>NW_017968525.1:751602-815345 GCF_000165445.2 Microcebus murinus
GAGAGCGATAGTAAGTGACTGCCTTTTATTGAATGCCTGTCAGCACCTGTCTCACAAATTCCCTGCATAAACATGCCGTGTGCTTGAGCTGCGCAGATATGCGTGTGGGAATGATGTCTCCAGTTGGAACTGGGTGAGAATACCAACAGCGGGGACACATGCAAGTGGGCGTGACAGAAAAGGGAGTGCTACGACATGGGCGTCTCACGTGCTGGCGGCTCGCTCACTCTGTCCCTCCTCCGGGAAGCAAGACGAGTTAACAGAGGGCAAGTTCATCATTTAGAAAAAATATGTATTTTGGCTTTGCTGAGAATGTTCCACCAACAGAACAAGCTGATTCGCAGGACAATGATTCCTGTCACTAAACCCTAGATGCCACCTGCTGGCACTGCTGAAAGGGGCTTTGAAGACGAGCCCCACGTCACAGCTAAGAGGTCGTACATGCCTCTTAAATTGTTTTGAGAGAGAGAAACATTGCAAATTCCATTTACTAAGAGAGTTGCTGGGAGAGATCTGGGGAAAGGTGAACAGTTCTGTCTTGGCTTTTTTCTTAATAGAACCCACTTTAACAAGAAGTCATTTATTATTCATTCTGTAAGACGGATTAGCCCTACAGGATGATTATTAATAGAATTGTGCAATTGGGAACAAGAAAGCCATCTTTGGTCTTGTTCTTCCATTATAAGAAATCCGAGTGTCAGATAAGATGTCTTAGTGCTGATATTTTCCCCGGCAGAACCAAGGCTGGACCTCTAGGGAATAATTACCGGGCAGAAGAGCAGAAGGACAGGAGCTGGAAACACAGGGCTCAGCAAACGAATGCAAAAGGGAGTTGGTTCCTGTTAGAGTTTGAGGGAAAGACACGAGAAGCTACAGCTACAAACTTCCACTTCCCGGTTTGTGAAGAAAAATGTGCCGATTCCCGTGACCGCAGGACCTCAGTGGGGTGAGACTGTGCGTGGGCGGACAGCGCGGCTCTCGCCCAGTGCTGCCAGTGCAGTTGCTGAGTAAAGGACAGAAACGGTTCTTGCTGCCAAGTGTCAAACAGGTGTTAGAAGATTTGCGGAAAAAACAGGGAGCCATGTTTCTGACGGGACCTTCGAGGATCGCGGCCAGCCATGTGGCTTTAACAGACGAGGTGCTAAGGCCCTACAGCACAGAGGCCGTTGAGGTGCACAGTCAGCAGGGCGTGTACAGCCTGTCCCGAGATGGAACTTCCGGCACTGTGGACCCAGGAGGGTTGCTAGGGTCTAGGAGAGCAGGGAGCGTCTTGGGCTCCCTTGTGAGGCTCCTGAAGGTCCCTGTGGTAGATAGGGACACCGGTGCAGGCCTGCCTGGGCACAGACATGCAGTGGCCACGTGGCTCCGGGCTCTCTTCCCCTGGACTTCTGGAGGCAGGCAGGGGCTCGTCATGCCAGTCCCGGTTTTCACAGCCCATCAGGAACACTCCATGTGGACATGTTTTGCCGTAAGCAATTCTTGTCCCCCTCAGAGCACAGGAAAATCTCTAGAACAATTGATCTGACATGTGGCCATAATGACCTTTCAATACCGTGACACCAGACCCAGCGCGGTGGCTCACGCCTGTAACCTAGCTCTCTGGGAGGCGAGGTGCGGATCATTTGAAGCTCAGGAGTTCGAACCAGCCTGAGCAAGAGCGAGACCCCATCTCTACTTTAAATGAAAGAAATTAACTGGCCAACTAATATATAAAAATTAGCCGGCATGGTGACAACATGCCTGTGTCCCAGCCACTCGGAGGCTGAGGCAGGAGGATCACTTGAGCCCAGGAGTTGGAGGTCGCTGTGAGCGAGGCGACGCCACGGCACTCACTCTAGCCTGGCAACAAAGTGAGACTGTCTCAAAACAAAAAAAATACCGTGACACTGACTGGGGGAAAAACCCAGCTGTGTAGAAAAACGATCGGCCACATGTCGTCGTGGAAGCCCTGATAGGCCATGCAGCTCACTTCCTGTCTTCTCGACTTTGTGCTTGGAAAGTTCCAGAATGAGGCGTGTAGAAGCAGAAAGGTCAGAGGGTGAGCTCTGTTCCTTAACCCACAGTCTCGGCTCCGGCCCGACCTTCTGGGGAAAGCGCAGGAGGCGCGGCCACCGCGGGCTGTCCCGCGCTCGAGCCTGGCCGCTCCGTCCTCGGCGGACCCGTCCTATTGGAGCCTGGCCCGCTCCTCCGCTCGGCCGAACCCGCCTCCGGAGCCCTGGCCCGCTCCGTCCGCTCGGCCGGGACCCGCGCCTCCTGGAGCCTGACGCCGCTCTGTCCCGTCGCGTGACCCAGCGCCTCCTTGAGCCTGGCCCGTCTGTCCGCTCGACCGGACCGCGCTCCTGAGCCCGTGCCCTGGACGCGCTCCGGCCTGCCGCTCCGGTCGCGGGACCCGCGCCTCCTGAGCCCTGCCCGTTCCGTCCGCTCGCCGGACCGCGCCTCCTGGAGCCTGCCCGTCCGTCCGCTCGTCGGGACCGCGCCTTCTGGACCCTGGCCCGCTCCTGTCCGCCTGGTCGGACCGGAATGTGGCTTACTGCGCCTCTGGAGCCCTGGCCCGTCCGTCCCCGCGGGATCGCGCCTCTGGTAGCTGGCCCGTCCGTCCGCTCCGGCCCGGTGACAGGTTCGCGCCTCCTGGAGCCCTGGCCCGCTCCGTCGCTTCGGCGGGACCCCGCGCCTCCTGGAGCCCTGGCCGCTTCCGCCCCTATCGGCCGGGACCTATACGCCTCCTGGAGCCCCGCGCGGTGCGCTTTCAGAGGGCGGCGCGGAGAGAACCGGCGACCCGACGGAGAGCGCATTTCGTCCTGGGAAGCAAACGGAAGCCCGGAGGGCTGGCCGTGGCGTCCCGTCCCGCGCTGTTGGTCCGCGGGTGTCCCAGCCGTCTGCACCTGAGGGAACAGGCAAGGGCTCGAAACCGGGGGTCCCTCCGGAAAGCCCGAGGCTGCCGAGCCTCTCCTTTGGGAGGGGACGTTCCAGACGGCTGCCCTTAAGGCGTTAATCACCTCAGAGCCAGAAGAAAATGAAGATCAATAATAATCATTTAAAAGTCACGCCTGGGGGCGAGGAGGCGCGGATCCCGGAGAACGCCAGAGCCAGACAGCGACCTTATAGTCGTGTTTGCAACCGTTTCTCTCAAGCGTGAGCGTAAATGCCACGGCCAAGGCTACACAGCTAAGTGGGCCAGGACAATTGATTGGGCCCCGTCTGGAGCCCGGTAGTCGTCTCCCGGCTTGCCGAGGGCCGGCCGCAGCCGGGACTGGAGCCACAGCGCTGGGCGCGGCGGCCCTTTCCGACCTGGGCGGAGATCAAACGCCGAGCGTCCCGGCGGGTGCCTTCAGAGCGCGTGCGGCCGGAGTGCCCGTGTGCTCCGGGCGGGGGCGGGCACCGGCAAGGGCGACGCCCAGCGGCGGGCACCGGGAGACTCGCCCCTCCTGGAGCAGGGAGGGCGCCTCGGCGGAGCAGGGCGGAAGGCGGAGGAGCAGGGCGGGAAAGGCGGAGGAGCAAGGCGGGAAAGGCGAGGACAGGCGGGAAGGCGAGGAGCAGGCGGGGAAAGGCGGCAGGAACAGGGCGGGAAAGCCGGGGCGCCAGGCCGCGCAGCTCTTAGAACCCAGCCCGAGGCTTGGCTTCGCACGGCGGCCGTGGGGGCTGCGGAGAGATCAGGCCTCGGCCCAGCGGCCGCCGGCCGGACGCTCAGGGGAGAGGAGTTCGCGTGCGCCGCCGGCGGTGCTGTAGGAGGACGGACGCTCAGGGGAGAGGAGTTGCGTGCGGCGGGGCTGCGCGCGCCCGGCGGTCTGTCAGGACGGACGCTCAGAGGAGAGGAGTCGCGTGCGCCGCCTGAACGTCTCGGTGAGGACGGACGCTCAGGGGAAGGGAGTCGCGTGCTGGCGGGCTGCGCGCCGCCCGGCGGTCTGTAGGGAGGACGGACGCTCAGGGAAGGGAGTCCGCGGCGGCGGCCTGCGCCCGCCGCGGTCTGTAGGGAGGACGGACGCTCAGGGGAAGGGAGTCGCGTGCGGCGGGGCTGCGCGCCGCCCGGCGGTCTGTAGGGAGGACGGACGCTCAGGGAGAGGAGTCGCGTGCGCCGCCCCGGCGGCTCCTGTTTCGGGGAGACGGAATGCTCAGGGGAGAGAGTTCGCGGTGCGCGCCGGCGGTCTGTCGGGAGGACGCGCTCAGGGGAGAGGAGTCGCGTGCGCCGCCCGGCGGTCTGTCGGGAAGGCGGACGCTCAGGGGAGAGGAGTCGCGTGCGCCGCCCGGCGGTCTGTCAGGAGGGCGGACGCTCAGGGGAGAGGAGTCGCGTGCGCCGCCCGGCGGTCTGTCGGGAGGACGGACGCTCAGGGAGGAGTACTCGTGCGCGCCCGCGTCTGTCGGAAGGCGGACGCTCAGGGAGAGGAGTCCCGTGCGCCGCCACGGACGTTGTCGGGAAGGCGACGCCAGGGAGAGGAGTCTCGTGCGCCGCCCGGCGGTCTGTCGGGAAGGCGGACGCTCAGGGGAGAGGAGTCGCGTGCGCCGCCCGGCGGTCTGTCAGGAGGCGGACGCTCAGGGGAGAGGAGTCGCGTGCGGCAGGACTGTGCGCCGCCCGGCGGTCTGTCAGGAGAACGGTCGCTCAGGGGAGAGGAGTCGCGTGCGGGGGAGGACAGTCGCCAGAGGCAGCAGGGCCGGAAACAAGGCGTCCCCCGAGCGCGCGCTCCAGCAGTGAGGCGCCCTTTTGTTCCTTCTCTGAGTCGCGTGCTCCCTCGGTCGTGGTCGCGGCTGGGTAGGGTTGAGGCCTCAGGAGCAGTCGTGCTCCCGCTGGAGCCGGGCAGCGCCCGCCCGCCCGCCCCGGCCTCAGCCGGACGCTCGGCGAGAGCCAGCTCTGCCGCGGGAAGCGGGGCGCGCCCAGGGCCGTGCTCCGGAAGGGAGGAGGTGCACGTGGCCGCCAGCCTTCGGCGGTGGCTGTCACAGCCAGGCCTGGGCCCGGCGCTGCCATGAGAGGCGCACGGTCTTGGCAGAGCTTCGAGGCGTCGTGGGGAGACACGTCCAGACACAGGGGGATGGGGGCGTGGGGCCGGAGAGGGCAGGGGCGTGGGGTGCCGGCGGCACGTGCCGTGGGATGGGGGCGTGGGGGTGCGGGGGGCAGGGGGCCGTGGGGCAGGCCAGGGGGCGTGGGCAGGGGGCTGGGGCGGGAGGCAGGGGGCGTGGGGGGGCCAGGGGCGTGGGCCCGGGAGGCAGGGGCTCTGGGGGCGGGGGCAGCGCGTGTGGGGAGATGGGGTGCGTGGGCCGTGGCAGCGTGCGGGGGATGGAAAGGGTGGGGGAGGGGTGGGACGTAGAGAACTCTGTTGAGCGGGGCGGTGCGGCGTGTCGGGCGGCTGGTAGCAGTTGGGCCGCGGCGAGCGTGCGGGGCGAAGTGGGTGGTGGGGCCCGTAGGGCGGGCCCTGGCTGGTGAGCCGGGCGGCGCGTGCGGGGTGGCGTGCGGGCCTGCCTGGCTCTCACCCGCTCAGCTGCGTCCCGACCAAGGCTGGGGCGGAGGCGGCCTGAGCAGAGGCAGGGATGCTAGAACTGCGAAGGACGCCGGGAGGGCTGGTGGGTTCTGGAAATTTCCGGGCGGTAAACTCGGGCGGACACGGGGACCGCGTGCGGAGGGTGCGGCGGGGGTCCTGGTTATACAGAGGCTGCCGCTGACTGGGGGACAACGAGGGCAGGCATTGCCGGCGGTGGACAGGCCGGGTTAGCGTGCCCGTGGCGGCGCAGGGAGCGGCGCCTGACCACCGACTGAGGCGCCCGCCGAGGGGCGGCGAGCGGGGTGGGCGGCGTCCCGCCAGCCGCCTGTCTCCCCGTCTCCCGCACCGCGCCCCCGTCTCTTCAGGCCGGGCCTGCACGTCGGCCATTTGCCTCGGAGGACGCCAGGCTGTCTGGGGAAGGGCCCGCCACCGTCCCTGAGCGGAGCGCGGCTCTCGCACCGAGAGAAGCGGTCTCGGTGATCGTCCGCCGGCGTCCACGCGGCCCGGCCCGGCTCGCACACGCGAGTCACTGACCCCTCCCGGCCGCGTACAGCTCGGCTTTTTTTTAATATAAACAGTTTTGTCTGTGAACCACTGTCCTCTAAAGATAGCGGTGAGGGACTTCGCTGCATCGCTTGGTTCTGTGGACGCCGAGCAGCGTCCCCGTCGGCAGCCGTTTCCGTTAGGGCACACGCTGAGATGCAGCGCCGCCCGCAGCTTCGGCTCCCATGCCGGTTCCGGCCCCGGCCCCGGCCCCGGTTCCAGCCCCGCACTGCCCGTCCGCGCCCTCGGCCCGCGTGGCCCGGCATGCCGTCTGCGCATGTGCACGCTCAAGCCCGTGGTTGGCTGCTCTTCGTTTCACGAATGCACCGTGCTCCTCCGCCTGTTTCACAGCCGTGGGGTCAGTGTCTGTTCCCGCACTAGGGGAGACGTCTGTGAAATTCCGTTTCCACTGCCAGTTGTCAGTGATTCTCAGAGCTCAGCAGAGCAGTTTTGGAGAGCATTGTGGTCATTTTACTCAGAAATGCATTTCTAATATCCGTAAAACTGTGCCCTATTTTTGGTAGCCGTTGAGATTTAATCTTCCCTTTTACTCGTTGCGTTTACTTTTTACCGCGGACACGCTGGCTGCTAGCTCAGCAGCGTTCATAGCTAGAGCACGTGCTGCTAAACAGTTCCTCTTTGTAACGGGCTGATCCGTTCTGTTTGCGCAGGGATTTTGCTTATGTGGCAAGAGACAAAGACACGAGAATTTTGAAATGTCATGTATTTCGATGTGACACACCAGCCAAAGCCATCGCCACGAGCCTCCACGAAATCTGTTCCAAGGTAAGGCGGGTCAGGGCGCGCGGGCACCCTCTCTCCTGGCCGCGCGAGGTGGAGACATGGAGGACAGGAGGAGCCCCTCGCGGGCGCAGGGAGGGCAGGTGGGCACCCTCTCTCCTGGCCTCGGGAGGTGGAGACGTGGAGGACAAGAGGGCGCGCAGCGAGCCACTCGCGGGCGCAGGGGGAGCAGGCGAGCACCCTCTCTCCTGGCCGCGCGAGGTGGAGACATGGAGGACAGGAGGGCGGCGCAGCGAGCTGCTCGCGGGCGCAGGGAGGGCGCGCGGGCACCCTCTCTCCTGGCCGCGCGAGGTGGAGACGTGGAGGACAGGAGGAGCCCCTCTCGGGCGCAGGGAGGACAGACGGGCACCCTGTCTCCTGGCCGCGCCAGATAGAGGACAGGAGGGCGGCGCAGCGAGCTGCTCGCGGGCGCAGGGAGGGCAGGCGGGCACCCTCTCTCCTGGCCGCGCGAGGTGGAGACATGGAGGACAGGAGGGCGGCGCAGCGAGCTGCTCGCGGGCGCAAGGAGGACGGGCGGGCACCCTCTCTCCTGGCTGCGCGAGGTGGAGACGTGGAGGACAGGAGGCCGGCGCAGCGAGCTGCTCGCGGGCGCAGGGAGGGCAGGCGGGCTCAGGGCGTCCCTGAAGTGCCCGTGCCGCGCGGGCCAGGTGGCGCTGAGCAGCGTCTGTGGCAATGCGAGGCGGCGCGCACCCTGCCCGTCTGGGGCACGGACGCGGTCACCGGTGGGCAGCGCGCCGGCAGGTGAGCTCGTGGAGAACCGGGAAAGCAGTCAGCACGCGCTTTCCAGGAGTGGCCGGTCTGGCGGAGCGCCGTCCAGGAATGGGGGTGGCAGGAGGCCATCTGGGGTGCTGGAGACGCAGGCCGCCGGTCGCGCGCACGAGAGGACACGCGGCAGCTCGCGGCGCCTCCCTGCGGCCGAGAGGCTGGGCTGCGGCCGCTGCCTCGTGCTGGCGAGGGTCCCGCTTCCTGAGCAGGGTCGCAGGTCAGAGCGCGATCAGAAGGCCCAGCGCCTGCGCCCCGCACGCTGACATCTCCGTCCGACGGGCGCGCCCACCGCCGCTGCGTTACCGGGCGCTCTTGTGTCAGGGTTCTTCCTCGTGTTGGTCCGGAACCTTCCTCCATGGCACCCACAGGTCCCTGCTGGGATGTGAGACACGCCGTGCCAGAGAGCTTCTCCCGTTTCCCCTTGCGGGCCAGCCCTTCGCAGCCTGCCTCCCTCCCGCACCCTGCTGGGCTGGCCAGACCGACGAGCCCCACTGCCGCTCCGACCCCCGGCAGGGACAGCGGCGTGGGTACCGGTCTCGGGGTCGCCAGGGTGGCTCTTGCCAGACAGGGGACGGGGCGTGGCTGTGCCATCTGCAGCGTGGGCTGTACACACGGGGTCTGTCCTTCTCACACATGCAGCAAGTACAACTGAGTCCCGTGTGTGCCAGACACACGCCAGGTTCTGTCCTTCTCACACATGCACCAAGCACAACTGAGTCCCATGTGTGCCGGACACACGCCAGGTTCCCTCCTCCTCACACACGCAGCAAATACAACTGAGTCCTGTGTGTGCGGGACACACGCCAGGTTCCGTCCTTCTCACACATGCAGCAAGCACAACTGAGTCCCATGTGTGCCAGACACACGCCAGGTTCCCTCCTCACACACGCAGCAAATACAACTGAGTCCCGTGTGTGCCAGACACACGCCAGGTTCCCTCCTCCTCACACACGCAGCAAGTAAAACTGAGTCCCATGTGTGCCAGACACAGGCCAGGTTCCCTCCTCCTCACACACGCAGCAAGTACAACTGAGTCCCGTGTGTGCCGGACACACGCCAGGTTCCGTCCTTCTCACACACACAGCAAGTACAACTGTGTCCCGTGTGTGCCAGACACACGCCAGGTTCCCTCCTCCTCACACACGCAGCAAGTAAAACTGAGTCCCATGTGTGCCAGATACAGGCCAGGTTCCCTCCTCCTCACACACGCAGCAAGTACAACTGAGTCCCGTGTGTGCCGGACACACGCCAGGTTCCGTCCTTCTCACACACGCAGCAAGTACAACTGTGTCCCGTGTGTGCCAGACACACTCCAGGTTCCCTCCTCCTCACACACGCAGCAAGTACAACTGAGTCCCATGTGTGCCGGAGACACGCCAGGTTCTGTCCTTCTCACACACAGCAAATACAACTGAGTCCCGTGTGTGCCAGACACAGGCCAGGTTCCGTCCTTCTCACACATGCAGCAAATATACAACTGAGTCCCGTGTGTGCCAGACACAGGCCAGGTTCTGTCCTTCTCACACGCAGCAAATACAACTGAGTCCCATGTGTGCCAGACACACGCCAGGTCTGGGGCGGAAATGGCTTTGGTTCCACCTGGAATGGGGAACGCTTAGCGTGGGAATAAATGTTCGAGCTCCCTTTGGGGTCACTACCGGGTGAGCTGCTTCCAGTCCCCCAGCCCGCGGCGTCCCGTCGCTGGCCGGGAACAGGAGCGGGGAGTGGTGGCTCCTGAGTAGAGCAGACGTCGGCGTCCCCGGCAGACAAGAGCCAGTTTGGAGCAGTTTGAGAATAACCACGGCGGCGGCAGCAGGCGTTTCTGAGCGCCTGGGCCTGCTGAGCGCGTGGCCTGCACTCGCCACCCCAGCTCCGACCTCTGACGGGGACGCTGCCGTCACCCGCGCGGTCTGAGCGCGTGGCGTGTGCTCGCCACCCCAGCTCCGCCCTCTGATGGGGACGCTGCCGTCACCCCCGCGGTCTGAGCGCGTGGCCTGCACTCGCCACCCCAGCTCCGTCCTCTGATGGGGACGCTGCCGTCACCCTGCGGTCTGACCGCGTGGCGTGTGCTAGCCACCCCAGCTCCGCCCTCTGATGGGGACGCTGCCGTCACCCGCGCGGTCTGAGCGCGTGGCGTGTGCTCGCCACCCCAGCTCCGCCCTCTGACGGGGACGCTGCCGTCACCCCCGCGGTCTGAGCGCGTGGCCTTCACTCGCCACCCCAGCTCCGTCCTCTGAAGTAGACGTTGCCGTCACCCCGCGGTCTGACCGCGTGGCGTGCGCTCGCCACCCCAGCTCCGCCCTCTGAGGGGGACGCTGCCGTCACTCCGCGTGGTCTGGCGCGTGGCGTGCGCTCGCCACCCCAGCTCCGCCCTCTGACAGGGACGCTGCCGTCACCCCGCGCGGTCTGGCGCGTGGCGTGCGCTCGCCACCCCAGCTCCGCCCTCTGGGGGGGACGCTGTCGTCACTCCACGTGGTCTGGCGCGTGGCGTGCGCTCGCCACCCCAGCTCGGCCCTCTGACGGGGACGCTGTCGTCACTCCATGTGGTCTGGCGCGTGGCGTGCGCTCGCCACCCCAGCTCCGCCCTCTGACTTGGACGCTGCCGTCACTCCGCGGTCCCATGCTTGCCGGGACACGGCTGGGAGTGGCCGGGGCGACCCGACCCGCGTGCTCTGTCCCCAAGCCCGACAGGGTCTGGGCCCTCGCGGGACACGGCTGGGAGTGGCCGGGGCGACCCGACCCGCGTGCTCTGTCCCCAAGCCCGACAGGGTCTGGGCCCTGGTGGGCCACCCCATGCCCCGACGGGAAGGCCCGGGCACCCAGGGCCACTGGGGCGCCGCTGCGCTGCCCCTCTGGCCCCACCGGCCGGCACGCCAGGCCAGCGGGTGGCCGAGGGCTGTGCGTGGGGCTGTCTGCCGCATGGCGGGACCTGGCGTGGAACAGGTGCACTCCAGCCCACCAGGAGACGCTCTGAGGAGTCGCCGTCCTCCCTGTCCCGGGAAAACGAGCCCGACACACCGGGCGGCAGCTCGAGCACTGGGTGAAGTCGGCTCAGACACTTTCTGGGCTGGGATGGCGGAGACGGCAAGGCCCGTGACACGAACCAGCGCCCTTTCCTCCCTCTAGATTATGGCCGAGCGGAAGAACGCCAAAGCCCTGGCCTGCAGCTCCTTGCAGGAGAGGACCGGCGCGGCCCTGGACGTCCCGCTGCAAGGTAGTGCGGGCCCTCCCCGTCGCGCCTCCGTCCTTCCCAACAGCCAGGGGTCTCAGGTGGCCCCTGGTGTCTCGGGTCGCCTTACAAAGGTGTGCTCCACTCAGCCGATGGGTCTCGAGCTGCACTGCGGGCCCTGCAGCGGCGCAGGGTTGAGTTTCTCTCGCCAGGGTTAGGCTCGAAGGGCCGGGAGGAGCTCCCTTGCTGCTGGATGGGATTGTAGAGTATTGGCTTTGGTGGTTTCACAGTTCACATGCAGCCCAGGGTAAGGGCTGGCTAGGTTAAAAATATGTGGGCTGATTCTTTTTGGAGACTCTTTAGTTATTTTTCCTGAGTCTCTGATTGTACCCTTTGTGATTACATTGTCTCTGGGCATCAGCAGACCTAATAAACAATACATCAAAAGCTGCTCCTTAGCTGGGCGCGGTGCCTCACATCTATAATCCTAGCACTCTGGGAGGCCCAGGCGGGCGGAACGCTCCAGGTCAGGAGTTTGAAACCAGCCTGAGCAAGACCCCGTCTCTACTAAAAAAAATAGAAAGAAATTAATTGACCAACTAAAAATATATATAGACAAAATTAGCTGGGCGTGGTGGCGCATGCCTATAGTCCCAGCTACTCGGGAGGCTGAGGCAGGAGGATCACTTGAGCCCAGGAGTTGGAGGTTGCTGTGAGCGAGGCTGACGCCACGGCACTCACTCTAGCCTGGGCAACAGAGTGAGACTCTGTCTCAAAAAAAAGAAAAACAAACTGCTCCTCAGCACACATAAAGAGACAGTGGCAGCTTTGGCAGGTAGCTGTCACTTCCTGCCATGGGCTGACAGTGGGACGGGGTTTTGGCTGACAGTGCCCACTGCCTGCAGTGAGGGATGCTGTTCTCATGCGAGTCGCCACGGTGACACCCAGAAACAGGACACTGTGGCACAGGTGGGATGGGAGCGTTCCAGACGGGACAGAGTGACGGCTGTTTTACGTGTGTTGGAACCGCTGAGAAAGGTGTGTTGCTCTTGTTCCCTGTAGTAGACTTTCCAACACCAAAGACGGAGCTGGTCCAGAAGTTCCACGTGCAGTACCTGGGCATGCTGCCTGTGGACAAGCCGGTCGGTACGTGGGACACTCCTGTCTGTCCGCTTTGCGCGTGTTTGGGAGCTCGTGGGAGGCGTCTGCCCTCTGACGGGGTGAGGGCTGCTGCTCTACTCTTGCCTTGTCTTGAGTCACATCCTCGCTCTGTCACCAGCCAGAGGATGTGAAAGTCCCCTTCAAAGTGAGAGGACAGGCTGAGCCGCCTCAACACGTGGTCCCCAGAACACAGGGCCCTAACAAGCAGGCTGTCTTTCTCATTCCTACAGTGCAGAGACGTCCACCCGGGGCGGGGCAGGGCTCTGCGTTCTCCAGCCCGGCCTCCCTCCCTGGGGCCAGGACACCGTTTCTCTCCTTGTCACCGGGTGGGCTGGGAGCAGGGGCGGAGGGACCTCAGGCTTTCCCTTCATGGGACCAGCCGTGGCACACACAGACTCCAGCTCACATCCCAGCAGCAGAAGCACATCGCTGGGCTGTGAAAGGAGGCTGGGCCCGGGAAGGGCCTCCTGCACAGCCGGCGGGAGGGTGAGACCGTGCACCTGCCTCTCGAAACCACCGGCAGCTCTTCGGGAGGTGGAACTAGCCCCCTCTGAGCGGCAGTCCCACCTGCAGGCGCGTGCCTGAGAGAAATGAAAACATCTGTGCACACAGAACTCGTGCACAGATGTACACAGCAGCAGCCTTCCCGATAGTCCAAAAGTGGAAATAACCCAGTGCCCATCAGCTGACAGTTGGATAAATAAAGCGCAATGGTTCCATATAATGGAATTTTATTTGGCAATAAAAGGGAATAAAGTACTGGAACATGCTACAGCATAGATGAGCCTCGAAAACATTGTGCTAAGTGAAAGAAGTCAGTCCCAAGAGACCATAGACTATGAATCCATTCATACGAGGTGTCCAGAACAGGCACATCTCCAGAGACAGAAAGCAGGAAGTGGCTGCCTGGGGCTGGGGAGCTTGGGAGAAATGGAAGGCAACTCCCGCCAGGCACAGGGTTTCTTTGCAGGGTGATAAAAATGTCCCGAAATTGATTAAGGTGATGGTTGCACTCTGGGAATATACTGAAAACCACTGGGCTGTGCGGTTTACATGCTTGAATTATATGCAAATGGTATTCAAACGAGGCGTTAGCCCACCCCCAACCCCGGGAAACCGTGTGGGGCTCACGCCCTGCCATGGCTCCTCCCTGTCTCCCCGGAGCCCGGCAGGGCTGGGACAGGCAGGCAGAGGCCAGAGGGCGCGGCCTGCTCCGACAGCAGGGCCCACACCGGCCCTGGAGGCTCTCGGGGACCTCTGTTTCTGTTGGAAAAGCTGGTGTTTCTTTTCTTTTGGACAAACATGAGAATGAAGTTTCTTGTCTCCTGGGGCTCCAAAAAAAAGGCCAGTCTGGGTGTAGCTGTGACGGGGTGACGGGGCCTGCACTTGAGGGAGATGGACGGTGTTAGGGTGTTTTCAGTCATGCTTTCGGTCCGCAGGAATGGACACCCTGAACAGCGCCATAGAAAGCCTCATGACGGCGTCCGACAGGGAGCACTGGCCGTCAGTGGACATGAACGTGGCGGACGCGACTGTGACCGTCATCGGCGAGAAGGTGAGAAGGGCCGAGGGCAGCGTCTGGGCCGCGGCGGATGCGCAGCCTGCTGTGCGCCGGGAACGCCGCCACGGCTGGCCCTGGCACCTGCCCTGCTGTGGTCGCAGTGGCCACTGCCCTGGCAGAAGGGCTGCCCTTGGGGTGTGGTCCGTGTGTGCGCCTGCTCTCCTGGACTGGGCGCCCACCTGGCGCTTCCGCGCTGCCTTCCTCGCGTGCCCAGAGACCGGGCCCTTTGCTGGAGCTGGCCGTGTGGGCCGGCGTGGCTCCCTAGGCGGTGGGTTTCCTGGCCGGCCCCTCTCCGGGCGCCAGCATCCTCCGGGCCGTGTGGTCCGGCACAGCCGGCGCTCAGGGCAAGTGCCGGGTCTGCCTGCCAGCAGCCGGGTGCGCGGAGCGAGAGGGACCTGCCAGGCTGAGACTCCAGGGCAGCGACAGCCCCCCCCCCATATTTGGGAAAAGTTGCGCCTTTCCACAAAGCACAGGCCCTGTAAGAATCCAGTCTGGCCGCCTGTTTTTAGTCCCAGTTCCTAATGCCGCTGCTGCAAACGCGATTCCCTGGTTGTCTAAGGTCTGGAAACGCTGTGAGGGTTCTGGCAGGTGCTGACCGCCGTCTCTTGCAGAAAGAAGAGGAGGTCTTGGTGGAGTGCCGCGTGCGGTTCCTGTCCTTCATGGGTGTCGGGAAGGACGTGCACACGTTCGCCTTCATCATGGACACCGGGAGCCAGCGCTTCGAGTGCCACGTGTTCTGGTGCGAGCCCAACGCCGGCAACGTGTCCGAGGCGGTGCAGGCCGCCTGCATGGTGAGTGGCCCGGAGATCCGCCGCGCTCCCCCGTCTGCTCCTGGTTAGCGCTCTGCTCCTCCTTAGCACGCAGCAGGGCGAGCCGCGCGCTCCCGCCTCTGCTCCTGGTTAGCGCGCAGCAGGGCGAGCCGCGCGCTCCCTCCTCTGCTCCTGGTTAGCGCACAGCAGGGCGAGCCCAGCGCTCCCGCCTGTGCTCCTGGTTAGCGCACAGCAGGGCGAGCCAAGCGCTCCCGCCTCTGCTCCTCCTTAGCGCGCAGCAGGGCGAGCCACGCGCTCCCGCCTCTGCTCCTGGTTAGCGCACAGCAGGGCGAGCCCAGCGCTCCCGCCCCTCTCTTCGTTGGCGCTCTGCTCCTCCTTAGCACGCAGCAGGCTAGCCAAGCGCTCCCGCCTCTGCTCCTCATTAGCGCGCCCTAGAGCGAGCCGCGCGCTCCCGCCTCTGCCCCTCCTTAGCATGCAGCAGGGCGAGCCAAGCGCTCCTGCTCCTGGTTGGCACTCTGCTCCTCCTTAGCGCTCCCGCCTGTGCTCCTGGTTAGCGCGCCGCAGGTCAGAGCAGAATCGCCCGTGTAGATGAAAATGTGGTTTGCAGAGCAGTGCTTTCCTCTGTACCCCTTGTTCCGTGGGCAGACTCAGCTGCGATGAGCAGATCCATCTCGCGTGGCCGGGCCCTGAGGGTGGCAGGCTGGACAGAGGCCCCAGTCACGGGGGAGGATGATCTTCAAAACCATGTCCCAAAATAATGTCAGTGCATGATGAACTCACTCATGCATGAGTTGGTGCTGTTTGGATTCAAGTTAGTGCTTTAAAAATGAAGAGAAATATATTGAAGTCTTTATTTCAAACAGTTGTTTTATCTATTTATTTTTTGAGGCTGAGTCTCACTCTGTTGCTGGGCTAGAGTGCCGTGGCGTCAGCCTAGCTCACAGCAACCTCAAATTCCTGGGCTCAAGCAATCCTCTTGCCTCAGCCTCCCCAGTAGCTGGGACTACAGGCATGCACCACCACGCCCGGCTCATTTTTTCTCTATATATTTTTAGTTGGCTGATTAATTTCTTTCTATTTTTAGTAGAGACAGGGTCTCGCTCTTGCTCAGGCTGGTCTCGAACTCCTGACCTTGAGCAATCTGCCCACCTCGGCCTCCCAGAGTGCTAGGAATACAGTCGTGAGCTATCACGCCCAGCCTCAAATAGTTGCTTTAAATGAATTGTTCTTATATACTTTTTATATCTATCAACTCAGTCCTTACAACAACTATGTCAGGTTGTTGTTAGTTCTGTTTCACTTATGAGAACACAGAGACTCAGAGAATGGGCACAGCCCGGGTCCAGCCCCAGGTCCGCGGGTGACAGAGCCAGGACGCTGCCGCCACGCGTGTGATCTGAGACAAAGGAGCCGACCTCGTGGCCCACTCGGCCTGTGTCCTGTAGCACCTGCGGTGCCGGCACTGAAAGGCTCTAGCACAGACGATCCGCGTGAGTGGCGGCCCCAGGCCCTAGTGGCGGCAGAGCCCAGCAGCCCAGATACGCGGGGAGACGCTAAACCACAGTTATCGCAGGGCGTGGGAGGTGCCGTAAGTGAAAGTGAGAGACGGCGGGATTGAGAAGGATCCGGCAGGAAGGAGTGGAGGGTCTGAAAGTGCACAGCTCGCAAGGTGTGGCAGTGAGAAGGGCAACACTGGGGGGTTGGTTGGTTTCAGGACCAAGGAGACCTGCACATTGTTGTTGGTTTTATTAGAGACGGGGTCTCACTATGTTGCCCAGGCTGGACTCCAACTCCCGGGCTCAAGCGATCTTTGCAACCACACCAAGCTACTTTTTGTCTTTCTTTCTTTTTTTTTTTTTTTTTGACCTGCACGTTTTGCAGCTGAGGGAACAAGCCCATGAGGTTGGTGCGGTGGGGCTGCTCAGGCGGCGCAGGGGGGAGGTCGAGGGGAGGCCACGCCGGCCCTTGGGTGGAGGTCAGAGAGCCCTTCCCCTGACACAGGCCGCAGGGTGGCGGAGCTCAGGGAAGGGAAGCTGGAGGGGTTCTGTCCCCACCCCTGCCACGCACAGTGCATTGCCAGGTAAAGGGGCGGGGGGGGGGGGAGCAAAAGGCAAAGGTGAGGAACAGGAAAAGAGCCAGCTGACCTTTCCTCTTTGAATGGAGCAGGAAGGAGGAAGACAGGCAAGGGGAGACCCGGCCTGGACACCTGCTGTCTGGACCCGGCCCCCACAGTCCTCTGCTCCGAGTCTAACTTCCCCTCCGGTCTGGCGGGCCAGGCTGCTGACTTGGAGCACCGGCAGGAGGGCCAGGGCTGGGCCAGGGCTGGGCGGAGGGCAGCCCAGGTGAGCAGACTGGCCGGGTGTAGGGAGTCCAGATGGGAGGAAGGGGGTGAAGAAAATAGAAAATGGGAGATTTCAGTCAGGCAAAAGTGGATGACAACTCTTTAGGTATTTCATGAAATTGAAACGGATCGTAACAGATGGTTTTAGTCATAAAACGAATGGCTTTTGGCCTTAATTATACATTTTAAATGACAATGAAAAATAATTAGCTTTATCACTTGGTTACAGTTTGTTCTCTGATTCTCAGACTCATTTTCCCTCTTGGAAAAAACTTTCACTCATTGCTTCTTGTTTTCATCGCATCAGTGCAGCCAGCTGAACCAGTGCAGATGAGCACCGATAAAATCAAGCAGCTTACTCCCACTCCCTCCAAATCCAGCTTTCTGACTCAGCGGCTTCTCGATTCAAATCTGCCTGGTTCTCCATCTGAAATGTCTGTGAATTTATACCATCCGAAACACCTGTGGCATTAACACATTCTTTTGAATCTACTTAACTTTTAGGTATATTTTACAGCTAATATAAACAGCATTAATTTTAAAAAGATATATTATTTTAAAAGGTATATATTAGCTGGATCTTTTCCGGCTGATATATACCTCTACCTGTGGTACAGGCCCAGCTGAAGCATTTTGGTGACATTTAGGACAGGACAGAGAGGGATCCTTTATGAAATTCCTCAGGTGCAGTTGTGAGTCACACTGGATCTACATCACCACTCTGTGAACTTCCAGGTCCAGTGGCCCGTGTCGCCAGCCCCGCCCATGTATGAGCCCATGCTTTAGACGTGTGTGGTTTCGGTTGTAACACAGACCTAGCAAGATGCCTTTCACACAGGAGACATGTAATGTCGTCGTTTTCATATGACTGAGTTGAAAGGGACTACTTTTGTGGCCTACGGGGTATGATAGAAGTGATACATGCTTCCCCTAGATGTCTTGCTGTAGATATTTGATGCTTCTTAGGGAGATATCAGCCTGTTCCATTACTGGACTAAGGAACCTATTATTAACTAAGTTGATTTTTAAAAATCAGCCGTGGTAGTACAGTCCTCCCTCGGTATGTACAGGGGATTGTTTTCAGGACCCCTTTGTATACCAAAATCCATGCACACTCAGGTCCTACAGTTGGCCCTGCATGTGAAAAGTTGGCTCTCCATATACTCAGATTTCGAATCCCATGAATACTGTATTTTCAATTTGAGTTTGGTTGGCAAATGTCTGCGTATACGCAGATGGACCCCGTGCAATTCAAAGCCGTGTTGTTCAAGGGTCAACTGTATTTTAAAGTGCTTGGATTGAATAAAAGCATTTTATAAATTTTAACTTTGTATCTAATTTTAAAGAATTACTTGTGTTTTCACTAATACAAAAGCAAATGAACAACGTTGTTATATTTCTGAAGGATAGAAAATTGTCCATGGTGCCAATACTAATGGATTTCTCTTTAATCCATTAGGACTTAGACTTATCTATAAAAATGTATCCTTTAATCTTAATGTATCCTCCTTTTTTACTGAAGCAGGAAATAGGGAAGGGAGCAAACATTTATGGACGCCTCTGCATTGCTGGGTCTATTTTAGGCATCTCACATTTTCCTTGCTTAATCGTAACACCCTCTGTAACAGTCTCCATTCTTCAGCCATTCTATAGTTGAAGTTCAAGCTCAGAGAGATTTAGTCACTTGCGCTGGGATTCAGAGTGGCAGAGCTTAGACTCAGTCTGCGCCCTTTCTACCACGCTGTCTCTCGGTGAAAAGACGTGCATCTCTGACGAGAAACCTACGCCCTCCCCCGTCCTCTTTGGTGTCACTGGCTCCTTACTGGTGCGTGAGGTGCACTAATTGTAGCTATCAACACAGGGAACAAGCAGAGGGTGGAAATGGATGGCAGGAAAGGGTGGCAGATGTCAAAGCACCTTTGTCGGGCCTGATGATCCCTTGGGAGAATTTAAAACAATCACACTAAGAAAACAATTAACTCCTGGATTTATGTTCAGGAACTGGATTAACTTTGAGGAATCAACGTATTGGTGATGACTTAAAAGTCATGTTAAAGAAGAAGAAATAATACATTATTACTGACTTTAAGACGTTCTGCTTTATTTCAGTTACGGTACCAGAAGTGCTTGGTAGCCAGGCCTCCTTCGCAGAAAGTCCGGCCACCTCCACCACCAGCAGACTCAGTGACCAGAAGAGTCACAACCAATGTAAAGCGAGGGGTCTTATCCCTCATTGACACTTTGAAACAGAAACGCCCCCTCACAGAAGCACCGTAGCCGCACGTGGGGAAGGACTCTGGCAGTTACCTGGAGACTCTAAGGCTACACTACAGAAAACGAGCTGGTGTCTGACCTTCCGTTGTTGCTGATGCTTTGTCTTCAGAGAAATTTATCCGTAACCAGACAGTGTTAGACAAGCATGTTCTCGTCTTGCCACCATCATGTGATACGAAAAGAAGCATGAGTAATTTTTTTTGCTGTAAGTTACACCATGAGCAGTGGAAGGTCTTTTTCTTGTAAATATTGCGAACATCACTTAACTTCACACACACAGGGAAGAATGTGGCCACATCCCTCCTAGGGAACTGCCACTGCATCCTGGGAGTGAGCGATGCCTGAGTTAGTGTCACTGTCGTCTTTACTGCATCTGTCACGGGCAACCTTTAGGTTCTACAGCACTTTGCCCTGTTTTCAACATTGGAATAGACACTGCGTAGCAGATACCATTGAACTGCTATTAAAATAGGATGGCGAGTTTTTGTTTCAGTTTTTCATAAAATTGAACATGTTGTCTGTTGGCATCAGTATAGAAACCAACTGGCAGCATTCCTTGACGAGCTCTCTGACACATGGAACCATTTCATGTCTACAGCTGTTTGTGGGATATTGGAAAAAAATGAAACTTTAAAATTGATGAAAACTAAATTTCAGGAATTAAAATTGAACAAAAACTAGCCTTTCTTTTTAGATGGTTTTCAGACTCATTATTTTAAAAAAGGAGATTAACAATATCATAATGCATTTTGGGTAGGACTTATTTCAAACTTCTGCCTTATATTGTACAGTACAGCTAGAGAATTATAGTTCACTATGGCCATTCTCTATATAAACATTAAAATGGAATATTACTCATAAACCTTTCATCCTTAGTTTGATAATTAGCCAATATGCAATTTGAAGTTAAGAAAATGTCATTTATATTTCTGTCATACACGATTATTTTAGATCTTTATCACCATGTTATTTTTATTAGTTTACATGCTAGAAAAAAACATTCTGCTAGAATCCTGCATCTAGCTCGATCTTACTCCAGTGCTTTTTGCCCAGAAAGCTGTCTGTCCAATCATGTATTGTCCATGGCAACAAATTGCATTAAGTTGAACCTGTCTTGAATTTATGTATTTAATGTTAGAATTTGTTGGACTTAACTATATAAATTTTAAAATTTATATCTTTTCCATTTTACTTTAAAGACTTAAAGATTTCATATCAGAGCAAAATATACATAGGGATAATGGACTATTGAACAAGTATCCCAAAAATAGCATTTTCCTGCATTTTATGTAAATGAAAAACTGTGAAGACATACAAATTTAGACTCTTGATGATGATGTTTTAAAAGGAAGTAAGGAGATTAACTTAATATTAGTCTTTATTTTTAATGTCAAAATTAACATTTACAACATCCAATTATAAAAGCAACACTTTGTTTATACTCTGCTATGGACTTGTCAGAATGGTTTCCACGTTTTTATCACATTTGAGCCTTATCAGGTAGAGAAGGAACAAACACTTGGGAAATAAAAACAGAGAGTACCAAGAGGCTAACTCAGCCGGCCTAAGATCTCACCAAAGTTAACGGGAGAACCGGCCTAGGGCCATGTCTCCCAGCCCCCGGCTCTGACTCTGCCGATGATGCCGCACGGCTGTCAGGAAGAGCCTTTCCAGAATGACTCTGGGCATAGCAGAGAACAGCAGGCAGGGAAACACTGCCGGGCAGTCTTAGAATCCCCTAGATAAGTGGGGGAACTATGTCCAAATTACTTATGCAGTGGCATTAACAATTAAACCATTGCCCTCTCTCCGTCCAGGACTGTTTTCCTGCAGTGTGCCTCGATTGTATTGTAGAGGACAAGATTCTGCATTCAGTGGTAGATAGCCCGTTCAGTCTATGAGATTTTTCCAGAGATGACATTACCCAGAGATATTCGTAACTCGTGGTGCTTAGCACTGTAGACCATGACGGAAAGAGTGGGCGGCCTTCTACCTGCCATTCCGTCTCAGAGCTCAGGGGGGTGGGCTGAAATCATTTGCTGCTTTAGAAATGCATTATACGTTTTACCAGTTGATATACTATTCTATCTGAAGTAACCAAGTGCCCATCATAATAAATTGTGGCATTATGAAAATCCTTACTATGCCCTTTGAAAAGCTGTTCAAAATTCAGTTACGATGATTGTTCATTTGATCTCTACAGTTAAGCATCTTAGTGTGATAAACTTCAAAATTCTAAACAAGCAGTCCACTTTTATATTGGAAATCTCTACCAGAACCCACTGTTCATTTTTTAAGGCATATGTTTGTTTGTTTTCAGGATCAAGAATCCTGAGCTAGCTTTAAGTAGCAAACTGATTTATATATGCAATTATAGGATGCATTAAGATGAATGATAGCCTTTACATATTGAAAACTTTACTGCAGATACTTTGTTTTGAAAATGGCTTTGCATACTAAATGCAAACTGATTTTGTAAAGTTAATTATGTTAAACAGTATGTTCAGACACTTTCTGCCATGGCCAAAAAGTATGTATGAGAGTATGTGTGTATCTGTCTGTGAAACAATGCCCGTGTTTGACCTGCTATCTTGGCAGCACTTCAGTTATCTATGCATTCTTTATATGTGTGATTTGGTAAACAGGCAGCCATGTTCACAATGCCTTGTGTGTCTTATCATATTTTTAATTAGCCTTTGAAATACAGCTTAAAATATTTTTATTTTATTTATTCTATTTTTACTGAAATATACTGCATTATTGTGTTAATGTATTATCTTTACTGGATATCATCTCACAGTGTATCCAGGCCTAAGTAATCTCAGTGAACTATATATTGCCTAAGGTGGTTTTGTAATGATTTATAGTCACATTTCTATTGGAATATGTAGAAGAAAGGGCATAATGCTTAAAGGTCCTTTTATTTTTTAAAAGCAGCTAGATAGACAGACTTGCCACCTCACATATCTGCTCCTTGGCAGCATCAGGGGAACAGCCAACATGCCTGTGGCCAAAACTTTGCTTTGCAGACTAAAGCACTGCTTGGTGCTTCCTTTTTATATCCTTCACCACATGTGTGCTTTCACCTAAGAGACATACACATGTCCACATGCCCTTTGTTTCCACCTGATATAAGGTCACTCATAGCAAATTAGGACCATTGTTTTTTGTCTGTCGTATTGCACGAAAGGGACATTAGACCCATTTCCATTAAAATACATTTTCGGTGGTAAACTGTGGCACTGCTACTTTTTTAAATTCCACTTTATGATTTTTGGACGGACACTTATAAAACTAATCTACACAAGGCCATTTCCTAGAAGCCACGAAACTTTCATCCTCCTCTTGTACGGCACACTCATTTCATAGGCATTGCACACAAGTTCAAGATTTCATCCATAACATGAAAAACGTTTCCCTGATATTAGCACAATTTAATAAAACCATTAGCTCTCTCATTGGCCAGGCTTAACCTAATACACATCTAACGTGTGTTATACAGCCAATAAAGAGAAGTTTAATTTATTTCAGCTTCAGGGCAAAGGTACCTGCTCACACTGTATGGATGAGAGCATTCCCTGGCATCCAGAGCAGCTTGTTTATCCTGGAAGAATGATTTGTTTTCCTTTTTGCCCCTTTTACTGTTCACCACTTTACATATCTAAATGTAATTTGTTGTGAGAATAAATTTAGCTGCATAAAATGTTTGGCTCATTTATCTGGCATCTTAGTCATATATACAAGGAACAGAAACATAAATTTAGTGTCTCTTCACTAATCATTTTTACATTATTCTCACCTCAGACTTTAGCAATCATTTTAGTAATGGAGGATTCTGATTTAATTAGTTATTGCGAATTTCTGCCTGGTAAGAAGTAGGAAGTCACTAAGTTTTGAGTAATTACCCTGTCCTTATTTTGTGATTAAGAAGGACAGTTGGCATTCTGGACACAGAAGCTTTATTTAGTCATTCAAGTCTTTTGTAAGCAGTCTAAGATGATGTTTCAGCAAAAAGAAGTCTATCTTTCACTTCCTTTGAGAACCTGACTTTAAGAAAAGAATAGAGACATGCAGGGACTAAATCCAAAATGAAAGGTAACTAGGAAAATGAGTTGAATCTGGTTTTATTTAACAGGCATATGAAAGAAGATAAATAGAAATTAAAGTATGTCCCCACTTTTTGTTCATCTTGTACTTCCCCAGTGGTTGATCTCTTTTACTCTGTTAAAGGCGGTAATTCTTAAAGACAAAATTTCATTTTGGTTTCCGGCATTATACAGTGGTAAATGATTTCAGATAAAAATATGAGTTTGCTACTGGAGTATCTAAATACAAGTAATTTCATTATTTTAGATTTTGTAGCACTTTTCTCCAAGATGTTTAAGAACATAAAATGCCAAACAAAAAAGTCAATGTAATCAATATTCTGCTCCACTAAAATTCTCTTACACTGCTTTTATCCAAAGTATTTTTCCCTTTTTATTCTACCAAAGTATTTAAATAATTGATCCTGTCCTTAGAAGATTCTCAAAGAAGAAAACCACAGGCTTATTTAATGGTTTTATTCAGAATCTCCATATACTTCTAAAGAGAAAAATAATTTAGTGCCCAGATGCATGTGAGGAGCTACTGAAAATAAGTGGCTACGAATTGTGACATCAAGCACATACTGCTACAAAAATTAGAAAAATATCCTAAACTATTTCATAACAGGGAGAGTTAACTTATCCACAGAAAACACACTTACATAAAAAATCTCAGACGTGGTACTTCAGGACAGTGGAATGCTTTTTAGCCTGGGGAGCGGGCAGGGAAAGGATAGAAGATACCAGCTCTTTACTCACTGATGGTAAGTGAAGCTGCACTGCCCTCCTAGAGGCACGGCATAGCCAAGCCAGATAGAAATTTGAGTGAGAATAAGAGAACAGACCACATAATAGTTTAAAGAGATATATATAATTTTTGATTTTTGAAATTAGTAAAATAAGCATTTAAAACATTTCTGTACTTTTTAAGAGTAATAATTAACATGTGAGGCATTCTTTTGGGATTTAAAATTAAAGCTTGGTTCAAGTATAAAAAGTCTTATTTCCTTTCTTCACTGACACATTTTATTGATAAATGTTAAATAGTAAAAGAAAAATTATTACTACTAAAATGAAATTCAACATTCTTTTTTTAGCCTCACCTCAAGAAAGAAAATAAAAAAATAGAATATTAGAGTTGAAATAGACCTAGTTATCTTATAGAGGATAATATTCTACTAAAAATCATGCCACTTGAATTGAGCGTTTAGGAATTTATATAACACTTCTACACAAATGAATTCCGAAAATAAAACTTTAAATTCAAACTTTATGAATGTGTCTATGAACTCTTTTAAACAATAAGATGTATAGCTGTATCTTATTCTAATGTCGATTTCTATTGCCATAATGAAGAAAATTAGTAGACCTAGAAATGATAAACATACCAATTCTTGGTAGGCAATTGATAACACATTCAAGATGAATCGACATTTACTATAATTAACATAGTGCTATAATATATTTTAATTGTGCATCAGAAATGATTTACCAAAGTTTGATTACTGTGTGCCATTTGAAATGACATGTACATTTTGCTGTATTACCTAATCTTTGAATAGAATCAGAAATTTTTATGAGTTTCTTCAACAATAGATATGACTTACATTCAACAGTTTTGCCTCTTCCTTAGAATTATTAGTATTTAGATGGAAATTTGCTCACAGTCGTTTTTTTACAATAGTGTTTTGCATAAGTGGTAGGAAGGGGGTAAATATGATTGTGTTCAATCGGCTCAGGATCCTGGAGCTCTTCCAACGAGAAACACTTCACTCTGTAACTATACACCTGAGCTACATACATCTGGCACTTCGGAACTTTCTGTGCTTATTCATGCGCAACCTCAGTCACATGACAAAAACTCTTGCCATGCCCTGTTCAAAGAATATTTTGGTATTTAAGAAAAAAATCAACTTCGATCGTGATTGAAAAAGTTAAACTACAACTGCCTGGATACCAAAGAGCAGTCCTGAGCTGGCAGGAGGCAGCCAGTGCCTGGTCCACATCGACGCTTCCCGACTGCCACGCAAGTCTGAGAAGGAGCCTGCTGTGAGCAGGCAGCCTCTCCCTTCAGGAGAACTGTCGCAGCTCCAAGTCCAGACTGAAAGTTAACACAAGTGAGACAAGTTCTAACAGCTGACACTGAGTCTACACTGGACATTCTAAAACAGATCAGCACTGAGCTATTGAAATCTCCGAATTCTGCGTTGCTTAATCCCCTACTTTATTGTTTCTCACTTGTCTTAATTCTCTGAAAGTAATACCACATTTAGAAGATACTAAGTAACCAAAAAGATGAGTATCTTGTGTAGGGATATGTAACCTTCTGAGAAATACCAGATTTTGAACATAAAATCAACTGCTCTTGGCTCCTGTAAAAAAAATTCAGGACAGTCAAAGCAATGGTCGAGGACGCCTGGGTAGGGAGGAAGGTGAGTTTTCTTTAGGCTTTTCCCCTTTTCTGGACAGTGATGGTGTGGGAAGGCTGCTGGTCACCAGAGTCCTGGGTCCAACCCAACGACAGTAAAATTGTGAAGTTGGTATATGAGATCTGAGCCCTTCAGAACTCGAAAATGGCATCGTTACTGGAGGCAAAACAATCTCAATGGGCTTCAGAGGAATCATTCTGTCTTCTGGCCGAGGTCTTGTGAAGTTTGTCTGCCGCTCGTATGGTCTGGAGGAACCACTGTTCTTTGTAAACCCAGGCACTGAAGAATTGGGGGTGGGCTTGTTGAGTTTTCTGATCTGTGGGGAAACCCCAACTTGAACAGTTTTTTTCTGGGGAGGAGGTGATTTTGTTAATGTTTCAGCTTGATTAGCACTGGCTTTAGTTTCTCGATTAAGGAACTCAGCAATTTTCATTTGAATGCTAGTACTCTCAGTACCGGAAGATTTTGCCAATGATGTTTTTGATTTTTTCTTCTTCTTCTCCCGTTTTGATGATTTACCCAATTCAACCCCATCCAGTAGACCCTTGGCTGCAGCTCGGGCCAAAACATCTTTCACAGAGACTGTCTCAGATGGGTCCCGCTACAATTAGAGAAACAGTTACTAAATGTGGGAGTTTGCTATTATTGTATATATTGCAAATATTTGTCAGCATTTCAGTAAAAATAAAGAGTATCTTTATTATACCAAAAGAAATAAAAATTATTTTTAGGCTTTAGCCCCTAATATATCTCATAAACCTCAACAGATGACTTTTTTTAAACTTCCTTACTTATGAACCTGATAGAAAAAAAGGATTACATGGTTTATTTCTTATATACGAGGGAGTATGTACTAAATGTTGACAGAGTGCTTGGAGAGGTGGGGGTGAAGGGCAGGCAAAAGAGAAACACTCAGGAGAAGTGTAAAGAATAGACATTATTTGCCACACAGCAATAATTCTTTTTCCTGCCCTTTTGCTATTTATGAAATAGAAGCACCTCATTACACCACGTTCAGAGTTCCCAGGTTCCTCTTATGAGACCTTGTTGTTCCTTAATTCCAACGTATGACATGGATTGGTGTTTTTGTTTCCTTACCTCCCTTGTTAAAATAGAAAGAAAACAACAGTTGGTAATTTCGGATGGCTCCATTCTGAAAAACTTATCCGTAGACAAGTGTATTTCCTTTGGGGAGCACAGCGGAAGGACGGGAGGACTAAGTCTGCAGCAGACACAAACAAACATTTAGTAATTAGAATGGCTGCTTGGCCAAGAGAGGAAGAAAACAAATTGCAGCTAAATTTTCTTCTATTTTATGTTTTACCAATCATTTAAATCGAAATTCCAAATAAGAACAAAATGCTAAAAAAATCTTTCCCAAAATCTAAAAGAGTTAAAACCTCTAATATTTCATATTAGCTCATAATTTATTATATTTCCCAAGTTCTCCATCTTTAAATAACTATATCAAGAATAACAAACTTTTAACAAACTAAGAAAAGTCACTAATATTAACAAAAAGCTTCCATTATCAAAACAGTATTATAGTAAGCACAAAGTTATAATCCAAAATTTCTTATATTTCCCCACACATTATCAAAATACAAAAGGTATGACTTCCTTCTGGTTACTTTTTGCACAATTACAATATAAAAGTATAGCCTACATTTTAACCACATTATTCTTCCCAGTCACTTTTTGAGTACACATGGATGAGTTATATAGCATTCAAGAAAGAAAAGACCTGGTATCAGAAATATAAACATCTCTAATCACAATATGTTTAAAATAAAATTTTGGTTTTCATATTTAATTTCTCATTAGTAAGTAATTTATTCATGAATAAATGATTCTATGTCCATGCTTTTAGAATAAATTATATTTAATAAGTCAAAGTGTTTAAGATCATTTTACATGAATTAAAATATCAGGAAATCTTTTATTAATAATTTTTTCCATGTAATGCACCTATAAGCCAAAGAATACCAAGGATTACCAGCAACTACCAGAAGCTAGGAGAGAGCATGGATGAAATACAGGCTCCAAAAGGAACCAAGGCTGCCAACAACTCGATTTAGGACTTCTGGCCTCCAGAACTAATACAATAAGTTTTTGTTATTATGAGCCACCAAGTTTGGGGCAATTTGTTTCAGCAGCCCAAGAAACTGACACACATGGCAAACAGGATTTTTGCAGATAAAACAAGTTCACAAATGAGTTTACCTTAAGATATGGATATTATCTGGGTGGCCCTGACCTAATCATACAAGCCTTTTAAACCTGGGTCTAGAGGTCAGGGATGAAAGAAATCAAAAATTCAAAATTGGAGATGACTATGAATCTGTCTTGCTACTGCTGACTTAAAGATGGAGGGAGCCTCACAGCAGGGAATGGAGGCTGGCAAGGAACCGAGGCCTCAGCCCTGCAGCCACAAGAAGGAGCCCGGAAGTGGGCTTCTGTCCCCAGACCCTCCAGAGAAGAGCTCAGCCTGGTCGGTGTCCTGAGCAGAGAACCCAGCTATGCCACGCCACACTCCCACCTACAGAACTGTGAGCTAATTAGATAGGGGCTTTCAGCCACCAAGTTTGTGGTAATTTCTTAGGCAGAAATAGAAAACTATTAACAATGCACAATGGCTTGCCCTAAGTGAGGAAGGAAAGCCAGGCTATAGACAGCAGACAACAAAAGAAAGGATTAAAAGACATAAAGGTGAGCCTGCTGCAGTGGATATCCTGCAGAGGCTAGAAACCCCCCAGAGGACTGTGTTGAGAAGAGGGCCCCAGGATACACCCTCATCAAAGAACCAGCAGCGTGCAGGTGAGAGCAGCACCGCAGCACTAAGCAGTTCGGTGGTAGCTTTCCTGTGTAGGCCAGGGCTGACAGTAGGAGACACTGTCACAGAACTGGGCTCATTGACAGCAATAAGAATAACAGGACCCTGAATAATAGCCACCAGGCAAGTGAATTATCCATCAGAAGCCAGGCATATGCAATTATTAATTGTCATAATGAGTACCAAGATGGCAGTAGGTACCCAATCCCTTTCATGCACTGCTCACCTTCCCTACTGAATTATATCTCCAAAAACTTATTAAAATAGGAACAGTTACATATAGTTGATGTATAAATTATCCATAACATAATATACACACACCATTCACATGCTGATATCTAGCTGATACACACAGGTATGGTTGTATCAGCCACAAAAATATCAAAATTCCCGGGTTCCTGCCTGCTGCTACCCCAGCAAGCCTCGTGCTCCTCAGACCTTCCCGTAATGAAAAGGAACAGAGGCTACACCTGGCTCCTTAGGGGACCTTCAGAGCCCTGCTGCATCCTCCTAATGGGACAGTTTGGGATTTAGAGGTGTAGAGATATAGAAAGGAAATTATTAACCTTCCCATTATGCATCTTTGGATTGTTTTATTTAATATGTAGATGTGGGTGGGGTTTCTGTAATTAACAAAAATAAAATTTTAGAAGAAAACCATTTAAAACTGTAGTAGTTAAAGCACTGTCATATTAGTATGAAAACAGCCACATACCAATCAAATGGAACTACAGACTTACACAGAAGTATATATGGGATTATAGCATATGAAAAAGACAGCATTTTAAATCAGAGGGAAGAAGGGGCAGGGAAAGATTATTTAGGGAAAAAATAAAGCTTTATCCACACTATACACCTTTAGCAAAATAAATAGCAGAAAATCAACTATTTAAATACAAAAAAGGTAAAATTATAAAAGTACTAAAAGAGAACTGGTAAAAGCATCATAATCTGAGGATCAATATAACAAAATTAGAAGCCATAAGAGAAAGATTGATATACAGAAATTTAAAATTTCGGTAAAGCAAATTTTTAAAGTTTTTATTTAAAAATATTTAAAAATAAAAAGATAATCTAAAAATATTTGTAATTTATATGAAAACAGTAAATATCCCTAATACACAATAAGACATATAAAAAGAATAACCCAGTTGAAAAAGTGGGAAGGTACATGAACATGCAATTTACAAATTAATAAACAACCGTAACAATTAAAAGTTATTGAACATTTGTTATTTGTTCATGTATTAATATATTCAAGGATCTAATGAATATCATTAATATTTTTACAGCCACCTCTTCCTCTTTTCCATTCACAATAACCTTCTGCCACTTACAAAAAATGGCATAATCGTCATTTACCTCATTATAGTATATTGTCCCAAGATGTCCAAGGAGCTAAACAAAGGGACAACTTAAGGGTGTGGCCCTCTTCTCCCAAGCAGAGCAGAGTTTAGGCAGAAACCTTACGAGTGTCGAGCTCTCAGCAAAGCAGTGTTTCCTCCCTCCCTCTTCATCCCTCCACTTCCCTTCCTTATTTCTATGTATCTATCTCTCCTAGAATTAAAATTTAGATGTTTTCATAAGAGAATGTTTATTTGAATTAAAGAATAAAGTTAGGTTTTTCTTCTGACAAGGTAAATCTGGTTTTGACAATGAGAACTAGTTATGTAAAAAGGTGACAAGTTCAGCATTTTTCCATAAATCAAATAAGATAAAATCTTCAGGTCCAAAGATTTAACAGAAATATATTTAAAACACATATGTAACATAATAGTGTAGAAATAATATATTTTTCAACTATTTCAACCTAAAATGAAAATGTTAGACATTAACTTTCAAATAAAGAACAAGATACATAATCAAAAAATTTTAGGGAGTATTTGAGCAAAGACCTTTGAAGCCCACTGTTCTGGAATCCCCACTTTTAACTACTCCACGCTACACTGCCCAGCCAGTAAACTGGAAGCATGCATAACCGTATTAATAGAGAATTGAAAATGTAATAAACAATGGTAGCACATCTTTTCACCCCTTAGACTGGTAAATATGTAAAAGTCTGATAAAACTTAGCATTTGTGAAGCTGTGGGGAAACAGATTTATAAGAGTGAATATTTTGGTGGGTAATTTGATGATACCAATTAAAATATGCACATTTTTGGTGCTGAAAAAATCTAGAAGACTATAAATCAAACTATTAAGGACAGCTATATATTAAAGGATGGGATTTAGAAAAACTTTTTCTTTTTAAGTTAGTACTTCTATAATGTGTGAGGTATTTACAATAGGGGACCAAAAAATTTGCATAGGCCTAAGGTAAGTATCATGATGGCTCAAGTCCAAATTGAGCTGAATATTTCTAGGACATTAAGAGGAAATATAAGCCCAGGTGAGTGATTAGATTAGATGACGTATAATACTGCTTTCAACCCTAAATTCTACTACTTGGAAGTGTCAAGAAATGATTCTTAAGGCCTGCTAGGATACTCCCCTAAGCAATGCCTAATTTCTTTTGACAGCATCCCCAGTGAGTAGTTATAAACCTCTTGAATATACACTCTCCAATTTGAAGCTAAAATCTCAGACCAATCTAGAATATGAATTATTCTGCCTTTATAATAATGTCTTTATGAAAGAGGTCCACAGGGAGAACTACGAAACACTGAGGTAGGAAAGAGCAGAGCACGTAAACAGGTGGAAAGCCATACCATGCTCGTGGGTCGGCAGAGTCAATATTGTTAGAATGTCTGCACTACCCACAGTGGTCGTCAGATTCAATGCAATCCCTATTAAAACAACAACATAATTTTTCACAGATCTAGAAAAAATAATTCTATACTTCGTATAGAACCCATATAGCAAAAGCAATCTTAAGCAAAAAGAACAAATTGGGAGTTATCAATTTATCATACTTCAAGCTACACTACAAGGCTATAGCAACTAAGACAGCATGGCACTGGCACAAGATCAGAGACATAGACCAATGCTACAGAACTGGGAACCCAAATATAAAACCATTCTCATATAGCCATTTAATCTTTGGCAAAGCAGACAGAAACATACACTTGGGAAAAATATCCTTATTCAATCAATGGTGCTGTAAAAACTAGACAGCCACATGTAGAAGACTGACACAGGATCCACACCTCTCACGTCTCACAAAAATCAACTCATGGTGGATAACAGACTTAAACCTAAGGCATGAGACTATAAGAATTCTAGAAGAAAATGTTGGAAAAACTCTTATAGACATTAGCCTAGGGAAAGAATTTATGAAGAAGACCCCAAAGGCAATCACAGCAACAACAGAAATAAATAAATCGGACCTGATCAAATTAAAAAGCTTCTGCACAGCCAAGAAAACTATCGCAAGAGCAAACAGACAACCTACAGAATGGGAGAAAATATTCACAAGCTACACATCTGATAAAGGGCTGATAACTAGAATCTATATAGAACTCAGGAAAGAAAATCAGCAAGAAAAAATCAAACAACCCTACCAAAAAATGGGCAAAGGACATGAACAGAAACTTTTCAAAAGACTAATGGCCAACAAACATATGAAAAAATGCTCAGCATCTCTAATCATCAGGGTAATGCAAATCAAAACCACAATGAGATATCACTTAACTCCAGTGAGAATGGCTTTTATCAAAAAGTCCCAAAACAATAAATGTTGGCATGGATGCAGAGAGATAGGAACACTCATACACTGCTGGTGGGACTGCAAACTAGTGTAACCTCTGTGGAAAGTAATATGGAGATACCTTAAAGAGATACAAAGTAGATCTACTATTTGATCCAGCAATTCCATTACTGGGGGCATCTACCCAAAGGAAAAAAAAAACACATTCTATAAAAAAAGACTTTTGCACTCAAATGTTTATAGCAGCACAATTTTCAATCCACAATTTCAAAGATGTGGAAACAACCCAAGTGCCTATCAATATATGAGTGGATTAATAAAATGTAGTATATGTATACCATGGAGTTCTACTCAGCCACAAAAAAACGATGGTGATTTTGCACCTCTTGTATTATCCTGTATTACCCTGGATAGAGGTGGAGCCCATTCTACTAAGTGAAGTATCACAAGAATGGAAAAACAAGCACCACATGTACTCACCATCAAATTGATATTAACTGATTAACATTTATGTGCACATATAGTAGTGACATTCATTGGGTGTCAGGTAGGTAGGATGGAAGAAGAGGGGATGGGTATATTCACACCTAATGGGTACGGCACATCTGGAAGATGGACAAGCTTGAAGCTCTGACTCGGGTGGGGCAAAGGCAATATATGTAACCCAAACATTTGTACCCCCTAATATGATGAAATAAAAAATAGGCCGGGCGCGGTGGCTCACGCCTGTAATCCTAGCTCTCTGGGAGGCCGAGGCGGGTGGATTGCTCGAGGTCGGGAGTTCGAAACCAGCCTGAGCAAGAGCGAGACCCTGTCTCTACTATAAATAGAAAGAAACTAATTGGCCAACTAATATATATAGAAAAAATTAGCCAGGCATGGTGGCGCATGCCTGTAGTCCCAGCTACTTGGGAGGCTGAGACAGAAGGATCGCTTGAGCCCAGGAGTCTGAGGTTGCTGTGAGCTAGGCTGACGCCATGGCACTCACTCTAGCCTGGGCAACAAAGCGAGACTCTGTCTCAAAAAAAATAAATAAATAATGTTTCTAAAAAGCCTAAAAAAATATATCTATTTTATGTCTTTAAATATTACTTTTATGTCTTTTATACCATATTATAATCATTAATCATAGTTTACCTGAGATAAAATACAGATATTCCTCCATTTTTGCCATAATATATTCTTAAAAATCTCATCCCTGACAAATCAAGAGTTATACATTCCATATTCACCAACTTGGTTACATGCCTCCAATAATGCCCTTTGCCACTAGATAGTGACTTAGCTAATGCTATGTTGAGGACCTCTGAGAACATGAGGTTGGCTGTTAGCCACCAATAGGAGCTACTAAAATAAGGAAAGAAAGTCAATAAGAAGGGAAATAGAAGTGTAATGAACATGTCCACTGTGAAATAGCAAAGGGAAAATATCAAGAGGAGGAAGCAGACTATATGCATATAATGAATTAGAGGAAAAGCTCACATGAGAAAAAAGTAAAAAATAAAAGAGAAGTTTAAAATACCTCATTCACTGCCACAGTCTTAAAGAACTAATTCATGTCATTTATTCTTAGATATACTCCTTTTCTTGATGTCCGCAGTTCAGATTGTATATTAATGCTCTTTTTCTCAAGTCCTAGTTTATTGCAGCATTTTACCCAGAAGCTACTATAGATATCCAGGTTATTTTTCCTCAGTCCTGGTGGGTACTGAAGGCTAAAATAGCTTAAGAAATGTCTAAGTTTTCAGGCAATAAACATCCAATTTTCTGTCTACTTTCTAAGAATATTTTATGTACTTATTTTTCTTTTACTAAGGTATACGTGTATCTAAAATAGGGATGTGAAATTTGGACCCAGTTTATCCAGAAACTAGTCAAGTCAAAGCCAAATGCCTTTAGCAGCAGCAAAAACAAAAACAAAGCAATCTGTGAATGTGCAAGAAAATGCGTATGCCGAGCTGTTGCAAGGGCTCTGCAGAATCTGCTTTAAGGCTGTAAGAAGTTAGGTTATTTGATCACATTAAAGTGCAATAAAAAGGCAGAACGTCTTCATACAACTTACAAAATCCTATTTTTCATTTTCAAAAATATTTGATAGTTTGAGTTGTTTGGAAGAGTCCTTTCTTTTCTTACCTATAAGGTTGTACTTTATTCCCAAGATCTTGACATTCCAGTGCTTTCTTAACAACAGCTTCATTTTCTTCTGGATAAACTGAACATGTGCAGTAAACAACTGCTTGAGCTTTAGTAACTAAATTTAAAGAAGAGGTAATGAACATAATGGCCCCATCAACAGTCCTACACAAATTTGCTATGTTTCTAAACATCTATTTGATACCACATGGCTTAGACAGGAATGATCTCCACAGATGCTTGAATGGCTCCCCTTTAAAGCAAAAGCTTATATTAGTAAGGTAGTTTGCAGTCAATAAGTAAAGTCAATTGAACTGGATTGTGTGGGAATTGTAAAGCCAATCAATGTGACCAACCCAGTTACTAACACAAAGAAGTAAACAATGCAGATTACCATGAGCTTGATACTTTCAGCCATATTGCCTAATTAGCTGAAAGGACTATAGAAACAAACTTAGATGTGAATCCCAGTTCTGTCCCTTAATGCTGTACGAACCTGTGCAAATTACTTAGTCTCACATCTTCCATCTGTAAAATGAGGTGATGACATCACACCTGCAGTTCACTCATCGATTCAGACTTACTGAGCACCTGGCACACACATCAGGCACTCCTTCCAGGCTTTGCGATACATCAGCAAACAACACACACAAAAATCCCTGCCCTGGTGGAGCATACTTTCTAGGAGAGAAAGACACTAAATAGGAAAACTACATAGTATCATTAAGTAATAAATGCTATGGAGAAAAACAAAGCAGGGATGAAGGACAGAGAGATTCAGGAGAAATACTATTTTCAATAGGGCAGTCAGGGAAGGCATTTCTAAGATGGGGAGCTGTGGGTGGACTAGATTAGGGAGCCAGCCACAGAGCTATCTAGAGGAGGGCATTCTAAGTAAGGGAGTGGCAAGCTTACAAGCCCTGAAGTGACTGTGGCCTGGCACGTTCAGGGAAAGTGATGGGGCCAGTCTGACTGGAGCAGAGGGAACAGGGACAGAATGGGAGATGAGATCAGAAAGAACGGTCTGAGTACCAGCTAGCACAGGCACTTGTCGGTTTTTACTCTATGATAGGATGCTACATGTTTTAATAAGATCACTCCACTTTCTGTGTTGTGAATAGGTTGGAGGGGGAGGAGTGGAAGCCAGTAGAGAAAGTGGGAGGCCATGCTGGCCTGGACACAGTGGTAGTGGTGGAGGCGGCTAGATTCTGGGTATATGTAGAATGTAGAATGTACCTCATTTGCTGACAGACTGGCTCTAGGTAAGAGAAGTCATGGACAATGCTAAGGCTTTTAGCCGGAGCAAGTGGAAGGCTAAAACTGTCATTCACTGAAATGGCAGCACTGTGGGAGGAAGACGTGTGGTGGGAGGAAGAGGAGGAGTCCATCTCAGATGTGTGAAGGCTGAAAGCCCTAGCAGTCCCTGAGTGGAGACATCAAGAGGCAGCAACCATGGCACACTTGCATATCAAAGAGGGTGTTGAGACAGAGAGCACCCAGCAAGGGAGACTAAGAGGGCCAGCCCGGGAGATGGGAAAGGCGGCCACGACTGTGGTGTCTTGGAAGACAAGTAAAGTAAGTGTGTGAGAGGAAAGGAAGTGATCGATTACGCCATTGCCACAGAGAGACCGTGTTAGGCGAGGACTGTGAAACGAGGCAACTGCATGGGGATCACTGGTAATCCTTATAAGAACATATGAGGTTAGTGGCAGGAGTGAAAGTGCAAAGGTAAAAGACTCAAACGGAATGAGAAGAGAGAATCAGAGAAACATTGTTCTCAGAGGAAAAGCAAGTTATAGAGGGAAAAGGTGGAGAACATTTGAAAAAGTTAAAATATAGGGAATTTCTGTTGATGAGGGACTATTAGTTCTAGAGTGCACAGAGAGAGATCTGGACATACAAGGGGATTTGAAAAGAGTTATGGGGACCAGAGTGTAAGAAATGAGGGGTCAGGGGCTTCTTGAGTTAACTGTCATTCATAAGCATAAAGGATGTAATGAGACGTGTTTCTCATGATTTTAAAGCAGTCATGGCAAGGCTGTGAGGTTTGGAGGGTAAGGGAATTAGGACAGGCTGGTCCCCATGTCACTCCGGTCACAGGAAGGCATGGAAGCTAAGGGAGAAGACATGATGAGGATTAAATAAAATAATGCATATAAAGAAAGCAGCAGGGTGCCTGGCACCTGATAAGTGATCAATAAATGCTCAAATATTTTAAAAATTATTTCTACAACTAATAAGAGGACTGAGCATGTTTGATTTCAAATGGAGCTTTTAGTCATTTCTATCAAAATTTGGTTAGGCACTTAAGCATTGTTTTATGGGAAAATCAAATACAACTTGTTTTGATTTACAGTATGTCTTCTGGTAATATAAACTGTCATAATCTTGAGAGTTGCCAACTTTTATGTTTATTTCGCATAATAGAGTTTATTAAAATCCCTTTGCTTTTCATGATTCTTTCTGAAGCTTTAAGTTTTAAATATTCAATTAAAATTTAATAAAAATGCATAAAGGAAAAAATTATTATTTACTAACATCCTGATCTTCCAACCAACTTATTCCATAGATTGTATACATACTATCATGTTCAAATGAATATTTATTAGCAATATCAACTAAAAAGGCAGACCTCCTCTATGCCATTTTGCCTTATTTCTACCTCATGTATCTTTACGTATGGAATTATCTACTCCCACACACTTATCTTTGAGCCTTTAGAGATCAGGATTTACTCACACTCATATGCCTTATCTCTAGCTTAATGCCTGACCCAGAGTAGGCACTTGATAAATATACACTGAATTAATAAAAGTGTATTAATTTCTCAGAGACACCTAGATTTCCATGTTTACATGTGGAAACCCAGTTGTACTCAAACCAAAATGGAGTGATTGGAGCAATGATACAAATTACTCAAAGAGCTTTGTTACTCAGACTTCAAAACAAGTGATCTAGGCTTGGGCCGGGTGCAGTGGCTCACGCCTGTAACCCTACCACTGTGGGAGGCCAAGGCGTGCGGATTGCTTGAGGTCAGGAGTTTGAAACCAGCCTGAGCAAGAGAAAGATGCTGCCTCTACTAAAAATTGGCCAACTAAAATTGGCCAACTAAATTAATTTGCCAACTAAAAATATGTAGAAAAATTAGCTGGACGTGGTGGTGCATGCCTACTCCAGAGGCTGAGGCCAGAGGATCCCTTGAACCCAGGAGTTTGAGGTTGCTGTGAGCTGACACTCGACACTCTAGCCAGGGCAACAGAGTGAGACTCTGTCTCAAAAAAAAAAAAAAGAGAGAGAGAGAGAGACATCTAGGCTTTATCTGTAATTTCACCTCTCTGTTCTCTATTTAGCACTAAGAGAAATAAGAGTATGATTAAAATTTGGACTACAGGCTGGGTGCAGTGGCTCATACATGTAATCCCAGCACTTTGGGAAGCCAAGGCAGGAGGATCGCTTGAGGCCAGGAGTTTAAGGCCAGCCTGAGCAACATAGTGAGACCTCATCTCTATGAAGTAAATAAAATACATACATACATAAATTTGGAATTGTTAGGGGTAGGCACAAGGAGAAGAAATAGGAAAGATTAAACTGTAGAAATATGAATGTACACAATTATTTCACTTCAACATTAGAAAATTATTAAATTATGCCTCCTAACCTGTTTAAAATTATAGTAAAGCATGCTTTAAAGATTTAGGTAAAACTGGTAAAAAAAAAATAAATATTTTTGTTATTTGAAGAAACTATAACTCAATGTTCTGAAAAATTTGCTTATGGTTCACACTTCATTGCTTGTTTATAATGGATAAATGAAGGATTAATGTTTCTAAGATTTACACCATATTTTAACATGACCATACTAAAGACAAACTTACATTTCATTGCATGTATTAGCTGTTCATATTGCTGTTGAGCAAGAACATGAAGTTTATCTTCTGATGTGCCTCCTTGAGAGAGATCTTTAAGTAAATCTGTATCTAAATTTTAAAAAATAAAGACTTTAAAATATATCACTGTTAGGTACTTTTCATATAGTGTTATTATCACATATTTTTCAATTGTTTTGCCTACTAGTGAAAATTTTCATGGAAAATATCTAGTAAAACTAAATAGATAATATTAAAATATTGACTTAAATATTAGAAAAATAAAGGTAATTTAGTTTTAATATTGTTTTTCAAAAAGAATATTGAATATATCTAATATTGTTTTTCTCAAGTTCCTATGAGATAGTCATCTAAGTAGTCATATACATCATTTAGGTACAGAAGACAGAATGCAATCAGTCTGGACACTAATTACGGAAAAGAGAGAATAAGATTTATTTTCCAAAGTAGAAACTAATGGGCTATAGTCAGATCTGGGAGGGAAAGGACACACAAGGATACAGTTTAAAACATTAACTTTCCAAAAGAAATCTTAGAATAAAAAATTCACAAAAGCAAATTTATATCTTCATAACACTTTTTAGATTTTGAAAAATAACTTAAACATATTTCTTAATAATATTAACTAAGATATATGAATGCTAACTTACATAGATTATTTTATTTAACAACCTCTTGAGGCATTATCATCTCTGAACATTAAAAAAACCGTTTAAACAAACATTAAACAACTTGTCTAAGGTTATATGGCTACTAAATGTACACTCAGGATTCTAACTCAGAAATCTGACCAGTCTATACTTTTTTTTTTTTTTTTGAGACAGAATCTCACTTTGTTGCCCAGGCTAGAGTGAGTGCCATAGTGTCCTAGCTCACAGCAACCTCAATCTCCTGGGCTCAAGCGATCCTCCTGCCTCAGCCTCCCGAGTAGCTGGGATTACAGGCATGTGCCACCATGCCCAGCTAATTTTTTGTATATATAATTTTTAGTTGGTCAATTAATTTCTTTCTATTTTTAGTAGAGCCAGGGTCTCACTCTTGCTTAGGCTGGTTTCGAACTCCTGCCCTTGAGCGATCCGCCCATCTTGGCCTCCCAAAGTGCTAGGATTACAGGCGTGAGCCACCACATCTGGCCTAACTAATTTTTTGTATATATAATTTTTAGTTGGTCAATTAATTTCTTTCTATTTTTAGTAGAGCCAGGGTCTCACTCTTGCTTAGGCTGGTTTCGAACTCCTGCCCTTGAGCGATCCGCCCATCTTGGCCTCCCAAAGTGCTAGGATTACAGGCGTGAGCCACCGCATCCGGCCTATACTTTTAAACTCTGTTTTATATTGCCTCTCTAAAACTGCCTGGAGTAGGATAGCCAATTATTTATACCACGTATTTCACTATTCTTCATTCCAATAATATCAATTAAAGTTAATTAAACTGCATTTCTTCCCAAATTAGTTTTACACTTACTAGTCCAATGATTCTGGGAGGCCTCATTAACTTCCCCAAGCCTCAGATTCCTTATTCATAAAGTGGAGATAATCTACTTCACTGAGTTCTCATGAAGATTTAATGAAATAATACAAGTAAACTGCTTAGCTCAGTGCCTCACATATGAATGCTCAGTAAACGTTAAGGTCAATGACAATTTTAAAATTTATTAAAGAAGTCAATAAAATGTTCCTAGAATATTTAATCTGAGGTATTCATATCATAAACATATATACTGGAGGTTTAAAAAGTTATATGTTTGAAATAATCTAACTATAATTTAATCAGGATCATGTTAAGAGCACAGGCTCTAGTCTAGAGTCATGCAGACCTAAAATCTACAGTCATGAATCCCAACTCTGTCACAAACTAGTTGTATACCTGATAAAAATGAATCCATCTTTCTGAGTCTCAGTTTTTTCACCCATAGAATGCTGATAAATTTCAATGCCTACATCAAGAGCTCTAGTATATACCAGAATAGCATACTGGCCAGCATCTGTTCTGACTGCCTTCATTATTCCAATTATTAAATATTTTGAATATCACACTTGCCCATTGCTTACAGGATAGGTATAAGGATAAAATTAGGTAACAGATGTAAAGTACTTCACATGCAGTAAACACTTTATACATGGTAGCTGTTATTTATTAATAAGATATATCTGATATGCTATTATTAATGATTTTAAATAATTTTATATTTTATCAACTAATTTCAATAATGTAGAAATTAAAATAAGTACCTTCATGTTCATTTAAAATAAATTCTACTGGATTACTAACACCCAGTCCTGAACAACGAGGTAGCAGCAGAATTACTTTAACTTTCTGTAACCTGTGATCCTTTGATTCAATGTTAATAAATGCCTCATGAAGTATTTCAACATCTGGAGAAAAACACAGAAAAACTAATGTAAAAATATTAATTAAAAATCTTAATGCAATATGTGATTATATCTATTTACTGTACATTTTTAAATCCTCAACCCCACAGAAACTCATTTTAATATAGCTAGAAAAGAGGGATATTAGTCTCTGATAACTTCCCAAAGTTAATACAGGAGTTCTCTTAATAGACTGCTTTCTCTCACCTGAGAGAGTGATTTTGATATTTAAAATTAAATTTCCCATCCTGGACTTCAGGTTCAATTTAAAATAGCATGATATAGGGGAAGAAAATGGGCTTTAGCAGCAAAAAGATTCAAGTTTGATACTCAGCTTCTCCATTTACTAGTTGCGTGTCTTTTCTGGGATGCTTGACTCTCTGTATTACCATGAAAATTTTTAAACCAGCTTGTCAATTCCACAAAAACATTCACTAGAATTTAGACTGGTATTAAATTGAATCTACATAGAGCAATTGGGAGATAAATCTCATCTTTGTGACATTTACTCTTTCAATTCATGAACACAATCTATCCTTCCATTTACCTAGGTCTTCTTTCTTTCAATAATGTTCCACAGTTTCATGAGATCTTACACACCTTTTATTTGATATATTCAAATATTTTGTTTTTTTGTATTGTCGTAAAAGGTATTTGTTTTTAAAACTTCATTTCAAAATTTTGTTGTTGGTATATAGAAATAAATTGATTTTTGTATGCTGACCTTGTATCTAGTAACCTTGCAAACATCACAATAAATTCTATAGTCACAGATTATCTTGAATTTTCCATACACATAATCTTGTCACCTATAAAGACAGTTTTATTTCTTCCTTTTTGATTTTTATTTCTTCTTTTCTTTTCCTTGCTGCATTGCCTATGACCTCCAGTACAACACAATGTTGATTATGGGTGGTGATGACAAGCTTGTTTGTATAATTCCTGATATCAGAAAGCAAGCTTTAAACATTTCACCAAGTACGATGTTTGCTGCAGATATATCATGAAAGAATATTAAATTTTACCCAATTCCTTTAGTGCGTCTATTGAGATTTTTCTCTGTCAATGTGACTATGCAAATTGATTTTTAAGAGTTAAACTAACTGCATTCTTAGAGAAAACACAGCATGTTTATAATGCATTAATATACAGCTAAATTCAGTTTATTAATTTTTTTATATTTATAATTTTTCAGTTTACTAATTGCTATGGTTTGGATATGGTTTGTCCCCACAGAAACTCATGTTGAAATGTGATCCCCCATGTGGTGGTGCTGGGAGGTGGGGCCTAACAGGAAGCCTTGGGTCATGACAGCACCACCCTCATGGTGGCTTGGTGCCATGCTCGTCTGGTCTGGTGAGTGAGTTCTCTTTCTGGTGAGGCTGGATTAGTCCCTCAGGAAGGCATTAGTTCCGAGAGAGCGGGTTGTTGTGAAGCCAGGATGCCCCCGGAATTCTGCCCCTCTTCGCACATGTCCACTTCCCTTGACCTTCTCTGCCGTGCTACAAGGCAGCGCAGAAGCCCTCACCAGGAGCCACGGACATGTCCTTGAACCTCCCAGCTTGCAGAACTATGAGCTAAATAAATCTTTTTCCTTTATAAGTTACCCAGCCTCAGGAATTCTAGCAATACAAAACAAACTAAAATACTAATTTTTTTTTTTTTTTTTTTTTTGCTGGATAAAAAAATCTAGCCTGACAGTTTCTTTCAGTGCTATGGAGATAATGTTTAATAGTTTTCTGGCTTTAATTTTTTCTGTTGAAAAGTTAGTTTTTGTTTTATTCCCATTCTATTCAAAGTAATGTGTATTTTCCCCCTGACTGCTTACATTGCCCTTTGTCTTTGGTTTCAGCACTGTAATATGTCTAATGTGTTGTCTTAGTGTGTTTGGGCTGCTATAACAAAATACCACAGCATGAGTAGTTTATAAACAAAAGAAATTCATTTCCCACAGTTCTGGAGGCCAGGAAGTCCAAGATCAAGGCACCAAAAGACTTAGTGTCTTGTAAGGAAGCACTTTCTCAAAGATGGTGCCCTGTCGCTGTGTCCTCCTGTGGTGGAAGGGGCTAGCGAGCTAGCTCTCTGGTGTCTTGTTCGTAAGGGCACGAATGCCACACACGAGGGCTCTGCCTTCATAACCTAATCACCTCCCAAAGGTCCCACCTCCTGATACGTCACGTTGGGGGTTAGGGCTTTAACATACGAGTTTTGAGGGGACACAAACACTCAGACCATAGCATATGTTTTCATATATTTACTCTTCTTAGGGTTCAAAGTGCTTCTTGAAACTGTAGCTTAACGTCTTTCATCCATTAGAAAATTCCCAGCCTGCAATTCAAATGTCGTTTCTTACCAATTCCTTTTCTCCTCTCTTTATGCAATCCCAGTCAAATATACATGAGATCACCAAATCACTGAGTCGCATATATATCTTATGACCCTTTTCATATTATTCATCCTTTTTTTCCCCAATGCTTCAGTCTGGATATTTTCTTCTGGCCTGTCAGTTCACTCACTGTTTTAGTTTTGTGTAATTTGCTGTTAAACCTATCCATTTACTTCTTAATTTTATACATTGTATTTTCCAGTTCTAGAACTTTCTTTTGGCTCTTTTTTGATTATACTTTCTAGTTCTCTGCTAAAATTCTAAAACTTAGCATTTACTCTTTCCAATATATTAATCATAGTTATTTTAAAGTCTACATCTGCTATATCCAGCATCTGGATTGTGGGTCTGCTTCTATTGTGTTTTCTCTTTATTTCTGTCATATCATATCTTTTTTTCTTATTTGTTGGGTTTTTTTTTTTAATATATATAATGGAGTGGCAGACATTGCATTTGAAAAAATTTAGGAGATAATTGGAAACCTACGATTTTTTTTCTCCCCCAAAAGAATTTACTACTACTACTACTTTTTTTTTTTTTTTTTTTTTTTGAGACAGGGTCACGCTCTATTGCCCAGGCTGGAATGCAGTGGCACAATCATAGTCCAGTGCAGACTCCAACTCCTGGGCTCGAGTAATCTTCCTGCCTCAGCCTCCCGAGTAGGCAGGACTTCAGGCGTCACCACCACACCCAAATAATTTTTTGTTTTTTGTAGAGACAGGGTCTCACTATGTTGCCCAGACTTCTCTTGAACTCCTGGCCTCAAGTGATCCTCCCACCTCAGCCTCCTAAAGAATTGGATTCTAAGCATGAGCCACCATGCCCATCAGAAAAAGAATATACTTTTGCTTCTGGCAGGCAGCTAAGACTGGGCACTAGCAATCTCGGATCATCTTAATCTAATTGGTAATTAAGAAGGCTGGAATTTGGGCTCCAATTCTTTAGAGGGCTGATCACTATCTAGGGTGTACTTCTGGGTTCCAAGTGAAATCCTAGAGTATTTAGAAGGCTTCCACTCCTGGACAAATCCTGAATTCCACTTTTTGTCTCCCTATCCCTATGAATCTGTTTGAAGTTTTGCTTGGGTTTTCACTGAACCTATAATAAAATGTGACCTTTAGTTAGCATGGTCCAATGGAAAAGTTTTCAAAAACAAGTCTAAAAGCTTCTAGTCCTAGCTATTATCTTATTATTATTGTTACTTAAGCACTTATGTGATTATATTCTTATTTGTTAAATGATAAAATTTTTACCATCTGCTTTAACAAAATGTTTGAGCCACAAATTATGTAGTAGCTAAATGTCAAATACTATTCCAAAGTATTAATACCAAGATATTACTATAATATACAGTTGTTTAACCAAATTAAGCAACAAGAACACCCTGATTATAATATAGATTAATGAGGATTTTAACACTATAGTTCACATACAGAGTTTTTATATTACAAAAAACTAATAAAACACTTTTAACATTTCTAAAATCTTATAGAGCAATTATCACCAAATATTTGTACATACTTTTACATCCCATTTTTTTAAAAAGGTTCTTCAAGTCTGGATCTTTAGCTTGTGATTGTACTCCACACACAAATATTTTTGAGGTAGTATCATTTGTTAGGGTTGACATATGGGCAACTGTGTACCATGAGCCTGTATTGACCATTAAGATATCATCATCCATATTTAATAAAGCCTTTACAGAGTGGACAGCAAGACTTCGAGATTTGTCCTACAAGATAACATTATGATTAGAATTTCAAAGGGTATGATTAGAAATATAAGATAATTTATTTTTACTTTACATAAAAAAAAGTGCTCAGTAGGAATCTTGAGATACCTAATCTATTTTAGTTGAAACATCTTAATGTATGTCTAAATAAAAAGTTAACAAAGATAACTGATATGTTTAAAATGAAAAGTGTAACTTTGTTTAGCCTAAATGATGACTATAATCATTTAATTTTTGTATAGTGATGAGACAATGCCAAAATCTCTAAAACATGATTAATAGATTAGTGATGTCCTATCTTTGCTCCCATTCTTACCCTTTCACAAAACCCCACACAGCTGCTACTGCCATTTTTTCTTCCCCATCACATTGTCACCTGAATTGTTACTAGCCCAGAGACTGAAATTAAGATGTTTGAGAAGCTTATAAAGGGGGGTTTGACAGACTGGGCTTCTGCAATTGATCTCAGTGCTTGATGGGGTAAGAGATTCTACCCAAGAATACAGGTGTGGAGAGAGGAAAAACCTTGGAAGACCAAAGTGAATCTGAAGTGAAAACTGGAATCTAAGGATGTAAAAATAAGTTTAACTTAATTTTTTGGACCTTTTATTCCCATTCTGTTGAAACTACATTATATGTCACATTCTCTTCTTGTATTGACAGCCCTTATACATCTCTTACAAATCAAAGCTGTAAGACTATATTAAAGAGATTATTGTAAAAAGTATTAAACATTTCCTTTTCATATGCAAGATGGCACTAGTATCTTCCCAAGAAATAGAAGGAAGAAAAGGTTTCATTGTACCTTCTCTTGAATCCTCTCTTAGGAGAAAAAAATATAGTCTTTCAACTGTCAGCAATACAAATCTCCCCATCTATGGAATCTGTGAGAATATGTTCTTTATAACTTCACACGAGACAAAGATGCCAAAGTAAAATAGGAGCACTGATAGTAGAAGTATTAATTTTATTGAAGGTGACAATCAGGCTTTATAAACCTCCCTGATAATCCATAGAAAATGTAATCAGTGTTAGCTTTTATTTTTAAGCGGAGAGATTCTTTGGCTACGTTGGATTATTAAGAATCACAATGAAAGTAAATATTAGTTTACCTGAAAAATAAGTTTATAATCTTTGAAAAGATCTATATTTATAAGACCATTTTTAAGATGAGATGGAAAAATTAAAACATCATAGCAATGTTGGTCTACAGCAAAGACTTTATCATCAATATGCAATACAGATTTGACTTCATTATAGCCTCTTCTCTTCAAATTATTATAAACTTCTTCAGGGCTGTAAATATACAACATTAGCTTATAATTACAAATATAATAATTAAAAATGTATTTAATACTAACACCTTATTCCTGCAACAAAGTAAAAATATCACTGCATATATTATTAATACATCTAATGGAACTCACAATTTTAGCCGACAGCAAGTTAAAAAAATAGAGACAGAAAAGTTAACATATTTATGCAATTACCTTTGGTAATTTGGTAATGAGATCTGGAACTAAACTATGATTCCCTAATCACTCCCCAGAATGTGCCCCCTATCCCTTAAAAAGGCAATATTTATTATCACATTATTTTTAAAGGATAGAGACTTGAAATATAAATAAAGAATTTGATTTAAGCTCTTACCTGATTTTACAAGTATTTATCCAAGCATAAAGTGGCAAAGTGGAGGCCCTTAGTTCCTGTTTCCTAACTGTTTCTGGTAGAATGTGGTAAATTGAAAGGGCATCATGTTTGATTCGACATCTTGCCAACGCTGCAGCCAATTTTGTCTTAAAACTAGAGATAGAAAATCCATTCTTGATCTATTGCATTTGAGATATGACTATCAATTTTCTAGTAGAAACATTAACAAATTACATTTAGAATTTTTAACACATTATTCTATAATTCCATTTCAAATTTTTGAAGCCGAAAATAAAAATTTGTCATTTGAAAATAGAAATCTAATAATCCTGATTCCTTTTTTTCTGTTTTTGCTGCCCCTATACAGTTTTGCATCTCCTCAAATATTTGTATTGATTGCTGGTTGAAAGATAAATTTTATTTAGTGAAAAGGGTATAGGAGTTAGAGTCAGACAGACCTGAAGTTAAATCCAGGCTCTACCACTTACTAGCTGTGTGACCTCAGGAATGTTACTTATTCTCCCCTCTCAGCCTCAATTTTCTCATCTATAAAAAATGGTCAACTTACCTTACTATTAATGTAGTGATTATCAATCGTGTGTGCAAAATACTTAGCACAGTGCCTGGCATATAGCAGGCACTCATTATAGGCTAGTTATTATTATCATAGATAGCAACATTATAGTCTTGATAAGATAAAAAAAACTTTCATGAGTCTGTATCAAGTCCTTCCCAGTTCTGAATATCCTATGCTTCACAGTTCCAAATAACGAAAAGAAAACCAAGAACTGGTTAGCATCATCACAAAGGCCAAATGATTTTTCCTAATCTCACAGTGCCAATTTTTAATACATGAGAATACAGGACTGATTCCTGACCTGTAGTCATAGCATTTTCATAATAGGAATGTAACTGAAAAAAACTGAAAGTATAACCTTGAGTGAGAAACAGGAAGAGATGCCACAAGAGTCAAGTACAACCTGAGTTACAGTTAGTGTGTGGTACAGAAAGGGGAGGAGAGAATATTCTCAGGGAATTAGTGTGGAGCCTACCTAAATTATTTCAAAGGATAATAGGAGACAGGACAAAGATAGTAAGTGAGCATCTATTTTTTTAGCACCAACTTTTAATACTACTTTCTTTTCCTTATGCCTGTAGTTCCCGTAGTTTAAATTTCTTACCTACTCAATAGAATGAGAACATCTCACCCAAAATATTGTTTATGTGGGAATATGTGTGCAAGTGTATGACAGAGAATATAGGGGCACTAGGAAGGAGAGAGAAGGATTTTCAAAACGTAAACCTTTTAAGGACTATAATAAAATTAGATTTGTCTAGTCCTATGTATAACAGTCACTGAATTACAGCAGAGGACACTAAAAAAATGGCACAGTATATTAATGCACATCAAAAAATAAATTAATATAAAGGGGGTAAGTTAGTGTTCTATATTATACATTGTGAGATATTTGAGTATAGTCTTTTTGATTGAACAGTACTTCCAAATATGTACTTAGTTCAAATTTATCCTAATAGGTGCTATTTACTGAATTATTCAATCATTAAATATAAAGACTAGAAATATGACACCTAGAAAAAACATGAGTTTTGTATATGGGGGAGTATAGAGAGAAATAATTCTCCAAATTCCCAGATAGTAAACATTTTGGGTTGTGATTTTTAACAAAATTTAATCCCATAAAAATAATTTAAAGTATAGATGCAGTTATGAAGATTTTTATATCAATATATACTTCTATAAATGAAGTATCCTGTGGTGACCAAAAAAACTTCTTCCATAGCTGTAAATAAGGAGGACTGCAATGATGAAAGTGGTAGCAAAGCAACCTTTCCCAATATTGTCAATCCACAAGTCCATCCCTGCTACAATTTGTATGTTATCACAGAGAGTTGTCCAATTATCTCTTTTACCATAATGCCTGTTATATTGTCAGAGCTACCTCTATAAATGTTAAGTGATAATTATGTAATTCGTAAGCTTAAATCTTAGATGAAATCCATTAGCCATAGGATAGAATCTAAACTCCTTATCATGATATTCTAGGATATTAATAGTCTAACCTGAGCCAACTCTTCCTGCCTCAATTCCCACTACTCCCATACATAAATCTATCTCCAGTCACACACTGGACTATTTGTTACTCCTATAACATACCACGTCAAGTCCCCTCTTTCTCTCCCTTCCACCATATTCTTATACTCTTTCTCTCTCTTTTTGAAGTAATTGCTTTGTCTTCTCTTCTCAGGGGAGACAAAGACTCTAAATTTTGTGATGTTAGGAACAGTTTCTTCCTTGCTTTGCCCCTTTGTTTTTGGAACCTAAAACAGTGCCTAGAATAAAGTAAGAATGCAAATACTTGTTCATTGATTGATATTTCTCTACCCTTAAATGGACTTCTATTTTCTGCACGCCATGTCTGGTTCTAAGTTGAGCATTTCACATGCATTAGTTTTTTTTAGTTCTCCCAGTCACCCTTTGAGGTAGGAGTTATTGTCCTCACGGTAAGCTTCTGCTGGTATTTAGGATAAAAAGAAAACAAATTTAAAACATGTTAGTCTGTTCTTAACTAAGTAAACTTTTTTTCTCTGTCTGGCAAAACAGTGAACTCTTGTCTACCATTGGGATTTTCTCACTTGATACATGTTAGGTTTTTTTACAGAGCTGTAAATAAAGCTAAGTAAACAAACAATAGCTGTTTCAAAAAAGTTTGATTTATGTGCTAAAGATTATGAGGAATTTTTAATGATATCCCACATGCTTATACATTGGATCTTGCAATTCAAGCTTTGAAAAATAACTTGATTTTAAACAAAATATTTAACCTGTTCAAGACTGTTTATAAAGGAACTAAAGAAATTTATGAACTTTTATATTTTCTCTATAAATTTTAACACTTACCTACATATTATACTATATATAATTTTACCAATAAAAATACTAATATTGATGTCATATAAAACACTGTTTTCATTTTTACAATTACCTGTTAAGAAGGTTTTCCACTTCTTGAACTTCTGATATGGACTCTTCATTATCAGAAAGGTCACGAGTTTGAAATTTTCTATTTTGGAAATCATACAGCATCACAATAACAAGACTGCTCAAATGATCTGGCTACCAAGGAGAAACACATATAAAGAAAAGTATATAAACAATGGCTAATAGCAATATTTTCTATTCTATTATCTTTCATAATGGAACAGGAATATAATTATTTTCACATACTCTGATTGGATTTGGAGATAGGGAAGGTCTTCAAAATAGAAAAAATCTATTAAAAAATACACCTTTCAAAAAAGACAATTTTTGGTATGTTCATCAAAGTGAAAAGTATTAAAAGTATTAGAAGTAGGAAAGAATTTATATTTTGAAGAGGCCTCAGTATTAAGCAAACTAGTTATTCTTTAAAATGGAAGGCTTTTTAATACTTTCCAAAAACAATAATCATAAGACAAGCTAATTCTAAAAGTTGTCTACTTACTATTGTGGTACTTGGGAAGATATAACTGTCTATTAATATAGTTTCCAAAATATCTTGATCTGCAAGACAAGAGACATGACTGTTACTAAAAATAATGTTATCTAATTATCTGTTTACAAACTCACAAACAAAAGGGACCATTACCCAAACTCCCTTTAATCTGTTCAATAACCTTTGCAGCTGTACTACTCCTATAAATATGTTAGGAAAGAAATACTAAGCTTTCTTTTCTGAATCATGATTCCCTGAACCTATACCATAAGCCAGATGTAAGCTTACAAAACGTCACATGTGAAAGTATTAACAGAACACTGATAACACAGAAGATAAAGGTAAAATGCACAAGAGCCTCCGGTATTTTAAAAGTAAAATAGCAGGCTCTTAATTACCTTGGGAAACTCACTGCTTTAGGAATCCTGATTTTATTCCATTTGCATATTCAGAAATTACTCACATGATCATTTAAACCAAGATTGTATTATAAGAAAATAATATTTTTTAACAAGTAAGCCATCAATGCTATCTTATTTTATAATTTGAATTTATAAAAATGAATGTTTCAAGGAAAAGCAGGTTTATAAAAGCCTACGACAATAATTTATTTTAATGGGATTTTCTGGGTCATTAAGAAAGATCAAACAGTCACAGATCTTTCATAAAACAGAAAATAAGATTGAGAGGAAGAAAACAATTTATTACACACATCACTATAATAACCATCTAGTTAATACATTAATTTTACATAGAATAATATTTCAGCCTTTTCTTATTGATCTCTAAAGATAAGATTCAATATTCTATTAGTAAAACAAATTGCTTGTAAGAAAATTCTTGCATTAACATTACCAATTAATCAACATAGCTGCCCAGTCTGCAATTCATTGTTGGAAATAAAAGAATGTAAAAATGTTCATTTGATTTAATGTACAAAGTGCAACACTTTGGTTGAGGGAAAGGGGAAGGAAAGGCATAACACAGAATTTGAAAGATCAAACTGGAGGGAGGAAAAATGGTTAAGACAGACTTAAAAAAAATGAGCAGAAGAAAACAACAGAAATGAAAACTAAAGAGAAATTTCATCTTCACATACAAATTTTTCTCTATGATGACAAATTCCTGGCTTCAGAGTTAAGTTTCCTCAGCTCTGCAGACAACCAAAAATATATATTCATGTCTAAATAACCAAGGGGATATTTTAATTCAACTGAGCAATTTGGAACTGTCTCCCATGTGCAAGGATGTACAATGTCCACTAAGTAACGATACTTAGCGGAAATCATGCAAATAAGTGTTACGTCTCTTTAGGATGTCATATTGCTCATCATTTTAGCCATGCTGCTAATATGAAACATTTCTGTAACTACATTCAGTCATTTTATAAACCAATATAAAGTTTATGGTCACAGCTAGTACAAAAACGACTTCAGGCCCTTTGTTCTCACAGTAAACGATTTGGTTATTCCGAGCATGAACTCCACTCTTACTGGTTGAAATTAACCACCACTGAGGGAATCTGCATCTGAGTCTCAAAGCCCGGAGGCAAATTAGAAAGGGGAATTATACCAAAGTTTGGCTCCCAGAACTAAAACTACTGGCTATAAATGGGATCATCTGAATTGGGGTTGATTTAATTTTAATATTTATTTTTAAAATATTGCACCTTTTATTTTTATCTCATCTCTGTCTGTTCCCTTCCCAACCCTCCCTTACTGGTTTTATATTTGTGTAAGCTCCTAAACTAAAATACAAAGTGTAAACACAGGGAAAGAAAAGAAATACAGGGCTAGGCGCGGTGGCTCAGGCACCTAGCCACCTAGCTAGGTGGTAATCCCAGCACTCTGGGAGACCGAGGCGGGCGGATCGCTCAAGGTCAGGGACCAGCCTGAGCAAGAGCGAGACCCCGTCTCTATTAAACATAGAAAGAAATTAATTGTCCAACTAAAAAACATATAGAAAAAATTAGCCGGGCGTGGTGGCGCATGCCTGTAGTCCCAGCTACTCGGGAGGCTGAGGCAGGAGGATCGCTTGAGCCCAGGATCTGTGAGGTTCTGTGAGCGAGGCTGACGCCACTGCACTCACTCTAGCTAGGGCGACAGAGTGAGACTCTGTCTCCAAAGAAAGAAAAGAAAAAAGAAAAGGAATACACAGGCAGAGGGAAATGGTAACTGGGTGGTGAATGGACTCTTTCCCCCTACTAATGGAATCGGTGCCCTGTGCGATTTAACTACTGTGCACTACAGCTATCCAAGGACCAGGCACGGCTGGGCGCCCGGAGCCCTGCGGAGCAGCAGCCCTGGCCTTCTCAGAGCGGGCTCCGCCTTGCCATTCGCGAACCACCAGAGGCGGGCGGTGAGGGAAGGGCGCGGTGCGCGTGCGGAGGCGCGGAGTGCCGGGTGCGGGAGGTGGCGGTGCTAGCGAGTGCGCGGGTGTGGGAGTGCGCGGTGCGGGGAGGTGCGCGGTGCGGGGAGGTGCGCGGTGGGGGAGGTGCGCGGTGCGCGGGGAGTGCGCGGGTGCGGGAGGTGCGCGGGTGCGGGGAGGTGCGCGGTGCGCGGGTGTAGTGAAGTGCGCGGGTGCGGGGAAGTGCGCGGTGGGGAGGTGCGCGGTGCGGGGAGGTGCGCGGGTGCGGGGAGGTGCGCGTGCGGGGAGGTGCGCGGGTGCGGGGAGGTGCGCGGTGTGGGGGCGCGGTGTAGCGAGTGGCGGTGGGGAGGTGCGCGGTGTAGTGAGGCGCGCGGTGCGGCGGAGGTGTGGGTGTAGCGAGGTGCGCGGTGCGGGAGGTGCGCGGGTGTAGTGAGGTGCGCGGGTGCGGGGAAGTGCGCCGGTCGGGGAGGTGCGGCGGGTGGCGGAGTGCGGGAGGCGCACCGCACACTGCAGCTGCGGTCGCTGGCGCTCCCGGCGGGCGCACTCACATTTCAGCGCGCTGAAAGCCAGCTCGTACGACAAACGCCGGAAGGACTCGTCCTCAGACTCGGGGAAGGACAGCACAGGCTCGTCCCCGTACTTTATTAAGACCTTCTCCGGCGACTTTTCGATGCGAATGCCCTGGAAAATGTTGGCTGCCATCACGTAAACCGAGTCCGGGTAGCCGGCCTTCTCGGGCGCGCCGGCCGGGCCCCTCTCGTCGGGCGCCGCGTCGCCGGGCAGCGCCAAGGCGGCGGGCGGGGCGGCCCCGGCGTCGTTCCGGCCCGGGAAGTCCAGCTCACCCGCGGAGTTCAGCATGTCCGCGCTGCCCGTCGCCGGCATCCCCGGCCCGAGCTACAGTCCGGGCGCTCCCGGGGCCGGGCTCCCCGCCGCCGCCCGCATGGTCCGAGGGGGGAAGCCCGCCCCGCAAGTCGCCGCCCCGCGGCGCCGCTCGGCGGCCCTGGCTGAGCCCTCGGAGACCAAGACGGCATTCACCGGCCGACCCCGCGCCCGAACTTCCAGCCGGACAAGCCCGGCGACACTTCCACGCCCTCAGGAAGGGGCGAGTGGAGAGAGGCCGGAGGGCCGCCGCGGCCGTGCGGGGCAGACTCCGCCGTGGCCCCGCCGCAGCCTGCGGCCGCTGAGCCTCCCGCACCCCGCGGACGGGCGGCTCCTGGGGCTTCAGGGACCCGGACGCGGCGGCGCTGCCTCGGGGCGCCGGAGGCTGGCGTGGGTAACAGGCCCGGGAGCCGGGGACGGCGGGGCGGCGGCGGCCCGCGGAGGCCGTTTGGTTCAGGTGCAGCCACGTCCACCGCGGGGTTCGGGGCAGGGGGCGCGGCCTCTGGCGCTCGGCTCGCTCCGGTTCCTTGAGGAGGGCGCGCCTCAGGCCTCGCGCGGGAGCCTCTGGGAACTCGGCGGCAGAGAGGGGTGGGCGCGGGGCGCGGAACTGGCGGGCTCAGGCCGCGGCGGGGCCAGCCTCCCGGGTCTCCCAGCGTCGGCCGGCCCCGGGTCTCCATGGCAACCGGGAGCTGGGGGCGGGAGGTGCGCTGCGCGCAGCAGGTTCCCGCGGGATTTGGCTGGCGCTGCTCTCTCCGCGAGAGTTGCTCTTCTCCCGAGGCCTGGACGCCGGTTTCCGCCCCCCTCACGCGGTGTGCCCGCCGGGACGCCCGTTTCCGCCCTCCTCGCGCGGTGTGCCCGCCGGGACGCGGTTCCCCCCTGAAGCCAGGTACCCTCGCGCGGTGTGCCCGCCGGGACGCGGTTCCCCCCTGAAGCCAGGGACCCTCGCGCGGTGTGCCCGCCGGGACGCGGTTCCCCCCTGAAGCCAGGGACCCTCGCGCGGTGTGCCCGCCGGGACGCCGGTTTCCGCCCCCCTCGCGCGGTGTGCCCGCACCGGGCCTGAGGGCTGGCACTTGGCTTTGTTCGTAAATGCTGTTTTTAGGTAGTCTGCCCTACAGTTAAGTGGTTTCAACTCTCAAGCACCTAAAGTGCTTGTTGAAATGCGAATTCCTGGAACCCATCCCTAGAGATCTGAGTCTGTAACTCTAGGTGGGGCCTAAGGATTCGTATTTTACCAGGTAACTCAGGTGATTCTGGTGCAAGCAGGCCCAAGCACACAGCTTGGAAAGCTCTGGTACAGTGGAAAGGCTACTAGTTCTAATTCCTCCTGTCTCTAACATAGAAAAGTATTTTAATTTATCAGGATTTCTGTTCCCTCTCCCATAAAACAGATTAGTCATCCCTGCTTATTTTGCACGTGAATTGTGAAGTTAGAACCGTCCCTCCGTCCTCCCACACACCTACCGCGTCCGCGAGGTGAAATCCAAACTTTCGGCAGCGCAGGGTCTGGGGACGCGGCCCGCCCGCCCGCCTTTCCGGCCTGGCCGCTTGGCGTCTCAGCCAGTCCCCAGACTTCGTTCCCTTATGCACGTTGTTTCCTCGGTCTTGGAAGCCCTTCCCTCTTTGTCCACACGCTGAGCTCCTAACTCAGTCTTTGAAACCCAGTGCAAGCATCACCTCTATAAAAGCCTTTCCCGATGCTGTATTTGTTAGGACGTAAACTTAGCCCCTGCAACAGAGACCCAAAATAACCGCTGGGTTATTATAAACAAAACAGAAGTTTATGTCTCACATAAAGTCCTGTTGCTGTAGTGGCTCTCCTCCAAACGTTGTTAGGGACCCAGACTCCTCCTTTGGGCTGCATCAAAGGGATTTGCCCTTTCCACTTAGTCTAGGATGGCTCGTCGCCATGTCCATTCCTGGCCAGGGGTTAGTGCGATAAAGGGGAAAGAGAGGGCATGCACATACCTTTCGATGACCCGAAAGGTGCATGCATCACTTTTGTTCACATTCCATTGGCCAGAACTTAGTCACGTGGAATACCAAGCAGTAAAGGAGGTTGATAAATGTGTCCAGCTAAAAATCAAGGGAACTGTTACTATAGAAGAAGGGGAGAATGGATAATGGGGGACCATTAGCAGTCTCTGCTGCAGATCTCTACCCCTTGGCCCCTTCTCCCACCAGTGCCCCCACTTCCATTATCCCTAGAATGTCAAACATTCCCTCTTCTGTGTTCCCATAGCATTATTTTGTTCATACATTCATTCATTAATAAGTATATATTATATATATTCATAATTTAATAAGTATATATTAAATTCCCATTGTGTGCGTAGCATTGTGTTCAGCCCTAGAATAAAAAATGAATGGATAGAAATTATCAGAGAGTTTTCCCTCAAGAAATTAATGGATGAATAAACTTGTATTGTGGTACCCTTTAATTTTTATTATAAATGTTTGAGTACATAACTATATTACATGTCCTGCCATCTTTCTGCCCACACAACACACACATTCTAAAATAGTTTTGTTATATTTTTATCTTTTAATTTTTATGACATGTCTTTCTATTCCCAGATGCTAGCAATATATCACTGTCTTTGACACACGGACATTCACAGAAGGTTACAAATATGGAAAGTGTATTAGAGGTCATGATGTATTTTATCATCCATCACATAATAAATACACAGTACAATCTGAAATTGTGAGGTGATAGGTAGCTATAAACCTGAGAATATTATTGTTTTTCAAAGTATAATTTTAGGAACTTGGTTTTTTTTTTTTTAATAGTTCAATGAAAGTGACACTTCACTATATTAAAAACAAGATTTCATGAGAGAGTCTATCCCCAAAGTGGAGCTTCGACAAACAGTTGGGGGTTAGCAAATTCATGGTTACTGTTTATTTTAATCGTGTGTATAATCCTACCTCCTCACTTCCCACTCCTGGTTTATAGCCTCATTGTGGACTTAATGTGTTGGAGGGGAGGGTCAGAGGAAAGCATATTAAGTTTCAGTGAACACTGTAAAAAAGTAACCATAGAGATAGGTGTATGGATTCAACTGTTGTGAAAGCAAGGTAGTAAATAAATGTAGTCTTTAAATTACACTGTGTAATGTGATTGGAACATTAGATCAGAGATGGGTAAAAAATTAGAAGTTAGGTACCTGGTACATTCTGCCAAAGGAACCAATGATTTTTCTTTCCCCAGGGGTTAGAATATTTAAAATATTTGTAAACTAACATTCCTCAATTTATTTTTAAAGTCAAATTAACATTTGACTCAGAGTACTAGTATGTGTTAGCCATGTAGGTATTTGAAATACATTTGCACACTTGCTTAAATTTGATCTGGGCATATAAAACTGTGCCCAGTTTCATCGAAGCCTATTATATTAATAGAAATGTAAAAAGTGTAAGAACTATAAACAATTTTGACTAATGTTCTTACACATCAGAACTCAGTATCTAGTTATTGCTTCTTAGAAACAGTGTGGTGGATTTTCTTTGCAACACTTTGTTTCTTTATTCTTTATTTTGTTTTATAAAGTTATCTGGTATTCTATTGTAGACTTAAGCTGTACCCAAATTGGAACTCTGGGGCATTAGGGCAGGTCATCAGGAACTGTGTGTGTCAGAGGATAACCAGGGCCTCATGAGTAAGGTACATTTTGGGGCTGATGGGCAGATACAGAAATACCCCATCCCTGGAGGCTGAAAGAGTATAGATGCCCAGGAAGACACTGTGTGGAGGGAGGAGTATAGGACTTGCTGGTGGGTTGGTGGGAAGTAAAGGAACAAGAGAAATCAGAGAGACCTTTTAAGATGTTTATGCCTCAGCTGTTAAGGGAGGGAGGGAGTTTCCACTGACTGAGAAGATAAAGACTGGGAAGAAGTGCGTTCCTGAGGCCGGGCACAGTGGCTCACGCCTGTAATCCTAGCGCTGTGACAGGCCGAGGCGGGAGGATTGCTTGAGCTCAGGAGTTTGAGACCAGCCTGAGCAAGAGTGAGACCCTGTCTCTGCTATAAATAGAAAAAATTAGCTAAACGACTAAAAATAGAAAACATTAGTCAGGCACGGTGGCACGTGCCTGTAGTCCCAGGTACCTGGGAGGCTGAGGCAGGAGGATCACTTGAGCCCAGGAGTTTGAGGTTACTGTGAGCTAGGCTGACACCACAGTACTCTAGCCCAAGCAAGAGAGTGAGACTCTCAGAAGAAAAACAAAAAACAGTGGGTTTCTGGGAGGGCCAGGAGATTTGTTATTTTGGAGGTGTTTTCATAGCATGTAAGCAGTAAGCAGTAGAGTAAGAAACCTTAAATGTTTCCCTACTTCCCACCTCCAGGCTGCTGGTTACTGCGGAGCTGGCCGAGGCTCAGGGAAGGTAAGGGTTCCAAAGTCACACAGATGATGAAAGGGGACAGGCTCTGACCCAGGCTTCATTCCCTAACAGAGATGTCCCAAATGCCTACCTTGTGCCACGAACTAAGCCACAGGCCTGGGAGTATAATGATTCAATGTCTTTTCCCCACTTTATTTTTTGAAAATGTTAATGCATAGAGAAAAGCTGAAAGAATAGTATAATTAACACTCTTCCACCTAGATTTAACAAGTCCACAATTACTATCCACGTTTGTTTCATTTCTGTATATGTGTGTGTACATGTATCTTCTTTTGGCTGAAACATTTGAAGGGAAACAGCAAATATCATATTTTAGTCCTTAAATGCTTAGACTAAATCTCCTAATAAGGACATCCTCCTGCTGAATAACTTACCATTATCACAGATAGGGTAATTAACAATTCCACTATCATAATATTCATTCTATTTTTAATTCTCTCTAATAGCTTTTATAGTTTTTGTATTGCAAACCTCGAACCAATTAGGGTTAGTGTGTTGCACTTGGTTGTTGTGTCTCTGTACTCTCTTGGAAGCCAGAACAATTCTCCTGCTCTTTTTTCCAAAAGACATCCACTTGTTGAGGAGTCCAGGGAAGTTGCCTTGTAGACCGTGCCACATTCCAGGTGTGACTCATTGTTTCCTCATCGTTTCCCTGCTTCCTGGTGTGCTCTAACCTCTCTATTCTGTTTCCTTAGTCACTTCAGGCTGCTATAATGGAATAGTATAAACTGGGTGACTTAATCACCAGACATTTATTTCTCACAGTTCTAGAGCTTGAGAAGTCTCAGACCAAGGTGCTAGGTGATTAGGTTCCTGGTGAGGCTGTTTCCTGGTTTCCAGACAGCTACCTTCTCACTGTATCTTTGCATGGTGGAGAGAGAGCAATCTCTCCCATGTCTTTTCTTATAAAGGCACTAGTCCCACTTACGAGCATTTACCCTAATTACTTCCCAAAGACCTATCTCCAAACACCATTATTTGGGGGATTAGGGCTTCAAACTATGAATTTTGAGGGAATTCAGTCAGTCCATAGCACCTGTAAATGGAAAACTGGTTGTATAGGCTTGATTCGGGTTCAGCATATTAGCAAAGAAAATACATAGATGAGGCCGGGTGCAGTGGCTCACACCTGTAATCCTAGCACTCTGGGAGGCTGAGGCAGGCAGATCACTCAAGGTCAGGAGTTCCAGACCAGCCTGAGTAAGAGTGAGACCCCATCTCTACTAAAAATAGAAAGAAATTAATTGACCAACTAAAAATATATAGAAAAAATTAGCCGGGCATGGTGGCACGTGCCTATAGTCCCAGCTACTTGGGAGGCTAAGGCAAGAAGATCGCTTGAGCCCAGGAGTTGGAGGTTGCTGTGAGCTAGGCTGACATCATGGCACTCTAGCCTGGGCAACAGAGTGAGACTCTGTCTCAAAAAAAAAAAAAAAAAAAAAAAATATATATATATATATATATATATATATAAACCTAGATTCAGATGGGCTAATCTGATAGAGCTAAAGGCTTTGAATCATTATTGTCCTCCAAGCTTAGGGGCAGGGGACTAAAGAAGATGCCAGTGAGTGCTCTCAGCATGCCAGGGCAGTGCAACCCAAACCTGGGTGATGTGCGAGGTCTAGGATGGGTGTCCACGTCTCACTGTGTCTGAGCTCTGGGGAGGCAGGCCTTGCCAAAGGAAGCTTACCTCGCCCACTGCTTTTGTTCACAGCTCAATGGAGTTCGAGGCAGCCCTGGTGGACCTCCGGCTGCCCTGGTGGACCTCCAGCTGCCCTGGTGGACCTCCAGCTGCCCAGGTGGACCTTCAGCTGCCCAGGTGGACCTCCAGCTGCCCAGGTGGACCTCCAGCTGCCCTGGTGAACCTCCAGCTGCCCAGGTGCACCTCCAGCTGCCCAGGTGCACCTCCAGCTGCCCAGGTGGACCTCCAGCTGCCCAAGTGGACCTCCGCTGCTCAGGTGGACCTCCAGTAGTCCAGCTGTCCCATCTTCCTGGAGCACTTGAAAGACCCAGTGCCCATCAGCCGTGGGCACAACTTCTGTCACTCCTGCCTCAGTGTGTCCTGGCAGGATCTAGATGATGCCTTTCCCTGTCCTGTCTGCCATTTTAGCTTTCCATACGGGAACTTCAGGAGGAACCCTCAGCTTCATGATTTGACTGAAATAGCTAAGCTGCTGTAGGTCAGAAGGAGCAAGAGGAAGAGGCAGAATGAGCATGCCGTGTGTGAAAAGCACAATCCGTTTCTGACCGTTTTCTGTCTGAAGGACCTGGAGATCTTATGTACATAGTGCAGTTTCTCCACCGAACACCGGAAGCACTACATTAGCCCCATGGACGAAGCTGCCTCTTACCACCGAGAAACTCTACAATGCAGCGTTGAGCCCTTGAAGAAGAATATAGAACGAGTTGAAAAAGTGCTAGCTCTGCAAGGCAGCAAGGCAGCGGAGCTTAAAAAGCAGGTAGAATATAGGAGAGAAGAAATCAATTCTGAATTTGAGGAAATTAGACTGTTTTTACAGAATGAGCAGGAGACTGTTCTTAGGTACAAGATGAAGAGATGGACATTTTAACAAAACTAAATGAAAACCTTTTCACATGATGTTTCCACAGTAAAGCATCTTCTGAAGGAGACAAAGGGCATGTGTGCAGTCAGACACGGAATTACTGGCCTGTGTTAAGAGTATCCATCTGAGTGGATACTCTTAAGAGTATCAAAACCTGAAATACCCTGAAACCTTTTCATTTAGTTTAACAAACTATGGTTTCAGACTTCCTCCCCAGCATTCTGGCCTGGACAGAACTATCAAGCCATTTCAAGTAGATGTGATTCTAGATGTCGACACAGCACATCCTCAACTCATTGTCTCTGAGGATAGAAAAGCTGTGCGGTATGGAAGAACAAAACAAAAAGGTGGTTGTAACGCCAGGAGATTCGCTCTTTGCCCTGCTGTCCTGGGGTCTGGGGGGTTTGGTTCTGGCAGACACTGCTGGGAGGCAGAAGTGGGGAGGAAGCCCAAGTCGATCCTGGGCGTGTGTCACAAGGGTGTCGCCAGGAGCTGGCAGGACCAGCCGCCGGTTCTGGCTGGGTTCTGGGCAGTTGGGCTGTGCGTGTGTGGTGGCTACGTCGCGTCCGGCCTTGGGAGAGTCCACCTGCTGCCCACAGTAAGGCCCAGTAAGATGGGCGTTTTTCTGGACTGTGAGTTGGGCAAGGTCTCCTTTTATATGAATGATCGGTCTGTTCTCTGTGCTTTTAATGATTCTTTCAGAGAAGCTGTTTGGCCTTATTTCTATACTGGAACAGATTCAGAACCTCTTAAAATCTGCTCATTATCAGATTCCAAAAGATAAAGAACTTGGTAAATGAACCTGTTTCAGTTTTTATGGGCAACTTTGCCAGTAATTTAAGTTTTACCACTGAAATCCAGAATCGATTTTTCTCCTTCATTGTTAGCAACTGTAAAGCATGCTCACAATACCCCTTTCATAGATATGAATGTCACTTGTCAAGTGATTTGCATTTTAAGAAAAAATATTTTAATATAAAATATTTGTTGAGAATTATATTACTTAACATGTCCGATGAAATTTTGAAATGGCCAATAAATTGTTTCTTTTATTTAGGTCAGTCTCCTAGAGCTGCATAAATTGTTATTTGAACGGCGTGCTTGCCATGTGCTTACCTTTCTTTGTAGTGGATTCTTCTGTTTACCTCCATATTTCTCATTATCAAATTTTCTGTTATTTATTGCATCATTTGACACAGTTGACTTGCTTTTGTGGATAATGAGGATTTCGCTTTGTTTAAATCTTTTCCCTATATACACTTACAAATGCATAATCCATAGGTAATGTCTAACATTTTTCTTTTTTCCTTTGTGCCTGTCATTCTGTACATCACAGCATCTGGGCCTGAATAGCAGCCAGCCTTCCAGTGAGCACCTTTCTGGGAATTGACCTCTACTTTCTTGTGACCTGCAGCAAACATTTCCTCCTATTTCACTGGTCCACATTTGCTCCCTTGCTCATCCCTGAAACAACATGTTTGACAGAGTATGAGGCTTCCCTGGACTCGCCAAGTAAGACTTGAATGCTATACAGGCCCCACCACTACAGAGAGGAGTAGAGTTAACCTCCCCACAAATTAGGGTGACTAATTTGTTATCCAAACCAAGTTACTTTTGACAGCAACAGAGAATGCTATTAATAATTATGCCAGGACAATAAAATGCAAATCAGTACTCCCCAAAATATGTGGCTTCCAGGGGAAGGTGTGGATAGCTGAGTGAAAGTTGGTAGTTAGTAAGAGAAGGTGTAATAGATGTTGGGGAGACGACCACAACGATCATTTTAAAAAAATATTTTTAACCACGCGCCTGCGAGGAAAACAGTTCATGAGGTACGAATTACCAAATATATTGTCTCTGAGGGAAACTCAGCAGAGGACTAAGCCTGCTCCTGAAGCCAGCTTGTTTTCAAAGTATTCTTTCCAAGGTAACAACTAAGAATCAATGCCATGAACTTAAGCCTCCCCAGGCGTCCTGGGCCTTCCCATCCCTCACCACCAAGGCTTCTTAGAGACCTCAGAGCAGAAATGACAAAAAACAACATATTCCCCTTTCTCAGAAGTAAACTCCAGACTTTGAGATGCTTTTTACTGTAATCCAAAGATAACAGCCCCCGCAAACCTTGAACAAAGAGACTGTGTTATCTCGCTGAACCTAGACTGCTAGGGTGCAGACTAAGCTGTAAGACTAACTGGGCGACTCACTGCAGATAAGTCGCTAGTAGCTCATCTAAGTCCTCATCTATGAAAGGAAGATAATATTTTGGACCTACTTATCAAACTTGGTGGTGTTGAGAGTCAAATTAAGAAAATAGATGTGAAAATCTTTTGAAACATTAAGAGCACCATGCCAGTGTGGAGCTTTATTACTAAGAACTTTCAGCGAGGTCAGGCGTTTTTATGTGCAAGGCAGTTTTCACGGGATGAAGATTCACCCTGTTGTAATTGGATATGTAAATGCTCCCCGAGGTCTCTCTCGGTCGGCTATTCAGATAATTCCAAACTGATGATGATGATGATGATGATGATATCCCTCTAACTGTGAACAAGAAACAGGAAGCAAAAATAGATGATCTCATACCTTGATCCACGCAAGGAGACTTAGTGCATTTATTTATGTTTTAAGAGTTTCAGTGATGATATAACCGGAGCCGTAACTTTTCCTATCAAAGTGAGTCTGTTTGCTCACATTAACATACTAGCTTTTATTTCTGCTGTTTTTCTCTCTTATTCTGTGAACATCTAGTAACAGCTGAGTTGCAATAAGTTTGACTTTGGTGCCTCTAGAGTGATCCAATCTTAAAATGATTGTGGAGTTTGAAAAGACAGGGAAAAGCTTGCCACGGGCTCTCACGGGGGTCCTCCAGCAGACAGGCCACCCTAACCTGCTGTCCTTTCCAGGAGGTTGCGAGTTGAGAAGTGTTCCCCGGTGGGCACAAAACAAAGGAAGTGGGAAGCAGACAGTGAGAGCCGCCCCTGTGTCCCTTCACGTCCTGTTCAGAGCCAGGAAGTGCACGGCACGCGCCAGGGCCTCCGGGACGAGAAACGTCTGTCTCCTCGAGCTGCCCGGTCCCGCCTCCTCAGCACCTGCCTGAGGCTTCTCTCTCCAACACACATCAGCAGGAACCTGAATCAATATGTGTCAGATGTGGCAGTGGAATATAAAATTTAACCTGCAATGAAGTGAGGCCAAAGCTTTTTACAAAGTGTAAAGATATGTACTGCCTTAGCTTGCGTATGGTGCTCTCAGTCAGGGAAAGACTTGCTATAAAGAGGAGATCCCAGACCGGCTCAGTGGCTCACATATGTGCTCACAGCACTCTGGGAGGCCAAGGCAGGAAGATCGCTTGAGGTCAGGAGTTTGAGACCAGCCTGAGCAAGAACGAGACCCCGTCTCTACAACTACCCCCACCCCTGCAAAAAAAGAAAAAGAAAAATTAGTCAGGCACAGTGGCACACGCCTGTAGCTCCAGCTACTCCAAAGGCTGAGGCAGGAGCATTGCTTGAGCCCAGGAGTTTGAGGTTGCTGTGAGCTATGATGATACCACTACACTCTAGCCATGAAGACAGAGTGAGGCCCTGTCTCAAAATAATAATAATAAACAGAATAAAATAATATAAATAGAGCCCACTCAAATAAGTAAAGGAAAAGAAGTATAAAAATGACATTACTTTCATAAATACCTAACGACAGAACAAAGCTCATGCACATCTATACCCGGATGATCTAGCATGGCTCAGACATTATCTTTCTGTGCTCTCCCCTCCATTGGAAAAAATACAACTAACCGTATACTCTGATTTTTTAAAATTTCTTTTTAAAAAAGGAAGGCAATGCTATCATTCATAACTATACTTAAAAATCCTCTTATAATCTAAGCATATTAAAAGATTTAAAAGATTTGAATTGAATTGGAAAGTTATTTATATGGTGCTACTTTACATAACTACCAAAAATAACCCCAGTTGTTTTTCTTTTCGATATAAATGTGAGGATTCCATAAGTGGCTACCTACATCAGATAAAGAT
>NW_017968526.1:16930-141438 GCF_000165445.2 Microcebus murinus
GTAGTTATATGCTCTCCAAACCTGCTCTCTCTCGCAGTGGCACCCATGAGACTCTGCGGTGGAGATGCAATACTGACAGGGCCAGTCCTCCAAAGGCCCAGGTGCAGGGAGCCCAGGCCAAGCAGCCTGTGGAAGAAGCCACATGCCGTGCCACCCCGGGAACACGACTGCAGGCCACGGCCCCTGCCACCTCCTCCTCCTCCTCCTTCCCCCCGCCCCCACATGGCGCAGGGCCCAGAGACACCTCAGACACTTGCTACCCAAAGTGCAAAGGGCATCAGTTGCTCCTCCAAACCCCCCCCCAGCCCAGCAGACCGCGTTGTCCAGCCAGCCCCCGGGCCTCCCTGGGGTGCCCAGCACAAAAGTGCAGACACCCACCAGACCCTCAATCTCAGTTTTCGGATGTTTTTGCCACTCTAAGGACCAACAGGCCAGCTGGGCCTTCTGGCAGGACAGAGAGCCCCGGAATCCGACGTGGAGAGCTGGGTGTACGTCCCCATGAGGAGGCGGTCCCCACCTCCGCGGCTCTCCCCTTGCGGGGGGGAAAGGCAGCCGCGGGGCCTCAGAGAAGACACCAGGCTGGGCCCCCGCGGCACAGCGGGAGCACGTCCCCCGCAGGCCACTTAGCGACGGCGGCCGGTTGGGTTGCGTGAGATGCTGCGGCCGCCCTGCTACCGGGTTCCTGGGAGGGCGTCCTGGAACCAGCGTCCACACCAAGCCCTTGGAAGGCCCAGGCGACGGAGGAGCCCCGTCAGGCAGGGGCCGAGGACGGTGACAGGTGACAGGTGACAGGCCGGGCGGGAAGGAGTCAGTCAGGCAGGGGCCGAGGAGGAGACGGGCTGGGTAAGGGTTAGGGTTAGAGTCAGGGCACAAGTCACAATCGCAAAGACCTGGAAGCGACCCGAGTGCCCATCGACCCACGAGTGCGTAAATGAAATGTGGCGCGTGGACACCACGGAGTGCTATTCAGCTAGGAGGAGCAGCGGTGAGAGGGCACCTCTCGTGGTTCTCCTGGCCAGAGCTGGAACCCGTTCCAGTAAGCCAAGTATCCCAAGAATGGACACACGAGCACCACGTGCTCGCGCTCACCAGCAAATGGGTACGAACCGATGGACACCTAAGTGGACACAGAGGAATCACCTTCATCGGGTGGGTGTCGGGCGGGTGGGGGGAGGGGATGGGCATACACATCCATTAGGAATGAGGTGGGTGCGCACCGACTGGGGGATGGGCGCACTTGAGGCTCTGACCCGAGGGGGGAGGCTGGGAGAGGGCAACGTACCCGACCTTAACATTGGTACCCCCACAATACGCTGGAACAACATCAGAGGTAAATGAATACCTACCAGTCTACCGTGGCTGAGTGGACACAGCCAGTTCCCCAGAGCACCCTAGCTGCCTATCTCCTGAAGGTGAGTGGCCAAAGCCAGTTTCACACAGCGCCCTACCTGCCTGTCTCCGTTGTTTGAGTGGAGACAGCCAGTTCCACACAGCTCCCTGCCTGCCCGTCTCCCGTGGGTGTGTGGACACAGCCAGTTCCACACCGCTCCCGGGCTGCCCTTCTCCCGTGTGTGAGTGGACACAGCCATTTCCACACAGTGCCCTGCCTGCCACGCTCCTGTGAGTGTGTGGACACAGCCAGTTCAACACTCCCACCTACCGGCCCATCCCCCGTGGGTGAGTGGACACAGCCAGATCCACACAGCGCCCGGCCTGCCTGGATCCCGTGCCTGAGTGGACACAGCCTGTTCCACACAGCACCCTGCCTGCCTGTCTCCCGTGTGTGTGTGGACACAGCCAGATCCAACAGCGCCCTACCTGCCTGTCTCCCGTGGGTGAGTGGACACAGCCAGATCCACACAGCGCCCTGCCTGCCCATCTCCCATGGGTGTGTGGACACAGCCAGTTCCAGAGAGCGCCCTGCCTGCCCATCTCCCGTGGGTAAGTGGGCACAGCCAGTTCCACACAGCACCCTGCCTGCCCGTCTCCCGTGGGTTAGTGGACACAGCCAGTTCCACACAGCGCACTGCCTGCCCGTCTCCCGTGGATGATTGGCACAGCCAGTTCCACACAGAGCCCTGCCTGCCTGTCTCCCGTGGGTGACTGGACACAGCTACTTCCACACAGCGCTCAGCCTGCCTGTCTCCCGTGGGAGAGTGGACACAGGCATTTCCATACAGCTCCCTGCCTGCCCGTCTCCCGTTTGTGTGTGGATACAGCCAGTTCCACACCGCACCTTGCCTCCCCTTCTCCCGTGGGTGAGTGGACACAGCCAGTTCCACATGGCACCCTGCCTACCCATATCCCGTTTGTGTGTGGATAGAGCCAGTTCCACACCCCACCTTGCCTCCCCTTCTCCCGTGGATGAGTGTACACAGCCAGTTCCACACAGCACCCGACCTGCCCGTCTCCCATGGGTGAGTGGACACAGCCAGTTGCACACAACGCCCTGCCTGCCTGTCTGCCGTGGGTTTGTGGACACAGCCAGTTCCACACAGCGCCCTGCCTGTCTGTCTCCCATGGGTGTATGGACACAGCCAGATCCACACAGCGCCTTTCCTGCCCGTCTCCCGTGGGTGAGTGGACACAGCCAGATCCACACAGCGCCCGGCCTGCCTGGATCTTGTGCCTGAGTGGACACAGCCAGTTCCACACAGCGCCCTGCCTGCCTGTCTCCCGTGTGTGCGTGGACACAGCCAGATCCAACAGCGCCCTGCCTGCCTGTCTCCCGTGGGTGAGTGGACACAGCCAGATCCACACAGTGCCCTGTTTGTGCATCTCCCGTGGGGGAGTGGATACAGCCAGTCCCACACAGTGCCCTTCTTGCCCGTCTCCCTTGGGTGAGTCGACACAGCCAGTGCCACACAGCACCCTGCCTGCCCGCCATTCCTGGTTTCGTGGTCACACCCAGTTTAACACGGCGCCCTACCTGCCCGTCTCCCCTGGGTGAGTAAACACAGCCAGTTCCACACAGCGCCCTACTTGCCCATCCCCCATGGGTGAGTGCACACAGCAAGATCCACACAGCGCCCTGCCTGCCCGTCTCCCATGGGTGTGTGGACACAGCCAGTTCCACAGAATGCCCTGCCTGCCCGTCTCCCGTGCCTGAGTGGACACAGCCATTTCCACGCTGCGCCCTACCTGCCTGTCTCCCGTGGGTGAGTGGACACAGCCAGTTCCAAACTGCGCCCTGCCTGCCCGTCTCCCGTGGGTGTGTGGACACAGCCAGATCCACACAGCGCGCTGCCTGCCCGTCTCCCGTGGCTGAATGGACACAGCCAGCTCCACACAGCGCCATAACTGACCATCTCCCGTGGTTGAGTGGACACAGCCAGATTCATACAGCGCCCTGCCTTCCCGTCTCCCGAGGGTGTGTGGACACAGCCAGATCCACACAGTGCCCTGCCTGCCCATCACCCGTGGGTGAGAGGACACAGCCTGATCCACACAGCCCCTTGCCTGCCCGTCTCCCATGGGTGTGTGGACACAGCCAGATCCACACAGCGCCCTACCTCCCCGTCTCCCGTGGGTGAGTGGAGACTGCCAGTTCCACAAAGCGCACTACCTGAATGTCTCCCGTGAGTGTGTGGACACTGCCAGATCCACACAGCATCCTGACTGCCCATCTCTCGTGGGTGAGTGGACACAGCCGGTATCACACAGCGCCCTGCCAGCCCATCTCCTGTGTGTGTGTGGACACAGGCATTTCCACACAGCGCCCTGCCTGCTCATCTACCATGGGTGTGTGGACACAGCTAGATCCACAAGTGCCCTGCCTGCCCGTCTCCCGTGGGAGTGTGGACACAGCCAGATCCACACAGCGCCCTGTCATCCAGTCTCCCATGGGGGTGTGGACACAGCCAGATCCACACAGCACCCTGTCTGCCCATCTCTCCTGGGTGAGTGGACACAGCCTGATCCAAACAGCCCCCTGCCTGCCCGTCTCCCATGGGTGTGTGGACACAGCGGGATCCAGACAGCGCCCTACATGCCTGTCTCCCATGGGTGAGTGTACATTGCAAGTTCCACACAGCACCCTACCTGACCATCTCCCGTGAGTGTGTGGACACATCCAGATCCACACAGTGCCCTGCCTGCCCATCCCGCGTGGGTGAGTGGACACAGCTAGTAACATGCAGCGCCCTGCCTGTCCATCTCCTGTGGGTGTGTGGACAAAGCCAGATCCACACAGCGCCCTACATACCCGTCTCCCTTGGGTGAGTGGACACAGCCAGTACCAGACAGCACCCTGCCTGCCCGTCTCCCGTGGGTGTGTCGACACAGCCAGATCCACACAGTGTCCTGCCTGCCCGTCTCCCATGGCTGAGGGACTCAGCAGTTCCACACAGCGCCCTGCCTGCCCGTCTCCGTGGCTGAGTGGACAAAGCCAGATACACACAGCACCCTGCCTGCCCGTCTCCCAAGGGTGTGTGGACACAGCCAGATCCACACAGCACCCTGCCAACCAGTCTCCCATGGCTGAATGGACACAGCCAGTTCCACACAGTGCCCTGCCTGCCCGTGTCCATGGGTGAGTGGACACAGACAGTTCCACACAGCGCCCTGCCTGTCCGTCTCCTGTGGGTGTGTAGACATAGTGAGATCTAAACAGTGCCCTACCTGCCCGTCTCACGTGGATGAGTGCACACAGCCAATTCCACACAGCGTCCAGCCTGCCCATCTCCCGAGGCTGAGTGGACACAGCCATTTTCCCACAGCACCCTACCTGCTCATATCCCCTGGCTGAGTGGACACAGCCAGTTCCACACTGTGCCCTACCTGCATGTCTCCCGTGGGTGAGTGGACACAGCCAGTTCCACACAGTGACCTGCCTGCCCGTCTCCCTTGGGTGAGTGGACACAGGCAGTTCCACACAGCGCCATGTCTGCCTGTCCTCCGAGGGTGTGTGGACACAGAGAGTTCCACACAGCACCCTGCCTGCTTGTCTCCCGTGGGTGTGTGGACACAGCCAGATCCAAATAGCGCCCTGCCTGCCTGTCTCCTGTGAAACAGTGGACACAGCCAGTTCCACACAGTGCCCTACCTGCCCGTCTATGGTGGGTGTGTGAACACAGCCAGATCCACACAGCACCCAACATGCCCGTCTCCCGTGGGTGAGTGGACACAGCCAATTCCACACAGTGCCATGCCTGCCCGTCTCCCGAGGGTGTGTGGACACAGCCAGTTCCACACAGCGCCCTACCTGCCCGTCTCCTGTGGGTGAGTGGACACTCCCAGTTCCACACAGTGCACTACCTGACCATCTCCCGTGAGTGTGTGGACACAGCCAAATCCACACAGCGCCCTGCCTGCCCATCTGCCATGGGTGAGTGGACATTGCCGGTATCACACAGCACCCTGCCAGCCCGTCTCCTGAGGTTGTGTGGACACAGCCAGAACCACATAGTGCCCTGCCTGTCCATCTCCCATGGCTGAATGGACACAGCCAGTTACACACAGCACCATAACTGACCATCTCCCGTGGGTGAGTGGACACAGCCAGATCCACACAGCGCCCTGCCTTCCTGTCTCCCGTGGGTGAGTGGACACAGCCAGTTACACACAGCACCCTGCCTGCCCGTCTCCCGTGGGTGTGTGGACATAGACAGATCGACACAGCGCCCTGCCTGCCTGTCTCCCATGAGTCAGGGGACACAGCCAGTTTCACACAGCGCCCTACCTGCCCATCTCCCGTGGGTGTGTGGACAGAGCCAGATCCACACAGCGCCCTAACTGCCCGTCTCCCTTGGTTGAGTGGAAACAGCCAGTTCCACACAGCGTCCTGCCGTCCCGTCTCCCGTGGGTGTGTGGACACTGCCAGATCCACACAGCGCCCTACCTGCCTGTCTCCGGTAGCTGAGTGGACACAGCAAGTTCCAGACAGCGCCCTGCATGCTCTTCTCCCGTGGGTGAGTGGACAGAGCCAGTTCCACACAGTGCCCTGCCTGCCCGTCTCCCGTGGGTGTGTGGACACAGCCAGATCCACACTGCACCCTACCTGACCATCTCATGTGGGTAAGAGGACAAAGCCAGTTCCACACAGAGCCCTGCCTGCCACTCTCCCATGAGTGTGTGGACACAGCCAGTTCCACACCCCACCCTACCAGCCAGTCTCCAGTGGGTGTGTGGACACAGCCAGTTCCACACACCACCCTGTCTGCCCGTGTTCCATGGGTGTGTGGACACAGCCAGATCCACACAGCGCCCTGCCTGCCCATCCCCAGTGGGTGAGTGGACATAGCCTGATCCACACAGCCCCCTGCCTGCCCATCTCCCATGGGTGAGTGGACACAGCCAGTTCCACACAGCGCCCTGCTTGTCCGTCTCCCGTGGTTGAGTGGTAGAGCCAGTTCCACACAGCGCCCTGCCTGCCACTCTCCTGTGAGTGTGTGGACACAGCCAGATCCACACCCCACCCTACCTGCCCGTCTCCGGTGGGTGTGTGGACACAGCCAGTTCAACACAGCGTCCTGTCTGCCCATCTCCATGGGTGTGTGGACACAGCCAGATCCACTCAGCGCCCTGCCTGTCCATCTCCCGTGGGTGAGTGGATACAGCCAGATCCACACAGCGCCCTGCCTGCCCATCTGCCATTGCTGAGTGGACACAGCAAGATTCACACAGCGCCCTGCTAGCCCGTCTCCCATGGGTGTGTGGACACAGCCAGTCCCACACTGCGTCCTGCCTGCCCATCGCCCGTGGGTCAGTCGACACAGCTTGATCCACACTGCGCCCTACCTGCCCATCTCCCTTGGGTGTGTGGACACAGCCAGATCCACACAGCGCCGTGCCTGCCTGTCCCCAGTGAGTGTGTGGACACAGACAGTTCTACACAGCGCCTTGCCTGCCCATCTCCCGTGGGTGAGTGGACACAGCCAGATCCACACAGTGCCCTGCATGCCCATCTCCCATGGGTGTGTGGACACAGCCATTTCCACACAGCGCCCTGACTGCCCATCTCCCGTGGGTGTGTGGACACAGCCAGATCCACACAGCGCCCTGCCTGCCCATCTCCCGTGGGTGTGTGGACACACCCAGATCTACATAGCACCCTGCCTCCCCGTCTCCCGTGGCTGAGTGGACACAGCCAGTTACACACAGCACCCTACATGCCAGTCTCCCGTGAGTGTGTGCACACAGCCAGTTCCACATAGCGCCCTGCCTGCCCGTCTCTTGTGGGTGATTGGACACAGCCAGTTCAACACAGTGTCTTGACTGCCCATTTCCTGTCGGTGAGTGGACACAGGCAGATCCACACAGCACCCTGCCTGCCTTTGTACCGTGGGTGAGTGGGCACAGCCAGTTCCACACAGCGCCTGCCTGCCCGTCTCCCGTGGTTTTGTGGACACAGCCAGTTCAAAACAGCGCCGTGCCTGCCCGTCTCCTGTGGGTGCATGGACACAGGCGATATCACAGAGCGCCCTGCCAGCCCATCTCCAGTGGGTGGGTGGACACAGGCATTTCCACACAGCGCCCTTCCTGCCCGTCTACAATGGGTTTGTGGACATAGCCAGATCCACACAGCACCCTCCCTGCCAGTGTCACATGGGTGTGTGGACACAGTCAGATCCACACAGCGCCCTACATACCCATCTCCCGTGGGTGAGTGGACACAGTCAGTTCCACACATCGCCCTGCCTGCCCATCTCCCGTGGGTGTGTGGACACAGCCAGATCCACACAGTGCCCTGGCTGCCCGGCTTCCGTGGCTGAGTGGACACAGCCAGTTCCACACAGCTCCCTAACTGCACATACCCGTGGGTGTGTGGACACAGCCAGATCCAAACTGCGCCCTGCCTGGACGTCTCCGGTGGCTCAGTGTACACAGCCAGTTCCACACAGCGCCCTCCCTGCACATCTCCCATTGGTGAGTGGACACAGCCAGATCCACCCAGCGCCCTGCCTGCCCGTCTCCCGTGGTTGAGTGGACACAGCAAGATCCACACAGCACACTGCCAGCCGGTCTCCCGTGGGTGTGTCGACACAGCCAGATCCACATAGCACCCTGCCTGCCCATCATCCGTGGGTGTGTGGACACTGCAAGATCCACATAGCGCCCTGCCTGCCCATCATCCGTGGGTGTGTGGACACTGCAAGATCCACACAGCGCCCTGCCTGCCCATCTCCCATGGGTGTGTGGACACTGCAAGATCCACATAGCGCCCTGCCTGCCCGTCTCCCGTGGTTGAGTGGACACAGCTAGTTCCACACAGCGCCCTGCCTGCCCGACCCCAGTGAGTGTGTGGACACAGCCAGTTCTACACAGCACCCTGCCTAACCGTCTCCTGTGGGTGAGTGGACACAGCCATTTCGACACAGCGCCCAGGCTGCCCGTCTCCCACGGGTGTGAGTTCACAGCCAGTTCCACACATCGCCATTCCTGCCCGTTTCCCGTGGGTGAGTAGACACAGCCAGTTCCACACAGGGACCTGACTGCCCGAGTCCTTTGGGTGTGTGGACACAGCCAGTTCCATAAAGTGCCCTACCTGCCCTTCTCCGGTGGGTGTGTGGACACAGCCACTTCCACACAGTGCACTGCCTGCCCGTCTCCCATGGGTGTGTGGACACACCCAGATACACCCAGATCTACACAGCGCCCTGCCTGCCGGTCTCCCGTGGCTGAATGGACACAGCCATTTCCACACTGCGCCCTACCTGCCTATTTCCCGTGGGTGAGTGGACACAGCCAGTTCCACGCAGCGCCCTGCCTGCCCATCTTCTGTGGGTGAGTGGACACAGCCAGATCCACACAGCGCCCTACCTGCCTGTCTCCCATGGGTGAGTGGACACAGCCAGTTCCACACCGCACCCTACCTGCCCGTCTCCGGTTGGTGTGTGAACACAGCCACATCCACACAGCGACCAACTTGCCATTCTCCCGTGGGTGAGTGGACACAGCCAGTTCCACGCAGTGCCCTGCCTGCTACTCTCCCATGAGTGTGTGGACACAGCCAGATCCACACCCCGCCCTACCTACCCGTCTCCGGTGGGTGTGTTGACACAGCCAGTTCCTCACTGCGCCCTGATTACCCGTCTCTGGTGGTTGTATGGACACAGCCAATTCCACAGAGCTCCCTGCTTGCCCGTCTCCTGTGGGTGTGTGGACATAGCTAGATCCACACAGCGCCCTCCCTGCCCATCTTAAGTGGGTGAGTGGACACAGCCAGTTCCACACAACACCCTTCCTGCCCATCTCCCATGGGTGTGTGGACACAGCCAGATCCACACAGCGCAAAGCCTGCCCGTCTCCCATGGGTCAGTGGACACAGCCAGTTCCACAGAGCGCCCTGTCTGCCCGTCTCCCATGGGTGTGTGGACACAGCAAGATCCACACAGTTCCCTGCCTGCCCATCTTTCGGGGGTGAGTGCACACAGCCTGATCCACACATTCCCTGCCTGCCCGTCTCCCATGGGTGTTTGGACACAGCCAGATCCACACAGCGCCCTACCTGCCCGTCTCCTGTGGGTGAGTGGACACTGCCAGTTCCACACAGTGCCCTACCTGACCCTCTCCCGTAAGTGTGTGGACACAGCCAAATCCACACGGTGCCCTGCCTGCCCATCTCCTGTGGCTGAGTGGACACAGCCGGTATCACAAAGTACCCTGCCAGCTCATCTCCTGTGGGTGTGTGGACTCAGGCATTTCCACACAGCGCCCTACATACCCGTCTCCAGTGGGTGAGTGGACACAGCCAGTTCCATACAGCCTCTTGCCTGCCCGTCTCCCGTGGGTGAGTGGACACAGCCAGTTCCACACAGCACCCTGCCTGAGTGTCTCCAGTGGGTGAGTGGACACAGCCAGTTCCACACATTGCTCTGCCTGCCTGTCTCCCGTGGCTGAGTGGACACAGCCAGTTTCACACAGCGCCCTGCATGCCCGTGACCCATGGCTAGTGGACACAGCCAGTTCCACACAGCGGCCTACCTGCCCATCTCCCGTGAGTGTGTGGACACAGCCAGTACCACACCCTGCTCTACCTGCCCATCACCAGTGGGTTTGTGGTCACATCCAGTTTCACATAGCGCCCTGCCTTCCCGTCTCCCGTGGGTCAGTGGCCACTGCCAGTTCCACACCTCGTCCTGCCTGCCCGTATTTTGTGGGTGAGTGGACACAGCCTGATCCATACAGCCCCCTGCCTGCCCGTTTCCCATGGGTGTGTGGACAAGCCAGATCCAAACAGCGCCCTGCCTGCTCATCTCCTGTGGGTCAGTGGCCACTGCCAGTTCCACACCTCGCCCTACCTGCCCGTCTACCGGGGGTGTGTGGACACAGCGATATCCCCACAGCGCCCTGCCTGCCCGTCTCCCATCGGTGTGTGGACACAGCCATATGCACACAGCACCCTGCCTGCCCATCTCCCGTGGGTGTGTGGACACAGCCAGGTCCACACAGCACCCTGCCTGCCCATCTATCGTCGGTGTGTGGACACAGATAGATCTACACAGCTCCCTGCCTGCCTTTCTCCCGTGGGTCTGTGGACACAGCCAGTTCCACACAGCGCCCTGCCTGCCCATTTCCCGTGGGTGTGTGGACACAGCCAGATCCACACAGCGCAAAGCCTGCCCGTCTCCCGTGGGTCAGTGGACACAGCCAGTTCCACACAGCGCCCTGTCTGCCCGTCTCCCGTGAGTGTACGAACACAGCCATATCCACACAGGGCCCTGCCTGCCCATCTCCCGTGGGTGAATGGACACAGCCAGTTCCACACAGTGCCCTGCCAGCCCGTCACCCATGGGTGTGTGGACACAGCCAGATCCACACAGTGTCCTGCCTGTCCATCTTCCGTGGGTGAGTGGACACAGTTTGATCCACACAGCGCCCTGCCTGCCCGTGTCCCATGGGTGTATGGACACAGCCAGATCCACACCGCGCCATGCCTTCCCGTCTTCCGTGGGTGAGTGGACACAGCCAGTTCACACAGCGACCTGCCTGCCCATCTCCGGTGAGTGTGTGGACACAGCCAGTTCCACACAGCGCACTGCCTTCCAGTCTCCTGTGGGTGTGTGGACACGGACAGACCCACACAGCACAGTGCCTGCCCGTCTCCCGTGGGTGTGTGGACACAGCTAGATCCACACAGCACCCTAACTGCCCATCTCCCGTGGTGAGTGGACATAGGCAGTTCGACACATCACCCTGACTGCCCGTCTCCCGTGGCTGAGCGGACAAAGCCAGTACCTCACAGCGCCCTACATGCCTGTCTCCGTGGGTCAGTGGACACAGCCAGTTCCACATAGTGCCCTACCTGCCAATCTCCCGTGAGTGTGTGGACACAGCCAGTTTACCCAGCCCCCTGCCTGCCACTCTCTTGTGAGTGTGTGGACACAGACAGATCCACACAGCGCCCTACCTGCCCGTCTCTGTTGGGTGTGTGGACACAGCCAGTTCCACACAGCGCCCTGACTTCCCATCTCCCGTGGCTGAGTGGACACAGCCAGTTCCACAGAGCGCCCTACCTTCCTGTCTCCCGCGCGTGAGTGGACACAGCCAGATCCACACAGTGCCTTGCTTGCACGTCTCCCATGGCTGAGTGGACACAGCCAGTTCCACACAGCGTGCTGCCTGCCCATCTCCCTTGGGTGTGTGGACACAGTGAGATCCACGCAGCACCCTGCCTGCCCGTCTCCCATGGATATGTGGACACAGCCAGATCCACACAGCGCCCTACATGCCCGTCTCCCGTGGGTGAGTGTACACAGCCAGTTCCACACAGCACCCTGCCTGCCCGTCTCCTGTGGTTGAGTGGACACAGCCAGTTCCACACCGCGGCCTGCATGCCACTCTCCCGTGAGTGTGTGAACACAGCAGATCTACACAGCGTCCTGCCTGCACGTCTCCCCTGGGTCAGGTGACACAGCCAGTTCCACACAGCGCCCTACCTGCCCATCTCCCGTGGTTGAGTGGACACAGCCTGATCCACACTGCGCCCTACCTGCCCGTCTCCCGTGGGTGAGTGGTCATAGCCAGTTCCACACAGAGCCCTGCCTGCCCAGCTCCACTGGGTGAGTGGACACGGCCAGATCCACACAGTACCCTACCTACCCTTCTCCAGTGGGTGAGTGGACACAGCCAGTTCCACAGAGCGTCCTGCCTGCTCGTGTCCCGTGGGTGTGTGTATACACAGCCAGATCCACACAGCCCTCTGCCTGCCCTTCTCCGGTGGGTGTGTGGACACAGCCACTTCCACGCTGCGTCCTGCCTACCTGTCTCCCGTGGGTGTGTGGACACAGCCAAATCTACACAGCGTCCTTCCTGCCCATCTCCCGTGGGTCAGTGTACACAGCGAGTTTCACACAGCGTCCTACCTGCCCATCTCCGTTGGGTGTGTGGACACAGCCAGTTCCACACTGTGCCTGGCGTGCCCGTCTCCTGTGGGTGAGTGGACACAGCCTGAACCACACAGCCCCCTTCCTGCCCATCTCCCATGAGTGTGTGGACACAGCCAGATCCACACAGCACCCTGCCTGCCACTCTCCTGTGGGTGAGAGGACACTGCCATTTCCACACAGTGCCCTGCCTGCCCGTATCCCGTGAGTGTGTGGACACAGCCAGATCCACACAGCGCCCTGCCAGCTCATCTCCCGTGGGTGAGTGGAGACACCCAGTTCCACCCAACGCCCTGCCCGCCCGTCTCCCGTGGGTGTGTGGACACAGCCAGTTCCACACTGCGCCCTGCCTGCCCATTTATCATGGGTGTGTGGGCACAGCCAGTTCCACAATCCGTTCTACCTGCCCATCTCCCATGGGTGAGTGTACAGAGCCAGATCCACAAGGCGCCCTCCCAGCCGGTCTCCCATGTGTGAGTGGACACAGCCAGTTCCACACAGCACCCTGCCTGCCCGTCCTTCATGGTTTCGTGGTCACACCCAGTTCAATAGGGCGCCCTACCTGCCCATCCCCTGTGGGTGAGTGCACACAACCAGATCCACACAGCGCCCTGCCACCCATCTCCTTTGGGTGTGTGGACACAGCCAGATCCACACAGCGCCCTACCTGACCGTCTCTGGAGGGTGAGTGGACACAGCCAGTTCCACACAGTGCCCTGCCTGCCCGTCTCCCGTGGGTGAGTTGACACAGCCAGATGCACACAGTGCCCTGCCTGCCACACTCCCGTAAGTGTGTGGATACAGCAAGTTCCACAACCCGCCCTACCTGCCCATCTCCCGTGGGTGAGTGGACACAGCCAGATCCACACAGCGCCTTGCCTGCCCTCTCCCGTGGCTGAGTGGACACAGCCAGTTCCACACAGCGCCCTGCCTGCCCGATTCCCGTGGTTGAGTGGACACAGCCACTTCCACACCGCACCCTGCATGCCACTCTCCCGTGAGTGTGTGGACACAACCAGATCTACACAGCGCCCTGCCTGCCCGTCTCCCCTGGGTCAGAGGACACAGCCAGTTCCACACAGCGCCCTACCTGCCTCTCTCCTGGGGGTGTGTGGACACAGCTGATCCACACAGCGCCTTACTTGCCCATCTCCCGTGGGTGAGTGGACACAGACAGATCCACACAGTGCCCTACTTGCCCATCTCCCGTGGGTGAGTGCACACAGCCAGATCCACACAGCGCCCTGCCTGCCCATCTCCCGTGGGTGTGTGGACACAGCCAGATCCACACAGCGCCCTGCCTGCCACTCCCCCATAAGTGTGTGATACAGCCAGTTCCACACCCTGCCCTACCTGCCCGTCTCCCGTGGGTGAGTGGACCCAGCCAGTTCCACACAACGCTCTGCCTGCCCATCTCCCATGGGTGTGTTGACACAGCGAGATCCACGCAGCGCCCTGCCTGCCCGTCTCCCGTGGGTGTGTGGACACAGCCAGAATCACACAGCGCTCTACATGCCCGTCTCCCATGGCTGCGTCGACACAGCTAGTTCCACACAGCCCACTGCCTGCCCGTCTCCTGTGGCTGAGTGGATACAGCCAGTTACACACAGCGCCCTGACAGCCCATCTCCCGTGGGTGTGTGGACACAGCAAGTTCCACACAGCGCCTTGACTGCCCGTATCCCGTGGCTGTGTGGACACGGCCAGTTCAACACAGCGCTGTGCCTGCCTGATTCCCGTGGGTGAGTGGACACTGCCAGTTCCACATAGGGCCCTACATGACCGTCTCCCATGAGTTTGTGGACACAGCCAGATCCACACAGTGCCCTGCCAGCCCATCTCCTGTGGGTGTGTGGACACAGTCATTTTCACACAGTGCCCTGCCTGCCCATCTACCGTGGGTGTGTGGACATGACGGATCCACACAGTCCCCTGCCTGCCCATCTCCCGTGGGTCAGTGGACACAGCCAGATCCACACAGCCCCCTACATACCCATCTCCCGTGAGTGAGTGGACACAGCCAGTTCCACATAGCACCCTGCCTGCCCGTCTCCCGTAGGTGTGTGGACACAGCTAGTTCCCTACTGTGCCCTGCCTGCCCGTCTGCCGTGGCTGAGTGGACACAGCCAGTTCCACACAGCGCCCTACCTGCCCATCTCCCGTGGGTGAGTGGACACAGCCAGATCCACACTGCGCCCTGCCTGCCCGTCTCCCGTGGGTGTGTGGACACAGCTAGATCCACACATTGCCCTACATGCCTGTCTCCCGTGGATGAGTGCACACAGCCAGTTCCACACTGCAGCCTGCATGCCACTCTCCCTTGAGTGTGTGGACACACCCAGATCTAGACAGCACCCTGCCTGCACGTCTCCCCTGGGTAAGGGGACAGAGCCAGTTCCACACAGCTCCCTACCTGCCCATCTCCCGTGGGTGTGTGGACACAGCCTGATCCACACAGCGCCTTACCTGCAGGTCTCCCGTGGATGAGTGGTCATAGCCAGTTCCACACAGCGCCCTGCATGCCTGTGTCCCGTGGCTGTGTGGACACAACCAGATCCACACAGCACCCTGCCTGTCCATCTCGGGTGAGTGAGTGGACATAGCCTGATCCACACAGCGCACTGCCTGCCCGTCTCCCGTTGGTGTGTGGACACAGCCAGATTCACACAGCGCCCTTCCTGCCCATCTCCCGTGGGTGTGTAGACACGAGATCCACACAAGGCCCTACCTGCCCGGCTCCCGTGGGTGTGTGGACACAGCCAGTTCCACACAGCGTCCAGCCTGCCAGTCTCCGTGGGTGTGTGGACACAGCCAGTTCTAAATTCCGCCCTGCCTGCCCATCTCCCATGGGTGTGTGGACACAGCCAGTTCCACACAGCGCCCTGCCTGCCCATCTCCCGTGGGTGAGTGGACACAGCCAGTTCCACACAGCGCCCTACCTGCCCGGCTCCCGTGGGTGTGTGGACACAGCCTGTTCCACACAGCGCCCTGCCTGCAAGGCCCCCATGGGTGTTTGGACACAGCCAGATCGACACAGCGCCCTGCCTACCACTGTACCATGAGTGTGTGGACAAAGCCAGGTCCACAACCCGCCCAACCTGCCCATCTCCCGTGGGTGAGTGGACACAGCCAGTTCCACACAGCGCCCTACCTGCCTATCTCCCGTGGGTGAGTGGATACAGCGAGTTCCACACAGCACCCTACCTGCCCATCTCTCGTGGGTGAGTTGACACAGCTAGATCCAAAAAGCGCCCTGCCTGCCCGTCTCCCGTGACTCAGTGGACACAGCCAGTTCCATACAGCGTTCTGCCTGCCCATCTCCCACGGTGTTGTGGAGACAGCTAGATCCACACAGCGCACTGCCTGCCTGTCTACCGTGGGTGTGTGGACACAGCCAGATCGATACAGCGCACTGCCTGCCCGTCTCCCGTGGGTGAGTGGACACAGCAAGTTCAAAACAGCGCCCTGCTTGCCACTCTCCCGTGAGTGTGTGGACACAGCCAGTTCTAACCCCCCCCCCTACCTGCCCATCTCCCATGGGAGAGGGGACACAGCCAGATCCAAACTGCGCCCTGCCTGCCCGTCTCCCGTGGCTGAGTGGACACAGCCAGATCCACATAGGACCCTGCCTGCCCATCTCTCGTGGTGTGTGGACACAACCAGTTCACACAGCGCCCTGCCTGCCCATCTCCCGTGGGTGTGTAGACACAGCAAGATCCACACAGGGCCCTACCTGCCCGTCTAGTTGGCTGTGTGGACACAGCCAGTTCCACACAGAGTCCAGCCTGCCAGTCTCCCGTGGATGAGTGGACACAGCCAGATCCATACAGTGCCCTGCTTGCCCTTTACCGTGGGTGAGTGGACATAGCCAGATCCACACAGTGCCCTGCCTGCCCGTCTGCCGTGGCTGAGTGGACACATCCATTTCCCCACAGCGCCGTACCTGCCCATCTCCCGTGGCTGAGTAGACACAGCCAGTTCCACACTGCGCCCTACCGGCCTTCGCCAGTGGGTGAGTGGACATAGCCAGTTCCACACAACGCCCTTCCTACACATCTCCCGTGGGTGAGTGGACACAGCCAGTTCCACACACCGCCCTGCTTGCCCATCTCTCGTGGTGTGTGGACACAACCAGTTCCACACAGCGCCCAGCCGGCCCATCTCCCTTGGGTGAGTGGACACAGTCAGTTCCACACAGCGCCCTGCCTGCCCATATCCCGTGGCAGAGCGGACACAGCCAGTTCCAAACTGCGCCCTACCTGCCTGTCCCCCGTTGGAGAGTGGACACAGCCAGTTCCACAAAACGCCCTTCCTGCCCATCTCCCGTGGGTGAGTGGACACAGCAAGATCCAAACAGTGCCATACCTGCCCGTCCTCTGTGGGTGAGTGGACACAGCCAGTTCTACATAGCGCCCTGCCTGCCCGTCTCCCATGGGTGTGTGGACACAGCCAGATCCACACAGCGCCCTGCCTGCCCATCTCCCATGGGTGAGTGGACACAGCCTGATCCACATAGCTCCCTGCCTGCCCGTCTCCCGTGGCTGAGTGGACACAGCCAGTTCCACACACCGCCCTGCTTGACCATCTCTCATGGTGTGTGGACACAACCAGTACCACACAGCGCCCTGCCTGCCCATCTCCCTTGGGTGAGTGGACACTGCCAGTTCCACACAGCGCCCTGCCTGCCTGTATCCCGTGGCAGAGCGGACACAGCCAGTTCCACAAAACGCCCTTCCTGCCCATCTCCCGTGGGTGAGTGGACACAGCAAGATCCAAACAGCGCCAAACCTGTCCGTCTCCTGTGAGTGAGTGGACACAGCCAGTTCTACATAGCACCCTGCCTGCCCATCTCCCATGAGTGTGTGGACACAGCCAGATCCACACAGCGCCCTGCCTGCACAGCTGCCATGGGTGTGTGGTCACAGCCAGATGCACACAGCGCCCTGCCAGCCCATCTCCCATGGGTCAGTGGACACAGCCAGATCCAAAAAGCGCCCTGCCTGCCCGTCTCCCATGAATGTGTGTACACTGCTAGATCCACACAGCGCCCTACCTGCCTGTCTCCCGTGGGTGTGTGGACACAGCCAGATCCACACAGCGCCCTACCTGACCATCTGCGGTAGGTGAATGGACACAGCCAGTTCCACAAAGAGCCCTACCTGACCATCTGCGGTAGGTGAATGGACACAGCCAGTTCCACAAAGAGCCCTGCCTGCCCGTCTCCCGTCGGTGAGTGGACACAGCCAGATCGACACAGCACCCTGCCTGCCACTCTACCGTGAGTGTGTGGACACAGCCAGGTCCACACCCCGCCCTACCTGCCCATCTCCCTTGGGTGAGTGGACACAGGCAGATCCACGCAGCGCCCTACCTGTCTCCCGTGCGTGTGTGGACACGGCCAAATCCACACAGTGCCCTACCTGCCCGTGTCCCTTGGGTGTGTGGACACAGCCAGATCCATGCAGCGCCCTACATGCCCGTCTCCCGTGGGTGAGTGGACACAGCCAGTTCCACACAGCGCCCTCCCTGCCCGTCTCCTGTGGCTGAGTGGACACAGCCAGATCCACACAGTGCCCTGTCTGCCCATCTCCCGTGGGTGAGTGGACAGAGCTAGTTCCACACAGCGCCCTACCTGCCCATCTCTCGTGTGTTTGGGGACACAGCCAGATCCACACAGCTCCCTAACTGCCCATCTCCCGTGGTGAGTGGACACAGCCAGTTCAACACAGCGCACTGCCTGCCTGTCTTTCGTGGGTGAGTGGACACAGCCAGTTCCACCCAGCGCCTTCCCTGCCCATCTCCCATGGGTAGTGGACACAGCCAGTTCCACACATCGCCCTGCCTGCCCGTCTCCCATGGGATTGTGGACACAACCAGTCCCATACAGCACCCTGCCTGCCCATCTCCCGTGGGTCAGTGGTCACAGCCAGTTCCACACAGCGCCCTTCCTGCCCGTCTCCTGTGGGTGTGGAGAAACAGCCTGATCAACACAGCGCCCTGCCTGCCCGTCTCCCGTGGGTGAGTGGAAACAGCCAGTTCCACACTGCGCCCTGCCTGCCAATCTCCCTTGGGTGTGTGGACACAGCCAGATCCACGCAGCACCCTACATGCCCGTCTCCCGTGGGTGAGTGGACACAGCCAGATCCACACAGCGCCCTGCCTGCCCATCTCCCGTGGGAGAGTGGACACAGCCAGGTCCACATAGCACCCTGTCAACCAATCTCCGGGGAGTGTGTGGACACAGCCAGATCCACACAGTGCCCTACATGCCCGTCTCCGATGGGTGAGTGGACACAGCCAGTTCCAAAAAGCGTCCTGCCTGCTCATCTCCCGAGGGTGATGGGACACAGACAGATCCACACAGCGCCCTGATTACCACTCTCCAGTGAGGGTGTGGACACAGCCAGTTCCACACCCCACCCTACCTGCCCATCTCCAGTGCATGTGTGGACACAGCCAGTTCCACACAGTGCCCTGCCTACCCGTCTCCCACGGGTGTGTGGCCACAACCAGTTCCACACAGCGCGCTGCCTGCCCGTCTCCCGTGGGTTAGTGGACACAGCCTGATCCACACAGCCTCCTGCCTGCCCAGCTCCCATGGATGTGTGGACACAGCCAGATCCACACAGTGCCCTGCCTGCCCGTCTCCCGTGGGTGAGTGGACACTGGCAGTCCCACTCAGCGCCCTGCCTGCCCGTTTCCCGTGATGGTATGGACACAGCCAGATCCACACAGCGCCCTGTGTCCCCTTCTCCCATGGGTGAGTGGCAACAGCCAGTTCCACACAGCGCCCTGCCTGCCTGTCTCCCATGGGTTTGTGGACACAGGCAGTTCCACACAGTGCCCTACCTGCCCATCAACCATGGGTGTGTGGACACACCCAGATCCACACAGCCCCCTGCCTGCAAGTGTCCCAGGGATCAGTGGACACAACAATTTCCACACAGCGCCCTGCCTGCCCATCTCCCGTGGGTGTGTGGACACAGCCAGATCCACAAGCACCCTACCTGCTCATCTCCCGTGGTCAGTGGACACAGGCATTTCAACACAGCGCCCTGCCCGCCCGTCTCCCGTGGGTGACTGGACACAGCCAGTTCCACACAGCGCCCTCCCTGCCCATCTCCTGTGGGTGAGTGGACACAGCCAGTTCCACACAGCGCCCTACCTGCCCATCTCCCATGGGTGTATGGAGACAGCCAGTTCCACACAGCTCCCTGCCTGCCCGTCTCTCGTGGGTGTGGCTACACAGTCAGATACACACAGTGCCCTGCCTTCCCATCTCCTGTAGGTCAGTGGTCACAGCCATTTCCACACAGTGCCCTACCTGCCGATCTCCCGTGGGTGAGTTGACACAGCCAGATCCACACAGCGCCCTGCCTCCCCGTCTCCCGTCGCTAAGTGGACATAGCCGGGTCCGCAAGCGCCATCCCTTCCATCTCCCTTGGGTGAGTGGACACACCCAGTTCCACACAGTGCCCTTCCTGCCCATCTACCGTGGGTGAGTGGACACAGCCAGATCCACACAGCGCCCTGCCTGCCCATCTCCCGTGGGTGAGTGTACACAGCCTTATCCACACAGTGCCCTGCCTGCCCGTCTCCATGGGTGTGTGGACACAGCCATATCCACACAACGCCCTGCCTGCCCGTTTCCCATGAGTGTGTGGACACAGCCAGTTCCACACAATGCACTGCCTCCCCATCTTCCATGGGTGAGTGGACTCAACCAGTTCCACACAGCGACCTGCCTGCCCGTCTCCCCTGGTTGTGTGTACACAGCCAGTTTCACACAGCGCCCTGCCTGCCCATCTCCCGTGAGTAAGTGGACACAGCCAGTTCCACACAGCGACCTGACTGCCCGTCTCCCGTGGTGAGTGGACACAGCCAGTTCAACATAGCGCCCTGCCTGCCTGTCTCCCGTAGGTGAGTGGACACGGCCAGTTCCACACAGCGCCATCCCTGCCCATCTTCCGTGGGTGAGTGGACAGAGCCAGTTCCACACAGGGCCCTGCCTACCCGTCTCCCATGGGTGTGTGGTGACAACCAGTTCCACACAGCGCCCTGCCTGCACGTCTCCCGTGGGTGTAGGGCACAGCCAGATCCACATAGCACCTTGCCTGCCCATCTCCCTTGGGTCAGTGGTCACGTCCAGTTTCACACAGTGCCCTACCTACCCGTCTCTTGTGGGTGTGTGGACACAGCCAGATCCACACAGCGCCCTACCTGCCTGTCTCCCGTTGGTGAGTGGAAACAGCCAGTTCCACACAGCGCCCTGCCTGCCCATCGCCCTTGGGTGTGTGGACACAGCCAGATCCACGCAGCGCCCTGCCTGCCCATCTCCCGTGGGTGAGTGGACACAGCCAGTTCCACACAGCACCTTGCCTGCCCGTCTCTCATGGGTGTGTGGACACAGTGCAATCCACACAGTGCCCTACCTGCTCGTCTCCGTTGGGTGAGTGGACACAGCCAGTTCCTCACAGCGCCCTGCCTGCCAATCTCCCGTGGGTGAGTGGACACAGCCAGATCCACACAGTGCCCTGCCTGCCCATCTCCCTTGGGTGTGTGGACACAGCCAGATCCTCGCAGCACCCTACAAGCCCTGTGGGTGAGTGGACACAGCCAGTTCCACACAGCGCCCTGCCTGCCACTCTCCCATGAGTGTGTGGACACTGCCAGTTCCACACCATGCCCTACCTTCCCATCTCCCGTGGGTAAGTGGACTCAGTCAGATCCAAACGGCGCCCTGCCTGCCCATCTCCCGTGGGTGTTGGACACAGCCAGATCCACACAGCGCCCTACATGCCCGTCTCCCGTGGGTGAGTGGACACAGCCAGTTACACACAGCACCGTGCTTGCCCATCTCCCATGCTTGTGTGGACACAGCCAGATCCACACAGCGCCCTGCCTCCCTGTTTCCCATGGGTGTGTGGACAGAGCCAGTTCCACACAGCGCCCTGCCTGCCCGTCTACGATGGTGTGTGGACACACCTAGATATACACAGCCCCCTGCCTGCCCGTGTCCCTTGGGTCAGTGGACACAGCCATTTCCACACAGCGCCTTGCTAGCCCATCTCCCTTGGGTGTGAGCACATAGCCAGATCCACACAGCGCCCTACATGCACGTCTCCCATGGGTGTGTGGACACAACCAGAACCACAAGGTGCCCTGCCTGCCCGTCTCCCGTGGGTGTGTGGACACGGCCAGGTACACACAGCGCCTGCCTGCCCATCTCTTGTGGGTGAGTGGACACAGCCTAATCCACACAGCGCCCTGCTTGCCCATCTCCCATGGCTGTGTGGACACAGCCAGATGCACACACCGCCATACATGCCGGACTCCCATGGTGAGTGGACACAGGCAGTTCCACACAGCGCCCTCCCTGCCCATCTCCCGTGGGTGAGTGGTCACAGCCAGTTCCACACAACACCCTGCTTGCCCGTCTCCCGTGGGTGTGTGGACACAGCTAGTTCCACACAGCGCCCTACCTGCCCATATCCCGTGTGTGTGGGAACACAGCCAGATCCACACAGCGCCGTAACTGCCCGTCTCCCGTGGTTAGTGGACAGAGCCAGTTCAAAAGAGCGCCCTGCCTGCCTGTCTCCCGTGGGTGTGTGGACACAGCCAGTTCCACCCAGCGCCTTCCCTGCCCATCTCCAGTGGGTATTGGACACAGCCAGTTCCACAGAGCACCCTGCCTGCCCGTCTCCCATTGGTGTGTGGACACAACCAGTTCCACACAGCACCCTCCCGGCCCATCTCCCGTGGGTCAATGGTCACAGCCAGTTCCACACAGCGCCCTACCTACCCGTCTCCCGTGGGTGAGTGGACACAGCTAGTTCCACACAGCGCCCTGCCTGCCCATCTCCTGTGGGAGAGTGGACAGAGTCAGTTCCACACAGCACCCTGCCTGCCATTCTCCCTTGAGTGTGTGGACACAGCCAGATCCACACAGCGCCCTATATGCCCCTCTTTGGTGGGCGTGTTGACACAGCCAGATCCACACAGCGCCCTACCTGCCTATCTACGGTGGGTGAATGGACATAGCCAGTTCCACAAAGCGTCCTGCCAGCTCGTCCCCCAAGGATGAGTAGACACAGCCAGATCCACACAGCGCCCTGCCTGCTCGTCTCCCATGGGTGTGTATACACAGCCAGATCCACACAGCGCCCTGCCTGCCCGTCTCCCGTGATTGTGTGGACACAGCCAGATCCACACAGCGCCCTGCCTCCCCATCTCCTGTGGGTGAGTGGACACAGCCAGTTCCACACAGCACCCTGCCTGCCTGTCTCCCATGGGTGTGTGGACACAGGCAGTTTCACACCGCGCCCTACCTGCCCGTCAACCATGGGTGTGTGGACACACCCAGATCCACACAGCCCCCTGCCTACCCGTGTCCCGGGGGTCAGTGGACACAGCAATTTCCACACAGCGCCCTGCCTGCCCATCTCCCGTGGGTGTGTGGACACAGCCAGATCCACACAGCGCCCTACATGCCCGTCTCCCGTGAGTGAGTGGACACAGCGAGTTCCACATAGCTCCCTGCCTGCCCATCACCAGTACAACACCACACCTTGCCTGCCCGTCTCCCGTGGTTGAGTGGACACAGCCAGTTCCACAGAGCGCCTTGGTTGCCTGTCTCCCGTCGGTATGTGGACACAGCCATTTCAACACAGAATCCAGCCTTCATGTATCCCTTGGGTGTGTGGACACAGCCAGTTCCACACAGCGCCCTGCCTGTCCATCTCCCGTGGGTGAGTGGACACAGCAGTTCCACACAACGCCCTACCTGCCCGTCTCCCATGGGTGAGTGGACACAACCAATTCTACACAGCGTCCTGCCTGCCCGTCTCCCGTAGGTGAGTGAACACAGACAGTTCCACACAAGGCCCTGCCTGTCCGTCTCCCATGGATGAGTGGACACAACCAGTTCCACAGTATGCCCTACCTGCCCATCTCCCATGGGTGAGTGGACACAGCCAGTTCTACACAGCGCCCTGCCTGCCCGTCTCCCGTGTATGTGAGGACACGGCCAGTTTAACACAGTGCCGTTCCTGCCCGCCTTCTGTGGGTGAGTGGATACAGCCAGTTCCACACAGAGCACTACCTGCCAGTCTCCCGTGGGTGTGAGGACACAGTCAGTTCCCCACAGCGCCCTACCTGCCTGTCTCCCATCGGTGTATGGACACAGCCACTTCCACACAGCGCCCTGCCTTCCCCTCTTCCGTGGGTGTGAGGAAACGGCCAGTTAAACACAGCGCCGTGCCTGCCCGTCTCCCGTGGGTGAGTGGACACAGCCAGTTCCACACAGCGCTCTGTCTGCCCATCTCTTATAGGTGTGTGGACACAGCCAGTTCCACACCGCGCCCTGGCTGTCCGTCTGCCGTGGCTGAGTGGACACAGCCAGTTCCACACAACGCCCTACCTGCCCATCTCCCATGGGTGAGTGGACACAGCCAGTTCTACACAGCGCCCTACCTGCCCGTCTCCCTTACGAGAGTGGACGCAGCCAGTTCCACACAGCGCCCTACCTGTCCGTCTCCTATGGGTGGGTGGATACAGCCAGTTCCACACAGCACCCTGCCTGCCCATAGCCGTGGGTGTGTGGACACAGCCAGTTTCACCCTGCGCCCTGCCTGCCCGTCTCCCGCGGGTGAGTGGACACAGCCACTTCAACACTAGCGCCCTTCCTGCCTGTCTCCAGTGGGTGCGTCGACACAGCCAGTTCCACATATGGTCCTCCCTGCCCATCTGCCGAGAGAGGACCCAGGCAGTTCAAGACAGCACCCTGCCTGCCCGTCTCCCGTGGGAGTTTGGACACAGCCAATTCCACACTGCTCCCTGCCTGCCCATCTCCCGTGGGTGAGTGGACACAGCCAGTTTAACACAGCGCCGTTCCTGCCCGCCTTCCGTGGGTGAGTGGATACAGCCAGTTCCACACAGCGCCCTACCTGCCAGTCTCCCATCGGTGTGTGGACACAGCCACTTCCACACAGCACCCTGCCTGCCCCTCTCCCGTGGGTGTGAGGAAACGGCCAGTTAAACACAGCGCCGTGCCTGCCCGTCTCCTGTGGGTGTGTGGACACAGCCAGTTCCACACAGTGCACTGTCTGCCCATCTCCTAGGGGTGTGTGGACACAGCCAGTTCCACACCACGCCCTGCCTGTCTGTCTCCCGTGGGTGAGCGGGCACAGCCAGTTCCACACAACGCCCTACCTGCCCATCTCCTGTGGGTGAGTGGACACAGCCAGTTCCACACAGCGCCCTGCCTGTCCGGCTCCCATGGGTGGGTGGATACAGCCAGTTCCACACAGCACCCTGCCTGCCTGTCTCCCGTGGGTGAGTGGACACAGCCACTTCAACATAGCGCCCTGCCTGCCCATCTCCAGTGGGTACGTGGACACAGCCAGTTCCACACATGGTCCTCCCTGCCCGTCTACCGTGAGAGGACACATCAAGTTCAAGACAGCACCCTGCCTGCCCGTCTCCCGTGGGAGTTTGGACACAGTCAATTCCACACTGCTCCCTGACTGCCTGTCTCCCGTGGGTTACGGGACACAGTCAGTTCAGCACAGCACCTACCTGCCCCTTGCCCATGGGTGAGTGGACACAGTCAGTTCCACACAGCACCCTGCCTGCCCGTCTCCTGTGGATGAGTGGACAAGCCAGTTCCACACAGGGCCCTGCCTGCCCTTCTCCCATGAGAGGACACAGCCAGTTCAACACAGCACCCAGCTTGCTAGTCTCCCGTGGGTGTGTGGACACAGCCAATTCAACACAGTAGCCTGCCTGCCCGTCTCCCGTGGGTGAGTCAACACAGCCAGTTCCACACAGCGCCCTGCCTGCCCGTCTCCTGTGGGTGAGTGGACACAGCCAGTTCCACACAGGGCCTTGCCTGCCCATCTCCCGTGAGAGGACACAGCCAGTTCTACATAGCACCCAGCCTGCTAGTCTCCCGTGGTTGTGTGGACACAGCCAATTCAAAACAGTACCCTGCCTGCCCGTCTCCCGTGGGTGAGTGGACACAGCCAGTTCAACACCGCACCCTGACTGCCAGTGTCCAGTGGGTGTGTGGACAAAGCTAGTTACACAGCGCCCTGCCTGCCCGTCTCCCTTGGGTGTGTGGACACAGCCAGTTCCACACAGCACCGTGACTGTCCGTATCCCCTGGATGTGTGGACACAGCCAGTTTCACACAGCGCCCTGCCTGCCCGTCTCCTGGGTGAGTGGACGCAGCCAGATACACAAAGCGCCTTGCCTGCCCATCTCCCGTGAAGTCTGGACACAGCCAGGTCCACACAGCGCCCTGCCTGCCCATCTCAAATGGGTGAGGGCAGACAGCCAGTTCCACACAGTGCCCTGCCTGCCCGTCTCCCGTGGGTGAGTGGACACAGCCAGTTCCACACACCGCCCTAGTTGCCCATCTCCCGTGGGTGAGTGGATACAGCCAGTTCCACACCACACCCAGCCTGCCCGTCTCACGTGGGTGAGTGGAAACAGCCAGATCCACACAGGGCTGTGCCTGCTCGGCTCCCGTTGGTGAGTGGACACAGCCAGATCAACACAGCGCCCTGCCTGCCCGTCTCCCGTGGCTGAGTGGACACAGCCAGTTCAACACAGTGCCAAGCCTACCGGTTTCCATGGGTGTGTGGACACAGCCCGATCCACACAGCGCCCTGCATACCCGTCTCCCGTGGGTGAGTGGACACAGCCAGTTCCACACAGCGCCCTGCCTGCCTGTCTCCCATGGGTGTGTGGACACAGCCCGATCCACACAGCGCCCTGCATACCCGTCTCCCGTGGGTGAGTGGACACATTCAGTTCCACACAGCGCATTACTTGCCCATCTCCCCTGGGTGAGTGAACACAGCCAGATCCACACAGGGCCCTTCCTGCCCGTCTTCCATGGATGAGTGGACACAGCTATTTCCAAACAGCGTCTTGCCTGCCCGTCTCCCGACGGTGAGTGGACACATTCAGTTCCACACCGCACGTTACTTGCCCGTCTCAACTGGGTGAGTGAACACAGCCAGATACACACAGCACCCTGCCTACCCGTCTCCCTTGGGTGTGTGGGCACAGACATTTCAACACAGCGCCCTACATGCCCGTCTTCCGTGGGTGAATGGACACAGCCAGCACCACACAGCCCCGTGCCTGCCCGACTCCTGTGGGTGAGTGGACACAGCCAGTTTCAAACAGCGCCATACCTGCCCGTCTCCCATGGGTGATTGGACAAGCCATTTCCACACAGCACCCAGCATGCTAGTATTCCATGGGTGTGTGGACACATCCACTTCAACACAGCGCCCTGCTTGGCCATCTCCCGTGGATGAGTGGACACAGCCAGTTCCACACACCGCCCTGCCTGCCCGTCTCCCGTGGGTCAGTGGACACAGCTAGATACACAAAGCGCCTTGCATACCCATCTCCCGTGAGAGTCTGGACACAGCCAGTTCCACACAGCGCCCCGCCTGCCCGTCTCAAATGGGTGAGGGCAGACAGCCAGTTCCACACAGCGCCCTGCCTGCCCGTCTCCCGTGGGTGAGTGGACACAGCCAGTTCCACACAGCGCCCTACTTGCCAGTCTCCCGTGGGTGAGTGGATACATCCAGTTCCACACTGCACCATGCCTGCCCGTCTCCCGTGGGTGAGTGGAAACAGCCAGTTCCACACAGGGCCATGCCTGCTCAGCTCCCGTTGGTGAGTGGACACAGCCAGATCAACACAGCGCCCTGCCTGCCCATCTCCCGTGGCTGAGTGGACACAGCCAGTTCAACACAGTGCCAAGCCTACTGGTTTCCATGGGTGTGTGGATACAGCCCGATCCACACAGCCCCCTACCTGCCCGTATCCCGTGGGTGAGTGGACACAGCCAGTTCCACACTGCGCCCTGCCTGCCTGTCTCCCATGGGTGAGTGGACACAGCCATTTCCACACAGCGCCTTGCCTGCCCATCTCCTGACAGTGAGTGGACACATTCAGTTCCACACAGCGCGTTACTTGCCCGTCTCCCCTGGGTGAGTGAACACAGCCAGATCCACACAGGGCCCTTCCTGCCCGTCTTCCATGGATGAGTGGACATAGCCAGTTCCACACAGTGACCTGACTGCCTGTCTCCCATGAGTGTCTGGACACAGCCAATTCCACACAGCGCCCTGCCTGCCAATATCCCGTGAGTGTGTGGACACAGCCAGTTCCACACCCCGCCCAACATGCACATCTCCCGTGGCTGAGTGGACACAGCCAGTACCACACAGCGCCCTGTCTGCCCGTCTCGCGTCAGTGTGTGGACAAAGCCATTTCCACACAGCGCCCTGCTTGCCCGACTAGCGTTGGTGTGTGGACACAGCCAGTTCCACACATCGCACTGCCTGCCCGTCTCCCAAGGGTGAGGAACAATGCCAGTTCCACACAGCGCGCAGCCTTCCCGTCTCCCGTGGGTGAATGGACAGAGCCAGATCCACACAGCACCCTGCCTGCCCGTCTCCCATGGGTGAGAGGACACAGCCAGTTCCATAGAGCACGCTGCCTGCCCGTCTCCCGTGGTTGAGTTGACACAGCCAGATCCACACAGCGCCCTGCCTGCCCGTCTCCCATGGGTGAGTGGACACAGCCAGTTCAACACAGTGCCATGCCTGCCCGTCTCCCATGGGTGAGTGGACACAGCCAGTTCCACACAGGGCCCAGCCTGCTTGTCTCCCATGGGTGTGTGGAGACAGCCAGATATACACAGCATACTGCCTGCCCGTCTCCCGTGGGTGAGTGGACACCGCCAGTTCCACACAGCGCCCTGCCTGCCAGTCTCCCGTGGGTGAGTGGACACAGCCAGATACACAAAGCGCCTTGCCTGCCCGTCTCCCGTGAGAGTCTGGACACAGCCAGGTCCACACAGGTCCCCTGCCTGCCTGTCTCAAATGGGTTAGGGCAGACAGCCAGTTCCACACAACGCCCTACCTGCCCATATCCTGTGGGTGAGTGGACACAGCCAGTTCCACACCCCGCCCAACATGCACATCTCTCGTGGCTAAGTGGACACAGCCAGTTCTACACTGCGCCCTGCCTGCCAGTCTCCCGTGTGTGTGTGGACACAGGCTGTTCCACAAAGCACGCTGTCTGCCCGTCTCCTGTTGGTGAGTGGACACAGCCAGATCCAAACAGTGCCCTGCCTGCCCGTCTCCCATGGGTGAGTGGACACAGCCAGTTCCACCCAGCGCCCTGCCTGCCTGTCTCCCAAGGGTGAGGAACACTGCCAGTTCCACACAGCATGCAGCCTGCCCGTCTCTAGTGGGTTGTGGAAATAGCGAGTTCAACACAGCGCCTTGCCTACCCGTCTCCCTTGGGTGTGTGGGCACAGACATTTCAACACAGCGCCCTACATGCCCGTCTTCCGTGGGTGAATGGACACAGCCAGTACCACACAGCCCCGTGCCTGCCCGACTCCTGTGGGTGAGTGGACACAGCCAGTTCCAAACAGCGCCCTACCTGCCCGTCTCCCATGGGTGATTGGACAAGCCATTTCCACACAGCACCCAGCATGCCAGTATTCCATGGGTGTGTGGACACATCCACTTCAACACAGCGCCCTGCTTGGCCATCTCCCGTGGGTGAGTGGACACAGCCAGTTCCACACCGCGCCCTGCCTGCCCGTCTCCCGTGGGTATGTGGACACAGCCAGATCCACACAGGTCCCTGCCTGCCTGTCTGCCGTGGGTGAGTGGACACAGCCAGTTCCACACAGCGCCTTGCCTGCCAGTCTCCCATGGGTGTGTGGACACTGCCATTTCAACACAGCACCCATCGTGCTTGTATCCCTTGGGTGTGTTGACACAGCAAGTTCCACACAGCGCCCTGCCTGTCCGTCTCCCGTGGGTGAGTGGACACAGCCTGTTCCCCACTGCGTTCTGCCTGCCAGTCTCCCGTGGTTGTGTGCACACAGCCAGTTCAACACCACACCCTGCCTGCCTGTCTCCCGTGGTTGTGTGGCACAGCCTGTGCCACAAAGCGTCATGCCTGGCCGTCTGACGTGGTGTGTATACACAGCCAGTTGCACACAGCGCCCTGCCTGCCCGTCTCCCGTGGGTGAGTGCACACATCAGTTCCACACAGCACCCTGCCTGCCCGTCTCCCGTGGGTGTGTGGACACAGCCAGTTCCACACCACACCCTGTATGCCCCTCGCCCGTGGGTGCGTGGACATTGCCAGTTCCACACAGCGCCCAGCCTGTCTGTCTCTCGTGGATGAGTGGACACAGCCATATCCACACAGGGCCCTGCATGCCTGTCTTCTGAGGGTGAACGGACACAGCCAGTTCCACACAGCGCCCAGCCTGCCCATCTAGCGTGGCTGTGTGGACACAGCCAGTTCCACACAGCACCCTGCCTGCCCATCTCCCGTGGGTGAGTGGACACAGCCGGATCCACACAATGCCCTGTCTGTCCGTCTCCCGTGGGTGTGTGGACACAGCCAGATCCACACAAGTCCCCGCCTGCCCGTCTCCTGTGGGTGAGTGGACACAGCCAGTTCCACACAGAGCGCTGCCTGCCCGTCTCCCGTGGTTGAGTTGACACAGCCAGATCCACACAGCGCCCTGCCTGCCCGTCTCCCAAGGGTGAGGAACACTGCCAGTTCCACTCAGCGTGCAGCCTGCCCATCTCCCGTGGGTGGGTGGACAGAGCCAGATCCACACAGCACCCAGCATGTCCGTCTCCCGTGGGTGTGTGGAAACAGCGAGTTCAACACAGCGCCCTGCCTACCCGTCTCCCTTGGGTGTGTGGGCACAGACATTTCAACACAGCGCCCTACATGCCCATCTTCCGTGGGTGAATGGACACAGCCAGTACCACACAGCCCCGTGCCTGCCCGACTCCTGTGGGTGAGTGGACACAGCCAGTTCCAAACAGAGTCCTACCTGCCAGTCTCCCATAGGTGATTGGACAAACCATTTCTACACAGCACCCAGCATGCCAGTATTCCATGGGTGTGTGGACACATCCACTTCAACACAGCGCCCTGCTTGGCCGTCTCCCGTGGATGAGTGGACACAGCCAGTCCAACACCATGCACTGCCTTCCCGTCTCCCGTGGGTGAGTGGACACAGCCAGTTCCACACCGCGCCCTGCCTGCCCGTGCACGGCGGGTCAGTGGACACACCCAGTTCCACACAGGGCCCTGCCTGCCCATCTCCCGTGGGTGAGTGGACACAGCCAGTTCCACACAGCGCCCTGCCTGCCCGTCTCCCATGGGTGTGTGGATACACCAAGTTCCACACAGGGTCCAGCCTGCCCGTCTCCCGTGGGTGTGTGGACACAGCCAGTTCAACACAGCGCCCTGTTTGCCCGTCTCACATTGGTGTGTGGACACAGCCAGGTCAACACAGTGCCCTGCCTGCTCGTCTCCCGTGGCTGTGTGGACACACCCAGTTCCACACTGTGCCCTGTCTTCCTGTCTCCCATGAGTGTATGGACACGGCCAGTTCAACACAGTGCCCTGTCTGTCCATTTCCTATGGGTGTGTGGACACAGCCAGTTTCACACAGTGCCCAGCCTGCCCGTCTACCTTGTGTGTGTGGACACGCCAGTTCAACACAGCACCCTGTCTGCCTCTCCAGTGGGTGTGTGGACACAGCCAGTTCCACAAAGAGCCCTGTCTGCCCGTCTCTCATTGGTCTGTGGTCACGGCCAGTTCAACAGAGCGCCCTGCCTGCCTGTCTGCCAAGGGTGAGCGGACACAGCGAGTTCCACACAGTGCCCTGCCGGCCCATTTCCCGTGGGTGTGTGGACACAGCCAGTTCAACACAGCACACTCCCCTGCCCGTTTCCCGTGGGTGAGTAGGCACAGCCAGTTCGACACTGCGCCCTTCCTGCCGGTCTCCCATGGTTGAGTGGACACAGAAAGTTCCACAGAGCGTCCTGCCAGCCCGTCACCCTGGGAGAGTAGGCACAGCCAGCTCCACATAGTGCCCTGCCTGCCCATCTCCGGTAGGTGTGTGGAAAGAGCCAGTTAAACACTGCACCATGCCTGTCCGTCTCCCGTGGGTGAGTGGACACAGTCAGTTCCTCACCGCGCCCTGCCTGTCCGTTTCCCATGGGTGTGTGGACAAAGCCAGATCCACACAGCACTCTACTTGCCCAACTCCCATGGGTGAGTGGACAAAGCCAGTTCCACACAGCCAGTTCCACACAGTGCCCTGCCTGCAAGTCACCCATGGGTAAGTGGCCACAGTAAGTACCACACAGCACCCTGCCTGCCCGTCTCCCGAGGGTGAGTGGACACAGCCAGTCCACACAGCACACAGCATGCCCGTCTCCCGTGGGTGTTTGGACACAGCCAGTCCAACCACGCCCTACCTGCCTGTCTCCGTGAGTGTGTGGACACAGCCAGATCCACACAGCACCCTAACTGCAAGTCTTCCATGGGTGAGTGGACACAGCCAGTTCCACACCGCGCCCTACCTGCCCATCTCCCAAGAGTGTGTGGAGCTAGCCAGATCCACACAGCACCCTACCTGCCTGACTCCCATGGGTGTGTGGACACAGCCAGTTCCACACAGCACCCAATGTGCCCGTCTCCCATGGGTGAGTGGACACAGCCAGTTCCACACAGCGCCATGCCAATCCGTCTCCCGTGGGTGAGTGGACACAGCCAGTGACACATAGCGTCCTGCCTGCCCATCTCCCGTGGGTGAGTGGACACACCCAGTTCCAAACAGCGCCCTGTCTTCCCGTCTCCCATGTGTGTGTGGGCACGGCCAGTACAACACAGCGCCCTGTCTGCCCATGTCCCAAGGGTGTGTGGACACAGCCAGTTCCACACAGCGCCCATCCTGCCCGTATCCCTTGGGTGTGTGGACTCCCCAGTTCAACACAACGCCCTGCCTGCCATCTCCATTGGGTGAGAGGACACAGCCAATTCCACACAGTGCCCTGACTGCCCATCTCCAGTGGGTGAGTGGACACAGCCAGTTACACACAGCACTATGCCTGTCCGTCACTCAGGGGTGAGTGGACACAGCTAGTTCCATACAGCGCCCTGCCTGCGCGTCTCCAGAGAGTGAGTAGACACAGCCAGTTCCACACAGCGCCCTGCCTGCCCATCTCCCGTGGGTGTGTGGACTCAGCCAGTTGAACACAGCTCACTTCCTGCCCGTTTCTTGTCGGAGAGTGAACACAGCCAGTTCAATACAGCGCCCTGCTTGCCGGTCTCCCGTGGGTGTGTGGACACAGCCAGTTCAACACAGCGCACTACTTGCCCTTCTCCCGTGGGTGTGTGGTATAGCCAGTTCAACACAGCGCCCTGCCTGCCCGTCTCCCGTTGGTGTGTGGACACAGCCAGTTCCACACAGTGCCATGCCTGCCCGTCTCCCATGGGTGAGTGGTCACAGCTAGTTCCCACAGCGCCTGCCTGCCAGTCTCCAGAGGTGGACACAGCCAGTTCCACACAGTGCCATGCCTGCCCGTCTCCCGTTGGTGTGTGGACACAGCCAGTTCCACACAGTGCCCTGCCTGCCTGTCTCCCGTTGGTGTGTGGACACAGCCAGTTCCACACAGCGCCCTGTCTGCCAGTATCCCATCAGTGTGTGGACACGGCGAGTACAAAACCACACCCTGCCTGCCCGTCTGACGTGGGTGAGTGGACACAGCCAGTTCCACACAGCGCCCTCTGTAACCGTGTCCCATGGTTGTGTCGACACAGCCAGTTCAACACAGTGCCCTGCCTGCCCATCTCTAGTGGGTGAGTGTACACAGCCAGTTCCACACAGTGCCCTGACTGCCCGTCTCCAGTGGGTGAGTGGACACAGCCAGTTACAAACAGTGCTGTGCTTGCCTGTCTCCCGTGGGTGAGTGGACACAGCTCGTTCCACACAGCGCCCTGCCAGCCCATCTCCAGAGAGTGAGTGGACACAGTCATATCCACACAGCGCCCTGCCTGCCCGTCTCCAGTGAGTGGGTGGACATAACCAATTCTACACAGCGCCCTGCTTGTCCGTTTCCCGTGGGTGTGTGGACATAGCCAGTTCCACACAGGACCCAGCATGCCCATCTCCCATGGGTGAGTGGATTCAGCCAGTTCAACACAGCGCCCTGCGTGTCCATCTCTAGTGGCAGAGTGGACATAGCAAGTTCAACACAGTCCAAAGCCTGCCTGTCTCCCATGGGTGAGTGGACACAGCCAGTTCCAAACAACACCCTTCCTGCCCGTCTCCCGTGGGTGAGTGGACACAACCAGTTCCTCACAGCGCCCTGACTGCCCGTCTCCCATGGGTGTGTGGAAACAACCAGTTCCACAGGCGCCATGCCTGCCCGTCTCCCGTGGGTGTGTGGAAACAATGAGTTCCACAAAGCACCCTGCCTACACATCTCCCGTCGGTGAGTGGACACAGCTAGTTCCACACAGCGCCGTGCCTGCCCATCTCCTGTGGGAGAGTGGACACAGCCAGTTAAAGAAAGCCCTGCCCCTGCCTGTCTCACATGGGTGAGTGGGCACAGCTAGTTCCACACTGGGCATTGCCTATCCATCTCCAGAGAGTGAGTGGACACAGCCATAACCCTAACTATAACACTAACACTAACCCTAACCCCAACCCGTAACCCTAACACTCACCCTAAGCATAACCACAACTTATAACCCTAACCCTAACACTAACCCTAACCTCAACCCTAACCCTAACCGCAACCCTAACCATAACCATAACGCTAACCCTAATCCCAAACCTAACCCCAATCTTAACCCCAACCATAACCCTAACCCTAACCCTAACCTAACCCTAACTCCAACACTTAACCCTAAACCTAACCCTAACAGTAAACCCAACCCTCACTATAATCCTAACCACAACGCTAACTCTAACCCCAACAATAACTCTAACGCTAACACTAACCACAACCCTAACCATAACCTTAACCCTAACCCTAAACCCAACCCTTACCCTAACCCTAACCCCAAACCCAACCTTAACCCCAACTCCAACCCTAACCCTGATGATAACCCCAAACCTAACCCTAACCACAACCCTAACCCTAACCACAACCGTAACCTTAACCCTGACCCTGACCCTGACCCGAACCCTAACCCTAAACGAAACCGTAACACTAAAGCCGACCCTAACCTAACCCTGACCCTAAAACTAACGGTAACACTAACCCAAACCCCGACCCTAACCCTAACCTGACCCTAACCGTAACCCTGAGACTAACCCTGACCCTGACAGTGACCCTAACCCTAAACACAACCCTAACACTAACCCTAAACCTAGCCCTTAACCCTAACCCTAACCCTCACCCTAACCCCAACACCAACCCTAAACCTAACCATAACCCTAACCCTAACCCCAGCCCATAACCCTAACCATAACCCTAACACTAACCCTAACCCAAAACCCAACCCTAAAACTAAACCTAACCCCAACCCGAACCCTAACCCTAACCCCAAACCTAACCATAACCCTAACCCTAACCCTAACCCTAACCAAACCCTAATCCTAACCCTAAACCTAACCCTAACCCTAACACTAACCCTAACCCCAAACCCAACCCTACAACTAAACCTAACCCCAACCCGAACCCTAACCTTAACCCTAACCCCAACCCTAACCATAACCCTAACCCCAACCCCAAACCTAAACCCAATACCAACCCTAACCCTAACCCTAAACCTAAACCTAACCCAACACTACTCTTAACCCTAACCATAACCCTCACTCCAACACTTAACCCTAACCCTAAACCTAAACCCAACTATAAACCTAATCCTAAACCTAACCCAAACCCTAACTCTAACACTAACCCTAACACCCTCCATAAACCCAACCCTAACCCTAACACTAACCCCAGCCCTAAACCTAAACCTAAGCCCAAACCTAACCCCAACTCCAACCCTAACCCTAACCCTAATCCCAACCCAAACCCTAACCCCAACCGCAACCCTAACCCCAAACCCAACCCTAACCCTGACCCTAACACCAACCCTAAGCCTAAACCAAAACCCGAACCTAACCCTCACCCTAACAGTGATCCTGACCCTGACCCTGATCGTGACCCTAACCCTAAACTTGACCCTGACCTTAATCGTAACACTAACCCTAACCCTAAACCTAACCCTAACCTAACCCCTAAAACTGACCTTAAACCAAACCCTAACTCTAACCCTGACCCTAACAATGACCCTTACCCTAACCCTGACCCTAAACCTAACCCTAACACTGACCCTAAACCTAACCCTCACTCTCACGCTAACCTTAACCCTCACCCTAACCCTCACGCTCTCCCTAACCCTAACCCTAACCATTAACCCTAACCCTAAAGCTAACCCTACCCTAACCCCTAACCCTGACCATACCTAACCCTAACCCTAACACTAAACCTAACCCTCACCCTCACTCTAACCGTAACCCTAACCCTAACCCTCACCCTAACCCTAACCCTAACCCTAAGCCTCACCCTAACCCTAAACATAACCCTAACCCTAACCCTAACCCTAACCCTGCCCATCTACCATGGGTGTGTGGACATAGCCAGTTCCACACAGCGCCCTGCCTGCCCATCTACCATGAGTGTGTGAACACTGCCAGTTCCACACAGTGCCCTGCATGGCTGTCTCCCGTGGGTGTGTGTACACAGCGAGTTCCACCCAGCGTCCTGCCACCCTTTTCCTGTGTGTGATAGGACACAACCAGTTACACACTTTACCCATCATGCCCGTCTCCGTGGGTGTGTGGAATCCACCAGTTCCACACAACGCCCTGCCTGCCCGTCTCACGTGGGTGTGTGGACACAACCAGTTCCACAACACGCCCTGCGTGCCCGTCTCCTGTGGGTGCGTGGACACTGCCAATTCCAAACAACCCCCTGCCGGCCCGTGTCCCGTGCCTGCGGAGACACTGCGATTTCCACATCGCGTCCTGCTCGCCCATCTAAACCAGTTCCACACATCACCCTGCCTGCCCGTGTCCTGTGGGTGAGTGAACATAGCCAGTTCCACACAGCACCTGGCCTGCACATCTCCCGTCGGTGAGTGGACACAGCCAGTTCCACACAGCGCTATACCTGCCCGTCTCCCCTGCGGGAGTGGACACAGCCAGTTACACATAGCGCCCAGCCTGCCAGTCTCTCGAGATTGAGTGGACACAGCCAGTTCCACATAGTGCCCTGACTGCCTATCCCCCGTTTCCAAGGGGTGAGTGGACACAGCTATTTCCACACAGCGCCCTGCCTATCCATCTCCAAAGAGTGAGTGGACACAGCCGTAACCCTAACTCTAACCCTAAAACTAACCCTAACCCTAACACTAACCCTTAACCCAAAACCTAACCCTAACCCTAACTCTTAACCCTAATCCTAACCCTAACCTAACCTCAAACCTAATCCTAATCCTAACCCTAACCCTAAACTTAACCCCAAACCTAACCCTAACCGTAACACCAACACTAACCCTAACCCTAAACCTAAACCTAACCCCCTACCTAAAACCAAACCTAACCCTAACCCTAACCGTAACTCCAACCATAACCCTAACCCCAACCCCCACCCTAACCCCAACCCCAACCCTAACCCTGACCCTAACCCCAACCCCAAAACTAACCCTGACCCTAACACCAACACTAACCCAAGCCCAAACCCTAACCCTAACCCTGAACCTAACACTCAACCTAACACTGATACTGAACCTGACCCTGACCGGGACCCTAACCCTAACCCTGACCCTGACCTTAACCCTAACCCTAACCCTACCCTAACCCCTAAACCTGACCCTAAATCAACACCCTAACTCTAACCCTGACCCTAAACCTGACCCTTACCCTGACCCTTACCCTAACCCTGAACCTAAACCTAACCCTAACACTGAAAATAACCATAAACCGGATATGACCCATACCCTGACCCTGACCCTAACCTTGACCCTGATCCTGACCCTGACCCTAACCTTGACGATGACCATAACCCGAACTCTGACACTGACCCTCACACTAACCCTCACCCTAACCCTAACCCTCCCCCTAACCCTCACGCTCAACCTAACATTAACCCTAACCCTTTACCCTAACCCTAACCCTAACACTAACCCTACCCTAACCCCTAATCCTGACCCTAACCCTAACCCTAACCCTAACACTAACCCTCACCCTCAATCTCACCCTAACCCTAACCCTCAACCTAACCCTAACCCTAACCCTCACCTTCACCCTAACCCTAACCCTAACCATAACCCTAACCCCTACCCAAAACCTAAACCCAACCCCAAACCTAACCCCTATTCCAACCCTAACTCTGAGCCTAAACCCAACCTTAAACCTAACGCTCACCCTAACCCTAACCCTAACCGTAACCCTAAATCTCACCCTAACCCTAACCCTAACCCTAACCCTAACCCTCACCTTCACCCTAACCCTAACCCTAACCATAACCCTAAGCCCTACCCAAAACTTAAACCCAACCCCAAACCTAACCCCTATTCCAACCCTAACTCTGAGCCTAACCCCAACCCTAAACCTAACCCTCACGCTAACCCTAACCCTAACACTCACCCTCACCCTAACCTTAACCATAACACTAACACCTACCCAAAACCAAACACCAACCCCAAACCTAACCCCAATTCCAACCCTAACACTGAGCCTGACCTCAACCCTAACCCTAACCTGAACCCTAACCCTAACTCCGACCCTAACCCTAACCCTGACCTTAACCCTAATCCTGACCCTGACCCTGACCCTAAATCTAACCCTAAGCCTAACCAAAAACCAAACCCTAACCCCAACTCCAACCCTAACCCTGACCCTAACCCCAGACCTAAATGTAACCCCAAACGTTACCCTAAACCCAATCCTAACACTAACCCTGAGCCTGACCTTGACACTGAAAATAACCTTAACCCCAAACCTAACCCTCACGCTAACCCCAACACTAACCCTAACACTAACACCAACCTTAACCCTAACCCTAACCCCAACCGTAAACCTAACCCTACCCTAATCCCAACCCTTAACCATAAACTCAACCCTAACCCTAACCCTAACCCTAACCCCCTGCCTAACCCCAAACTTAACCATACCACTAACTGGAACCCTAAACCTAACCCCAACCAGAAACCTAACCCCAACTGAAATTGTAACCCTGACCATAACCCCAACACTAACCCTAACCCCAACCCTAACCCTAACCGCGGACCCTAACCCTTACACCAACCCCAAACCTAACCCCAACTCCAACCCTAACCCTGACCGTAACCATAACCCTAACCCTAACCCTAAACCTAAACACAACCCTAACCCTAACCCTACCCTAATCCCAACCCTTAACCTTAACACCAACCCTAACCCTAACCCCAACCCTAACCCTAAACTTAACCCCAAACTTAACCCTAACCCTACCCTGATCCTAACACTTAATCCTAACCCCAACACTAACCCTAGCCGTAACCCTATTCTGATCCCAACCCTTAACCCTAACCGCATCCTAAGCCTAAGCTAGCCCTAACCCTAACCCTAACCACAACCCTAACACTTACCCTAACCCTAACCCCCTCCCTAACCCCAAACCTATCCATAACTCTAACCCCAACCCTAACCCTAACACCAACCCCAAACCAAACCTCAATTCCAACCCTAACACTGACCCTAACCCCAACCCTAACCCGAACCCGAACCCTAACCCTAACCCTGACCCTAACCCTAACCCTGAACTTAACCCTTATCCTGACCCTGACCCTGACCCTAACCCTAACCCTAACCCTATCCCTATCCCTACCGCTAAACCTAACCCCAAACAAAACCCTAACCCCAACTCCAACCCTAACACTGACCCTAACCCCAACCCTAAATCTAACCCCAACCCTAACCCTAACCCTAACCCTAACGCCAAACCTAACCCTAACCCTAACCTTCTCCCTAACCCGAACCTAACCCTAACCCAAACCGCAAACCTAACCCCAATTCCAACCCTAACCCCGAATCTAAAACCAATAATAACCTTAACCCCTACCCTAACCGTAACACCGACCCTAAACCTAACCCTGACCAGGACCCTTATCCTGACCCTGACCCTAACCCTAACCCTAACCCTAAGCCTAACAATAAAACCAACCTTAATTCTAACCCTTAATCCTAACCCTAACCCTAACCTAACCTTATTTTAACCCTAACCCTAACCCTTAACCTTAACCCTAACACTAACCGCACCCGATACCTAACCCTATCCCAAACCCTAAACCCATCCCTAACTCTAACGCTAACACTAACAACAACCCTAACCCTATACTAACCCCAACCATAACCCTAACCCCAACCTTAACCCTAACCCTAACCCTAACTCACTCCCTAACCCCAACCCTAACCCTAACCCTAACCCTAACCCTAACCCCAACCCTAACCCTAACCCCAAACAAAACCCTAACCCCAACCCCAACCCTAACCCTAACCCTAACCCAAACCGTAACCCTAACCCCAACCCTAATCCTAACCCTGACCCTAACCCTAACCCTGACTCTAACTCTTATCCTGACCCTGACCATGACACAGACCCTAACCCTAACCCTAACCCTAACTCTAACAATAAACCTAATCTCCTCCCTAACTCCAACCCTAACGCTAACCCTAACACCTACCTTAACCCTAATCCCAACCCCAACACTAACCACAACTCCAAATCTAACCCTGACACTAACCCCAAAACTAAAACTAACGCAAACCCTAAGACTAACTCCAACCTTAACCCTAACCCTGACCCAGACCCTGACCCTGACCCTGACCCTAACCAAAACCCTAACCCAAACCACAACTTTAAACCTAACCCTAACCCTAACCCTAACCCTCCCTAACCCCAACCCTAACACTAATCCTAACACGAACCACAATCTTAACCCTAACCCCAACCCCAACCATAAACCCAACCCAAACCCTAACCCTCACCATAACCCAAAACCCAACCCTAAGCCCAACCCTAACCCTAACCCTAACCCTCACCCTAACGCTGACCCTGACCCTGACCCTAACCCTAATCCTAACACTGACCCTGACCTTAACCATAACCCTAACCCTAACTCTTCCCTAACCCTTAACCCTGACCCTAAACCTAACTACTAACTCTAACCCTGACCCTAACCCTGACCCTTACCCTAACCCTGACCCTAACCCTAACCCTAACACTGACCCTAACTATAACCCTGACTCTGACCCTTACCCTGACCCTTACCCGAACCCTAACCCTGACCATGACCCTTACCCTAACCCTGACCCTGACCCTGACCTAGACCCTAACCCTACCCTAACCCTAACCCTGACCCTGACCCAGACCCTGACCCTGACCCTGACTCTAACCCTGAACCTGACCCTGACCCTGACCCTAACACTGATCCTGACGCTAACCCTAACACTGACCTTGACCCTCACCCTAACCCTCACCCTCACACTAACCCTAACCCTAACCCTCACCGTAACCCTCAACCTCTCCTTCACCCTAACCCTAACCCTTAACTCTAACCCATCTACTGTGGGTGTGTGGACACAGCCAGTACCACACAGCGCCCTGCCTGTTCGTCTCCCAAAGGTGAGTGGACACAGCCAGTCCACACAGCACCCAGCATGCCCATTTCCCGTGGGTGTGTCGACACAGCCAGTCCAACACCTCGCCCTGCCTGCCTGTATCCCGTGAGTGTGTGGACACAGCCAAATCCACACAGCAGCCTACCTGCCAGTAATCCATGGGTGAGTGGACACAGCCAGTTCTACACCGCTCCCTGCTAGCCTGTCCCCCGTAGATGTGTGGACACAGCCAGATCCACACAGCACCCTACCTGCCCATCTCCCGTGGGTGTGTGGACACAGCCAGTTCCATGCAGTGCCCAGCGTTCCCGTCTCACAAGGGTGTGTGGACACGGCCAGATCCACACAGAACCCTACCTCTCCTACTCCCGTGGATGAGTGCACAAAGGAAGTTCCACACAGCGCCATGCCAGTCCATCTCCCGTGGGTGAGTGGACAAGCCAGTTCCAAACAGCGCCCTGCCTGCTCATATACCGTGGGGGAGTGGACACAGCAAGATACACACAGCTCCGGGACTGCCCGTCTACCGTGGGTGAGTGGACACTGCCAGTTACACACAGAGCCGTGCCTGCTCGTCACCCATGGGTGAGTGTACACAGCCAGTTCCACACAGCGCCCTGACTACCTATCTCTCATGGGTGAGTGGACACAGCCAGTTCAACACAGCGCCCTGCCTGCCCACCTCCAGTGGCAGAGTGTACACAGCCAGTTCCACACAGCGCCCTGCCTGCCCGTCTCCCGTGGGTGACTGGACACAGCTACTTCCACACAGCGCTCAGCCTGCCTGTCTCCCGTGGGTGAGTGGACACAGCCAGTTCCACACAGCGCCCCGTCTGCTCTTCTCCCGTGGATGTAGGGACATGGCCAGTTCAACACATCGCTGTGCCTCTCCATCTCCCGTGGGTGAGTGGACACAGCCAGGACAACAGCGCACTACCTGTCCGTCTCCCGTGTCTGTGAGGACACAGCCAGTTCTACACAGGGCCCTGCCTGCCCGTCTCCCGTGGGTGAGTGGACACAGCCAGATCCACACAGCGCCATTTCTGCTCATCTCCCGTGGATGTGTGGAAACAGCCAATACCACACAGCGCCCTGACTGCCCGTCTCCTGGGGTTAGTGGACACAGCGAATTCCACACAGCGCCGTGCCTGTCCGTCTCCCGTGGGTTATGGAGACAGCCAGTTCCACACAGCGCCCTACCTGCCGGTCTCCGGTGGGTGAGTAGACACAGCCAGTTCCACACAGCTCCCTACTTGCCCGTCACCCGTGTGTTTGTGGATGCAGCCAGTTCCACACAGTTCCCTGCCTGCCTGTCTCCCGTGGGTGTGTGGACACAGCCAGTTCCACACCACGCCCTGCCTGCTCATCTTCAGTGGGTGAGTGGACACAGCTATTTCAACACAGCGCCCTGACTGCCCGTCTCAAGTGGGTGAGTGGAAACGAGCAGTTACATACAGCGCTGTGGCTGCCCGTCTCCCATGGGAAAGTGGACACAGCTAGTTCCACACAGTGCCCTGCTTGCCAGTCTCCAGTGAGTGAGTGGACACAGCCTCATCCACACAGTGCCCTGCCTGCCCATCTCCCTTTGGTGTGTGGACACAGCCAGTTCCACACCATGCCCTGCCTGCCCGTCTCCCGTGTGTGAGTGGACACTGCTAGTTCAACACAGCTCCTTGGCGGGCCGTCTCCCGTGGGTGAGTGGACACAGCCAGTTCCAACAGCACCCTGCCTGCCCGTCTGCCGTGGGTGAGTGGACACAGCCAGTACCACACAGTGCCCTGCCTGCCCGTCTCCCATGGGTGTGTGGACACAGCCAGTTCCACACAGCGTCCTGTCTGCCTGTATCCCTTGGGGGAGTGGACACAGCCAGTTCCACACAGCGCCCTGCCTGCCCGTCCCCCGTGGGTGTGAGAACATGGCCAGTTACACACAGCGCCGTGCCTGGTCGTCTCATGTGGGTGTTTGGACACAGCCTGTACAACACAGTGCACTGCCTGCCCGTCTACCGTGGCTGAGTGGACACAGCCAGTTCAACACAGCGTCCTGCCTGCCCGGCTCCCATGGGTGAGTGGACACAGCCAGATGCACAAAGCGCCTTCCCTTCCCGTCTCCCATCGGTGTGTGGACACAGCCAGTTCCACACAGCACTGTGCATGCCCGTCTGTCGTGAGTGTGTGGACACAGCCAGTTCCACCCAGTGCCCTGCCTGTAAGTCTCCCGTGGGTGAGTGGACATAGCCAGTTCAACCCTGTGCCCTGCCTGCCCATCTAGAGTGGGGGTGTTGACAAAGGCAGTTCAACACAGCAACCTGCCTGCCCATCTCCAGTGGGTGAGTGTACACAGCCAGTTCCACACAGCGCCCTGACTGACCGTCTCCAGTGGGTGAGTGGACACACCCAGTTACACACAGCGCTGTACCTGCCCGTCTCCCGTTTGAGAGTGGACACAGCTCGTTCCACATAGCGCCCTGCCTGCCCATCTTCAGAGAGTGAGTGGACACAGCCATTTCAACACAGTGCCCTGCCTGCCTGTCTCCCATGGGTGAGTGGACACTGCCAGTTCCACACAGCGCCCTACCTGCCTGTCTCCTTTGGTGGTGTGGACACAGCCGGGTCCACACAGTGCACTGTGTGCCCGCCTCCCATGGGTGAGTGGACACGGCCAGTTCAACACTGCGCACTGCCTGCCCATCTTCCGACGGTGGGTGGACACAGCCAGTTCCACACAGCGCCCTGTATGCTCGCCTCCCGTGGGTGTGTGGACACAGCCAGTTCAACAGGGAGGCCAGCCTTCCTGCCACCCGGGGGTGTGTGGACACAGCCAGTTCAACACAGCGCCCTGCCTGCCCATGTCCATTGGGTGAGTGGACACAGCCAGTTCCACAATGCGCCCTGACTGCCCGTCTCCAGTGTATGTGTGGACATGGCCTGTTACATACAGTGCTGTGCCTTTTTGTCTCCCGTGGTATAGTGGACACAGCTAGTTCCACACAGTGCCCTGCCTGCATGTCTCTAGTGAGTGAGTGGTCACAGCCAGTTCAACACAGCCCCTGCCTGCCCATTTTCCGTGGGTGAGTGGACACAGCTAGTTCAACACAGCACCCTGCTGTCTGTCTCCCGGGGATGAGTGGACACAGCTAGTTAAACAGAATGCCCTGCCTGCCCGTCTTCCGTGGGTGATTGGACACAGCCAGTTCCACACAGCGCCGTGCCTGCCCATCTCCCGTGTGTGAGTGGAAACCACCAGTTCCACACAGCACCCTGCCTGCCCATCTCCCGTAGGTGAGTGGACACAGCCAGTTCCACAATGCGCCGTGCCTGCCCGACTCCTGTGGGGGAGTGGACACAGACAGTTCCACACAGCGCCCTGTCTGCCCATCTCCCGTTGGTGTGTGGACACAGCCAGTTCTACACAGTGCCCTGCCTGCCCGTCTCCCATGGGTGTGTGATCATGGCCAGTTCAACACAGTGCCCTGCCTGCCCGTCTCCTGTGGGTTAGTCACACAGCCAGTTTTACACAGCGCCCTGCCAGCCAGTCTCCGGTAGGTGAGTGGACACAGCCAGTTCAACACAGCGCACTGCCTGCCCGTCTCCCGAGTGTTAGTGGACACAGCCTGGAACACACAGCGCCCTGCCTGCCCGTCTCCCATGGTAGAGTGTACACAGCCAGTTCCACCCAGCGCCCTGCCTTCCCATGTCCTGTGGGTGTGTGGACATAGCCAGTGAAACACAGCGCCCTGCCTGCCCATCTCCCGTGGGTGTGTGGAGACAGCCAGTTCCACACAGCGCCCTACCTGCCCGTCTCCATTGTGTGACTGGACACAGCTAGTTCCACAATGCACCCTGCCTGCCCGTCTCCCGTGGGTGTGTGGACACAGCAAGTTAAACACAGCGCCCTCCTTTCCCGTCTCCTGTGGTGTGTGAACAAAGCCAGTTTAACACAGCACCCTGCTTGCCCGTCTCCAGTGGGTGTGTGGACACAGCCAGTAACACAGAGCCCTAACTGCCAGTCTCCCATGGGTGAGTGGACACACCTAGATCCACACAGGGCCGTGATTGCCCGTCTCCGGTGGGTGAGTGGACACAGCCTGTTCCACTCAATGCCTTGTCTGCACATCTCCCATGGGTGTGTGGACACAGCCGTTTCCAAACAATGCCCAGCCTGTCCATCTCCCGTGAGTCAGTGGACACAGCCAGTTCCACACTGCGCCGTATCTGCCCGTCTCCTGTGGGTGTGTGGACACAGCCAGTTCCACACGGCGCCCTGCCTGCCCGTCTCCCGTGGGTGAGTGGACACAGCCAGATCCACACAGCGCCATGCCAGCCCATCTCCCGTAGGTGTATCGACATAGCCAGATCCACACCGCGCCCTGCTAGCCCGTCTCCCATGGGTGTGTGGACACAGCCAGTTCCACACAGCTTCGTGCCTGCCCATCTCCCATTGCTGAGTAGACACAGCCAGTTCAACCCAGCGCCCTTCATGCCCGTCTCCAATGGCTGAGTGGACATAGCAGGCTCCACACAGTGCCCTGCCTGCCCGTCTCCTATGGGTGAGTGGACACAGCCAGTTCCACACAGCACCCTACCTACCCGTCTCCCATGGGTGAGTCGACACAGCCAGTTCCACATAGCACCGTGCCTGTCCGTCTCTTGTGGGTTAGTTGACACAGCCAGTTCAACACAGCGCCCTGCCTGCCCGTCTTTCGTGGGTGAGTGGACACAGCAAGTTCCACACAGCGCCCTGCCAGCCCGTCACACGTGGGTGTGTAGACAAAGCCTGTTTAACACAGTGCCCTGCGTGCCAGTCTCCTGTGGGTGACTGGACACAGCAAGTTCCACACAGCACCCAGTATCCCCGTCTCCTGTGGGTGTGTGGACTCAGCCAGTTTAACACAGCGCCCTGCCTGTCCGTCTCCCGTGGTGAGTGGATACAGCCAGTTCCACACAGCGCCGTGCCTGCCCGTCTCCCATGGGTGTGTGGACACAGCCAGATACACACTGAGCCCTGCCTGCCCGTCTCCCGTGGGTGTGTGGACACAACCAGTTCCACACAGGGCCGTGCCTGCCTGTCTCCCATGGGTGAGTGGACAGAGCCAGTTCCACACAGTGCCCGGCCTGCCCGTCTCCCGTGGGTGACTGGACAGTGCCAGTTCCTCACAGCACCCAGCATGCCCGTCGCCCGTGTGTGTGTGAACACAGCCAGATCCACACAGCGACCTGCCTGCCTATTTTTCTTGGGTGAGTGGACACAGCCAGATCCACACAGTGCCCTGCCTGACCGTCTCCCATGGGTGAGTGGTCACAGCCAGTTCCACACTGCGCCATACCTGCCCGTTACCTGTGGGTGTGTCGACACTGCCAGTTCCACACAGCGAGCTGCCTGCCCATCTCCCATGGTTGTGTGGACACAGCCAGTTCCACACGATGCCCTGCTTGCCCGTCTCCCGTGGGTGTGTGGACACAGCCAGTTCCACACAGCACCGTGCCTGCCTGTCTCCCATGGGTGAGTGGACAGAGCCAGTTCCACACAGCGCCCTGCCTGCCCGTCTCCCTTGGGTGACTGGACACTGCCAGTTCCACACAGCACCCAGCATGCCCGTCGCCCGTGGGTGTTGGACACAGCCAGTTCCACACAGCGACCTGCCTGCCCATCTCCCATGTGTGACTGGACAGAGCCAGTCCAACACTGCGCCCTGCCTGCCCGTCTCCCGTGGGAGTGAGGATACGGCCAGTTAAACAATGGGCCGTGCTAGCCCGTCACCCGTGGATGTGTGGACACAGCCATTTCCACACAGCTCCCTGCCTGACCGTCTCCCGTGGGTGAGTGGACATAGCTAGATCCACACAGCGCCCTCCCTGCCCATCTTAAGTGGGTGAGTGGACACAGCCCGTTCCACACAACGCCCTTCCTGCCCATCTCCCGTGGGTGTGTGGACACAGCCAGATCCACACAGCGCATAGCCTGCCCATCTCCCGTGGGTGAATGGACACAGACAGTTCCACACAGCGCCCTGCCTGTCCGTCTCCCGTGGGTGAGTGGAAACGGCCAGTTTAACACAGCACCCTGCCTGTCTGTCTCCCGTGGGTGAGTAGAAACACACAGTTCCACACAGTGCCCTCCCTGCCCGTCACAGTGGGTGAGTGGACACAGCCAGTTTCACACAGTGCCTTGCCTGCCCATTTCCCGTGGGTGAGTGGACACAGCCATTAAACACAGTGCCCTACCTGCTCGTTTTCCTTGTGCGTGAAAACTTGCCCAGTTCAACACAGCGCCGTGCATGACCATCTCCCGTGGGTGTTTGGAAACAGCCAGCTCCACAGAGCGCCCTTACTGCCCGTCTCCCGTGTGTGAGTGGACAGAGCCAGTTCCACACAATGCCCTGCCTGCCCGTCTCCCATGGGTGAGTGGACACAGCCAGTTCCACCCAGCGCCCTGCCTACCCATTTCCCGTGGGTGTGTGTACATAGCAGTTTAAACACAGTGTCCTGCCTGCCTGTCTCCAGTGGGTGTATGGACACAGCCAGTTCCACACATCACCCAGCATGGCCGTCGCCCATGGGTGTGTGGACACAGCCAGTTCCAAACAGCTCCCTGCCTGCCCGTCTCCCGTGGGTGTGAGGACATGGCCAGTTCAACAATGCGCCGTGCCAGCCCCTCCCCCATGGGAGTGTGGACACAGCCAGTTCCACACAGCGCACTGCCTGCCTGTCTCCCATGGGTGAGTGGTCACAGGCAGTTCCACACAGCACCATACCTGCCCATCACCCATGGGTTTGTGGACACAGCCAGATCCACACAGCGCCCTGACTGCTCATATCTCGTGGGTGTGAGGACATGGCCAGTTCAACAATGCTCTGTGCCAGCCCATCTCCCGTGGGTGTGTGGACACAGCCAGTTCAACACAGTGCCCTGCCTGCCTGTCTCCTGTGGGTGTGTGGACACAGCGAGTTCCACGCAGCGCCCTAACTGCCCGTCTCCCATGTGTGACTGGACACAGCCAGTTCCACACATCACCCAGCATGGCCGTATCCCTTGGGTTTGTAGACACAGCCAGTTCCACACAGCGCCCTGCCTGCCCGTCTCCCGTGGGTGAGTGGACACAGCCAGTTCCACAAAGCGCCCACCTGCCCGTCTCCTGTGGGTGAGTGGTCACACTCAGTTCCACACAGCACCCTGTCTGCACATCTCCCGTGGGTGTGTGGACACCGCCAGTTCCACATGGTGCCCTGCCTGCCCATCTCCCGTGGGTGAGTGGTCACAGTCAGATCCACACAGCGCCGTGCCTGCCCGTCTCCCATGGGTGTGTTGACAAAGCCATATCCAGACCGCGCCCTGCCTGCCCGTCTCCCATAGGTGTGGACACAGCCAGTTCCACACAGCGCCCCGCCTGTCCATCTCCCGTGGGTCAGTGGACACAGCCAGTTCCACACAGCGCCCTGCCTGCCGGTCTCCCGTGGGAGTGAGGACACGGCCAGTTAAACACATCGCCGTTCCTGCTAGTCTCACGTGGGTGTGGGGACACAGCCAGTTCCACACAGAGCCCTGCCTGCCCGTCTCCCATGGGTGAGTGTTCACAGCCAGAATCACACATCGCCCTGCCTACCCGTCTCCCGTGGGTGAGTAGACATAGCCAGATCCACACAGAGCCCTGTCTGCACGTCTCCCATGGTGTGTGGACACAGCCAGTTCAACACAGCGCCCTGCCTGCCTGTCTCCTGTGGGTGGGTGAACACAGCCAGCTCCACACAGCTCCCTGTCTTCCCGTATCCCGTGGGTGTGTGGACACAGCAAGTTCCACACAATGCCCAGCCTGCACGTCACCCGATGGTGTGTGGACACAGCCAATTCCACACCACGCCCTGCCTGCCACTCGCCCGTGGGTGAGTGGACACAGCCTGTTCCACACAGCGCCCTGCCTGCCTGTCTCCCGTGGGTGAGTGGACACAGCCAGTTCCACACAGTGCCCTGCCTGCCCGTCTCCCGTGGGTGAGTCAACACAGCCAGTTCCATACAGCACACAGCCTACTTGTATCCCGTATGTGAGTGGACACAGCCAGTTCCACACAGCACCCAGCTTGCCAGTCTCCCGTGGATGTGTGGACACAGCCAGTTAAACAAAGCGCCTTGGTTTCCCATCTCCCATGTTTGTGTGGACACAGCCAGTTCCACACAGGACCCTACCTGCCCGTCTCCCGAGGGTGAGTGGACACAGCCAGTTTCACACAGCGCCCTGCCTGCCCGTGTCCTGGGGTGAGTGGACACAGCCATTCCACACAGGGCCCTACCTGCCCGTTTTCCGTGTGTGTGAGGACATGCCCAGTTCAACACAGCGCCCTGCATGACCGTCTCCCGTGGGTGTGTGGACACACTCAGTTCCACAGAGCGCTCTGCCTGCCCGTTCCCTGTGGGTGACTGGAAACAGCCAGTTCCACACAGTGCCCTGCCTGCCCGTCTTTCATGGGTGTATGGATATAGCCAGTTAAACACAGCGCATGCCTGCACGTCTCCTGTGGGTGTGTGGACACAGCCAGTTACACACAGCTCCCTACCTACCCATCTCCCATTAGTGACTGGACACAGCCAGTTCCACACAGCACCCAGCATGCCCGTGTCCCGTGCGTGTGTGGACACAGCCAGTCCACACAGAGCCCTACCTGCCCGTCTCCTCTGGATAAGTGGACACAGCGAGTTCGACACAGTGCCCTGCCTGCCCATTTCCCGTGGGTGAGTGGACACAGCCAGTTCAACACTGTGCCCTGCCTGCCCATCTAAGGTGGGTGAGTGGACACATCCAGTACAACAAAGCGCCCTGCCTGCCCGTCTGTCGTGTGTGAGTGGGCACAGCCAGTTCCACACCACACCCTCCCTTCTCCTCGCCCGTGGGTGAGTGGACACAGCCAGTTCCACACAGCGCATTGACTGCCCGTCCCCCGTGGGTGAGTCGACACAGCCAGTTCCACACAGCAACCAGCCTGTTTGTATCCCGTATGTGAGTGGCCACAGCCAGTTCCACACAGCCCCGAGCCTGCTCTCTCCCGTGGGTGAGTGGACACAGCCATTCCACACAGCGCCCTACCTGCCCGTTTTCCGTGGGTGTGAGGACATAACCAGTTCATCACAGCACTGTACATGACCGTCTCCCGTGGGTGTGTGGACACAGCCAGTTCCACATAGTTCCCTGCCTGCCTGTCTCCCGTGTGTGAGTGGACACAGCCAGTTTGACACAGTGCCCTACTTGCCCATCTCCCATGGGTGAGTGGACACAGCCAGTTCCACCCAGCGCCCTGCCTGCCCGTTTCCCGTGGCTGTGTGGACAATGCCAGTTAAACACAGTGCCTTGCCTGCCCGTCTCCCATGGGTGTGTGGACACAGCAAGTTCCACACAGTGCCCTACCTGCCCGTCTCCCATGTGTGACTGGACACAGCCAGTTCTACACATCACCGAGCATGGCCATCGCCCGTGGGTTTGTGTACAGAGCCAGTTCCACACAGCGCCCTGCCTGCCCATCTCCTGTGGGTGAGTGGACACAGCCAGTTCCACACGGCGCCCTGCCTGCCTGTCTCCCATGAGTGAGTGGACACAGCCATATCCACACCGCGCCCTGCCTACCCGTCTCCCATGGGTGTGTGGACACTGCAAGTTCCTCACAGCCCCGTGCCTGTCCGTCTTCCGTGGGTGTGTGACACAGCCAGTTCCACAATGCGCGCTGCCTGCCCATCTCCTGTGGGTGGGTGGACACAGCAAGTTCAACACAGCGCTCTGCCTGCCCATCTCCTGTGGGTGAGTGGACACAGCCAGATCCACACAGCGCCATGCTTGCTCGTCTCCTGTCAGTGTGTGGACACAGCCAGATCCACACCGTGCCCTGCTGCCCGACTCCCGTGGGTGTGTGGTCTCTGCCAGTTCCACACAGCGCCGTGCCTGCCCATCTCCTGTGGGTGCGAGGACAGAGCAGTTCCACACAGCGTCATGCCTTCCCGTCACCCGTGGGTCAGTGGACACAGCCAGTTCCACACAGCGCCCTACCTGCCCGTCTCCCATGTGTGACTGGACACAGCCAGTTCCACACATCACCCAGCATGGCCGTCACCCGTGGGTGAGCGGACACAGCCAGTTCTACACAGTGCCCTGTCTGCCCTACTCCCGTGTGTGAGTGGACACAGTCTATTCCACACTGCCCTGCCTGTCCCTCTCGCGTGGGTGAGCGGACATAGCCAGTTCCACACAGCACTCAGCATGCTCGTCTCCCTTGGGTGTGTGGACACATCCAGTTCAGCACAGCGCCATCCCAGCTCGACTCCCGTGGGAGTGTGGACACAGCCAGTTCAAAATAGCACCCTACCTGCCCATCTCCCGTGGGTGAATGGACACAGCCAGTTCCACAAAACGCCATGCCACCCCGTAACCCGTGGGTGAGAGGACACACCCAGTCCAACACCGCGTCCTGCCTGCCCATCTCCTGTGGGTGAGTGGACACAGCCAGTTCCACACGGCGCCCTGCCTGCCCGTCACCCGTGGGTCAGTGGACACAGCCAGTTCCACACATTGCCCTACCTGCCCATCTCCCATGTGTGACTGGACACAGCCAGATCCACACATCACCCAGCATGGTTGTCGCCCTTGTGTGTGTGGACACAGCCAGTTCCACAAAGTGCCCTACCTGCCCATCTCCCATGTGTGACTGGACACAGCCAGTACCACACAGCACCCAGCAAGACCGTCACCCTTGGGTGTGTGGACACAGACAGTCCAACACCGCGCCCTGCCTGCCCGTCTCCCGTGGCTGTGTGGACACAGTCAGTTCCACACAGTGCACTGCCTACCCATCTCCCATGGGTTAGAGGACACGGCCAGTTCAACAATGCGCCGATCCAGCCCGTCTCCCGTGGGTGTGTGGACACAGCCAGTTCCACAGAGCGCCCTTCCTGCCCGTCTCCCGTGGATGAGTGGACACAGCCAGTTCCACAAAGCACCGTGCCTGCCCGTCTCCTGTGGGTGAGTGGTCACAGCCAGTTCCACAGCGCCGTACCTGCCCATCACCCGTGGGTGTGTGGACAAAGCCAGTTCCACACAGCACCCTGCCTGCCCATTTCCTGTGGGTGTGTGTACACAGCCAGTTCCACACAGCGCCCAATGTGCCCGTCTTCCAAGGGTGTGTGGACACAGCCAGATCCACACAGCACCCTACCTGCCCGTCTCCTGTGGGTGAGTGGTCACAGTCAGTTCCACACAGCGCCGGTCCTGCCCATCTCCCTTGGGTGTGTGGACTGAGCCAGTTCCACACAGCGCCATGGCTGCCTGTCTCCTGTTGGTGAGTGGAAACAGCCAGTTCCACACAGCACCCTGCATGCCCGTCGCCTGTGGGTGTGTGAACACAGCCAGTTCACACAGCGATCTGCCTGCACGTTTCCCCTGTGTGAGTGGACACTGCCAGTCCAACACCGCACCTTGCCTGACCATCTCCCATGGGTGTGTGGACACGGCCAGTTCAACAATGCACCGTGCCAGCCCGTCACCCATGTGTGAGTGGACACAGCCAGTTCCACACATCGCCCTGCCTGCCCATCTCCCATGGGTGTGTGGACACAGACAGATCCACACAGTACCCTACCTGTGTGTGGACATAGCCAGTTCCTCATAACGCCCTGCCTGCCTGTCTCCCATGGTTGTGTGGACACAGCCCGATCCAGACAGCACCCTAACTGCCTATCTCCAATCGGTGAGTGGACACAGCTAGTTCCACACCACGCCCTGCATGCCCATCTCCCATGGGTGAGTGGACACAGCCAGTTTCACACAGCGCCCTAACTGCCCGTCTCCCATGGGTGTGAGGACACGCCCAGTTCCACACAGCGCCGTGCTTGCCTGTCTCCCGTGGTTGTGTGGACACAGCCAGTTCCACACAGCGCCCTGCCTGCCAGTCTCCCGTGGGTGTGAGGACACGGCCAGTTTAACACAGCACCGTTCCTGCCCGTCTTCCCTGGGTGAGTGGACACAGCCAGTTCCACACAGCGCCAGTTCCATATCTGCCCATCTCCCGTGGGTGTGTGGACACAGCCAGTTCCACACAGCGCCCTGTCTTCCCGTATCCCGTGGGTGTGAGGACACAGCCAGTTTAACATAGTGCCATTCCTGCCCGTCTTCCGTGGGTGAGTGGACACAGCCAGTTCCACACAGCGCCATATCTGCCCATCCCCTGTGGGTGTGAGGACACAGCCAGTTCCACACAGCGCCCTGCCTTCCCATTTCCCGTGGGTGAGTGGACACAGCCAGTTCCACACAGCGCCGTGCCTTCCCATCTCCTGTGGTTGAGTGGACACAACCAGTTCCACACAGTGCCCTGCCTGCCCGTCTCCCGTGGGTGTGAGGACACAGCCAGTTCCACACCATGCCCTTCCTGCCGCTCGCCGTGGGTGAGTGGATATAGCCAGTTCCACACAGCGCCCTGTCTGCCCGTCTCCCCTGTGTGAGTCGACACAACCAGTTCCACACAGCGCCCCGCCTGCCCATCTCCCGTGGGTGAGATGACACAGCCAGTTCCACACAGCGCCCTCTCTGTCCGTCTCTCATGGGTGTGTGGACATAGCCAGTTCAACACTGCACCCAACCTGCCTGTCTCCCATGGGTATGTGGACACAGCCAGATCCACACAGCACTGTACTTGCCTGTCTCCCATGGGTGTGTGTACACAGCCAGATCCACACAACACCCTGTCTGCCTGTCTCCTGTGGGTGAGTGGACACAGCCAGATCCACACAGATCCCTGCCTGTCCGTGTCCTGTGTGTGTGTGGACACAGTTAGATCCACACAGGGTGCTGCCTGCCCGACCCGAGGGTGTGTGGACACAGCCAGTTCCACACAGCGCCCTGCCTGCCCGTCTCCTATGGGTGAGTGGACACAGCCAGTTCCACACAGCGCACTGCCTGCAAATCTTCCGTCGGTGAGTGGACACAGCCAGTTCCACACAGCGCCCTGCCTGCCAGTCTCCTATGGGTGAGTGGACACAGCCAGTTCCACAGTGCGCCTACCTGCCCGTCTGACGTGGGTGTGTGGACATAGCCAGTTCCACACCGAACCCTATCTGCCCATCTCCCGAGGGTGAGTGGACACAGCCAGTTCCACAGTGCGCCCTACCGGCCCGTCTGGAGTGGGTGTGAGGACACAGCCAGTCCCACTCAGTGCCTTGCCTGCCCGTCACGTGTGGGTGAGTGGACACACCTAGTTAAACCCAGTGCTCTTCCTGCCCGTCCCCCGTGGGTGTGTGGACACAGCTATTTCAACAGAGCACCCAGCCTGTCCGTCTCCCGTGGGTGTGTAGACACAGCCAGTTCCACACAGCGCCCTCCCTGTCTGTCTCCCGTGGGTGAGTGGACACAGCCAATTCCACACAGCACCCTACCTGGCCGTCTCCCATCGGTGTGTGAACACAGCCAGTTCCACACAGCGCCCTTCCTGCTTGTCTCCCGTTGGTGTGAGGAACTGGCCAGTTAAACACAGCGCCGTGCCTGCCTGTCTCCCGTCGGTGAGTGGACACAGCCAGTTCCACACAGCACCGTGCCTTCCCGTCTTTCTTGGGTGAGTGGACACAGCCAGTCACACACAGCGCCCTGCCTGCACGCCTCCCTTAGGTGAGTGGACACAGCCAGTTCCACACAGCGCCCTTCCTGCCCGTCTCCCGTGGGAGTGTGGACACAGCAATTTAAACACAGCACCGTGCCTGCCCGTCACCCTTGGGAGAGTGGACACAGCCAGTGCCACATAGCGCCCTGCCTAACGGTCTGCCATGGCTGTGTTGACATAGCCAATTCCACACAACACCCTACCTGCCGGTCTCCGTTGCATGAGTGGACATGCCAGTTCCACACAGTGTCCTGCCTGCCACTCTCCAATGAGCGTGTGGACACAGCCAGTTCCCCAGCCCACCCTACCTGCGCATCTCCCATGGGTGAGTTGACACACCCAGTTCCACACTGCGCCCTGCCTGCACATCTCCCTTGGGTGTGTGGACACAGCCAGTTCCACACAGCACCCTGCCTGCCCGTCTCGCGTGGGTGAGTGGACATAGCCAGTTCCACACAGTGCCCTGCCTGCCCATCTCCTGGGGGTGAGTGGACACAGCTAGATCCACATAGGGCCCTGCCTGCCCATCTCCCGTTTGTGTCTGGACACAGCCAGTTCCACACAGCGCCCTGCCTGCCCGTCTCCCGAGTGTGAGTGGACACAGTCAGTTCCACACGGTGCGTCGCTTGCCCGTCTCCCCTGGGTGAGTGGACACAGCCAGATCCACACAGGGCCCTTCCTACCCGTCTTCCATGGGTGAGTGGACACAGCCAGTTCCACACAGCGCCCTTACTGCCCGTCTCCCATGAGTGTCTGGACAGAGCCAGTTCCACACAGCGCCCTGCCTACCACTAACCCGTGAGTGTGTGGAAACAGCCAGTTCCACACTCCGCTCAACATGCACATCTCCCATGGGTCAGTGGACACAGCCAGTTCAACACAGCGCCCTGCCTGCCCGTCTCCCGTGTGTGTCTGGACACAGCCAGTTCCACACATCGCCCTGCCTGCACATCTCCCATGGGTGAGGGAACATAGCCAGTTCCACAGAGCGCCCTGCCTGCCCGTCTCCCATAGGTGTGTGGACTCAGCCAGGTCCACATGGTGACCTGCCTGCCCATCTCCTGTGGGTGTGTGGACACAGCCAGTTCAACACAGCGCCGTGCCTGCCCATATCCCATGGGTGAGTGGACACAGCCTGTTCCACAGAGCACCCAGCATGCCCGTCTACCGTGGTTGTGTGGACAGAGACAGTTCAACACAGTGCTGTGCCTGCACTTCTAGTGTGGGTGTGTGGACACAGCCAGTTCAACACAGCACCCAACCTGCCTGTCTCCCGTGGGTGAGTGTACACAGCCAGTTCCACACAGTGCCGTGCCTACCTGTCTCCCAAGGGTGAGTGGACACAGCCAGTTCCACACAGGGCCATGTCTACCCGTCTCCCGTGTGTGAGTGGACACAGCCAGGTCCACACTGCGCCCTGCCTGGCCGTCTCCCGTGGGTGTGAGGACACGGCCAGTTCAACACAGCCTCGTGCCTCCCCATCTTCCGTGGGTGAGTGGACACATCCAGTTCCACACAACGCACTACCTGCCCGTCTCCTGTGGGTGTGAGGACACAGCCAGTTCCACATAGTGCCCTGCCTGCCCATCTCCTGTGAGTGTGTGGACACAGCCAGTTCAACACAGCGCCATGTCTGCCCGTCTCCCGTGGGTGAGTGTACACAGCCAGTTCCACACAGCGCCGTGCCTACCCATCTCCCATGGGTGAGTGGACACAGCCAGGTCCACACTGCGCCCTGCCTGGCCGTCTCCTGTGGGTGAGTGTACACAGCCAGTTCCACACAGCGCAGTGCCTACCCATCTCCCAAGGGTGAATGGACACAGCCAGTTCCACACAGCGCTCTGCCTGCCCGTCCTTCCTTGTTTCCTGGTCACAGCCAGTTTAACATGGCACCCTACCTGCCCGTTTTTGTGGGTGAGTGGACACAGCCAGTACCACACAGCGCCCTGTCTGCCCATCTCCTGTAGCTGTGTGGACACACCCAGTTCCAAACAGCGCCCTGTTTTCCCGTCTCACATATGTGTGTGGACAAGGCCAGTTCAACACAGCACCCTGTCTGCCCGTATCCCATGGGTGTGTGGACACAGCCAGTTCCACACAGCACCCTGCCTGCCCGTCTCCCGTGGGTGAGTGGACACAGCCTGTTACACACAGTACTGTGCATGCCCGTCTCTCGTGGGTGAGTGCACACAGCTATTTCCACACTGCACCCTTCCTGCCCGTCTCCAGAGAGTGAGTGGACACAGCCAGTTCCACACAGCACCCTGCCTACACATCTTCCGTGGGTGTGTGGACACAGCCAGTTCAACACAGCGCACTTCCTGCCCATTTCTTGTCGGAGAGTGAACAGAGCCAGTTCAACACAGCGCCTGACTGCCAGTCTCCCGTGGGTGTGTGGACACAACCAGTTCAACACAGGATTCTATTTGCCCGTCTCCTGTGAGTGTGTGGACATAGCCAGTTCAACACAGTGCACTTCCTGCCAGTTTTCCGTGGGTGTGTGGAATCAACCAGTTCCACACAGCACCCTGCCTGCCCATCTCCCGTCAGTGAGTGGACACAGAAAGTTCCACAAAGCACCGTGCCTGCCTGTCTCCCCTGAGAGAGTGGACACAGCCAGTTCTACACAGCGTCCTGTCTGCTCTTCTCTCGTGAGTGGACACAACCAGTTCCACATAGCGCCCTGAATGCCTGTCTCCAATGGGTGAGTGGACACAGCAAGTTATACACAGCACTGTGCCTGCCTGTCTTCTGGGGGTGAATGGACACAGCTAGTTCCACACAGCGCCCTGCCTATCAGTCTCCAGAGACTGAGTGGACACAGTCCTAACACTAACTCTAACCCTAACCCTAATTATAACCCTAACCCTAAACCTAACACTTAAACCTAACCCTAACCCTAACCCTAACCCCAACCCTTAACCCTAACCATAATCTTAACCCTAACCATAACACTAACTCTAACCCTAACCCTAACACTGACCCTAACACTAACCCTGACCCTGACCCTGACCCTGACGCTAACCCTAACCCTGACCATGACCCTGACCATAACCCTGAACCTGACCCTGAGCCAGACCGTGACCCAGACCCTAACCCTAACAGTGACCCTGACCCAGACCCTGAACCTGACCCTGACCCTAACCCTAACTCTGACCCTACCCTCAACCTAACCCTCACCCTCACCCTCACCCTCACCCTCACCCTAACCCTAACCCTAACCCTTAAACCTAACCCTAAACCTAACCCTAACCCTAACCCTAACCCGGCCCGTCTACCGTGGGTGTGTGGACACAGCCAGCTCCACAAAGCACCCTGCCTGCCCGTCTCTCGTGGGTATGGGGATACAACCAGTACCACAACACACTCTACCTACCCGTCTCCCTGGGTGTGTGAACACAGCCAATTCCACACAGCACCCAACGTGCCCGTATCCCAAGAGTGTGTGGACACTGCCAGATCCACACAGCACCCCACCTGCCTATCTCCCGTGGGTGAGTGGACACAGCCAGTTCCACACAGCGCCCTGCCAGTCCGTCTCCCCTGGGTCAGTTGACACAGTCAGTTCCACACAGTGCCCTGCCTGCCCGTGTCCCGTGGCTGTGTGGACACAGCCAGGTCAACACAGCGCCATGCCTGCCCATCTTCAGTGGGTGAGTGGACACAGCAATTTCCACACAGCGCCCTGACTGCCCGTCTCCAGTGTGTCAGTGGACACAGCCAGTTCCACACAGCACCCTGCCTACCCATCTCCCGTGGGTGACTGTACACATCCAGTTCCACACAGCGCCCTGCCTGCCCGTCTCCCGTGGGTGAGTGGACACAACCAGTTCCACACAGCGCCGTGCCTGCTTGTCTCCCGTGAGTGTGAGGAAACAACCAGTCACAAACAGCTCCCTGCCTGACCAACTCTCATGAGTGAGTTGACACAGCCAGTTCCACATAGCGCCCTGAATGCATGTCTCCTATGCGTGAGTGGACACAGCGAGATGCACAAAGCACTGTGTGTGCCTGTCTCCCATGGGTGAGTGGACACAGCTAATTCCACACAGCGCCCTGCCTATCTGTCTCCAGAGAGTGAGTGGACACAGCCCTAACACTAACCCTAACCCTAACCCTAACCTTAACACTTAACCCTAACCTTAACCCTAACCCTAACCCTAATTCTAACCCTAACACTAATTCTAATCCTAACCCTAACCCTTAACCCTAACGCCAATCCTAACCATAACCCTAACCCCAACCCCAACACCAACCCTAACCCTAACTCCAACGCTAATCCTAACCCTAAACCTAACCCTAACACTAACCCAAAACTAACCCGAACCCTAACATAACCCTAACCCTAACTCCAAACCTAACCCTAACCCTAACCCTAACCCCTTCCCTAACCCGAACCCTAACCCTAAACCTAATCCCAACCCTAACAGCAACCCCAACCCTAAACCTGACCCTAACCCCAACCCTAAACCTAACCCCAACCCGAACCTTAACCCTGAACCTAACCCTCAATCTGACCCTGAACCTGACCCTGACCCAGACCCTATCCCTAACCATGACCCTGACCTTAAACCTAACACTAACCCTAACCCTGCCCTAACCCCTAACCCCTAAACCTGACCCTAAACCTAACCCATAACCCTAACCTGGACGCTAACCCTGATTTAACCCTGACCCTTAACCTAACCCTGACCCCAACCCTAACCCTAACACTGACCCTAACCCTAACCCTGACCCTGACCCTGATCCTGACCATAACCCTAACCCGGACCATGACCCTGACCATAAACCTGACCCTGACCCTGACCCTGAATCAAACCCTGACCCAGACCCTAACCCTAACCCTGACCCTGACTCTGACCCTAAGCCTGAACCTGAACATAACCCTAACACTGTCACTGATCCTCAACCTAACCCTCACCCTCATCCTAACCTTAACCCTCACCCTAACCCTAACCCTATCCCTAACCCTTATCCCTAACACTAACCATAACCCTAATCCCAACCCGAACCAGAACAGTTAACCCTAACCCTAAACTTAACCCTAACCCTAAATCTACCCTAACCCTAACCCTGACACTAACCGTAACCCTAACCCTAACACTAACCCTAACCCTCACCCTCACCCTAACCCTAACCTTAATCCTAACCCTCACCTTCACCCTCACCCTAACCCTAACCCTCACCCTCACCCTCACCCTCACCCTAACCCTAACCCTAATCCTGCCCGTCTACCGTGGGTGTGTGGACACAGCCAGTTCCACAAAGCGCCCTGCCTGCCCGTCTACCATGAGTGTGTGGACACAGCCAGTTCTACACAGTGCCCTGCATATCTGTCTCCCGTGGGTGTGTGAACACAGCGAGTTCCACCCAGCGTCCTGCCAGCCCGTCTCCTGTGTGTGAGTGGACACAACCAGCTACACACTGTACCCGTCATGCCCGTCTCCGTGGGTGTGTGGAATCCGCCAGTTCCACACAACGCCCTGCCTGCCCGTCTCCTGTGGGTGTGTGGACATAACCAGTTCCACAACACACCCTGCGTGCCCATCTCCTGTGGGTGCGTGGACACAGCCAGTTCCAAATAACCCCCTGCCTGCTGGTGTCCCATGGGTGTGGGGATACTGCCAGTTCCACATCGCGTCCTGCTCGCCCATCTCCGGTGGGTGCGTGGACACGGCCAGATCCACACAGAGCACTGCGAACCCGTCTCCCGTGGGTGTGTGGACACAGTCATATCCACACAGCACTCTGTCTTCCCATCTCCCGTGGCTGCATGGACACAGCCATCTCCACACAGCACCCTGCCTACAGGTCTCCCGTGGGTGTGTGGACACAGTATTTCCACACAGAGTCATGGTTGCCCGTCTCCTTAGGTGTGTGGACACAGCCCATTCCACACAGCGCCCTGCCTGCCTATATCCCATGGGTGTGTGGACACAGCCAGTTCCACCTAGCACCCTGCCCGTCTCCCGTGGGTGTGTGGACACAGCCAGTTCCACACAGCGTCCTGCCTGCCCGTCTTCCGAGGGTTAGTGGACACAGCCAGTTCCACACAGCGTCCTGCCTGCCCGTCTTCCGAGGGTTAGTGGACACAGCCAATTCCACACAGCGCCGTGCCTGCCCGTCTCCCATGGGTGAGTGGACACAGCCAGTTCGACACAGCGCCCTACTTGCCCGTCACCCGTGTGTTTGTGGACACAGCCAGTTCCACACAGTGCACTGCCTGCCTGTTTCCCATGGGTGTGTGGACACAGCCAGTTTCACACCACGCCCTGCCTGCCCATCTTCAGTTGGTGAATGGACACAGCCAGTTCCACACAGCGCCCTGACTGCCAGTTTCCAGTGGGTGAGTGGACATGGCCAGTTACATACTGTGCTGTGCATGCCCGTCTCCCGTGTGGAGAGTGGACACAGCTAGTTCCACACAGTGCCCTGCCTGCCCGTCTCCCGTGGGTGTGTGGACACAGCCAGTTCCATACCACCCCCTGCCTGCCCGTCTCCCCTGGGTGACTGGACACAGCCAGTTCCACACATTCCCCTGCCTGCTCATCTCCAGTGGATGTGTTGACACACAAGTTCAACGTAGCACCCTACCTGCCCGTCTCCCTTGTGTGAGTGGACACAGCTAATTCAACACAGCACCCTATCTGCCCATCTCCCATAGGTGAGTGGACACAGCCAGATCCACACAGTACCCAGCCTGCCTTCCTCCCAAGAGTGCGTGGACACAGTCAGTTTCACACTGGCCCCTGCCTGTCCATCTCCTGTGGGTCAGTGGACACAGCCAGTTCCACACAGCGCCCTACCTGCCCGTCTCCTATGGGTGTGTGTACACAGCCAGTTCCACACATCACCCTACCTGCCCATCTCCCATGAGTGAGTGGACACACCCAGTTCCTCACAGCAAGTTCCACACAGCGCCCTGCCTGCCCGTCTCCCCGGGTGAGTGGACACAGGCAGTTCCACACAGCGCCCTGCCTGCCCGTCTCCCATGCGTGTGTGGACACCACCAGTTCCAGACAGCGCCCTGTCTGCCCGTCTTTCATGGGTGTGTGGACACGGCCAGTTCAACACAGCGCCCTGCCTGCCTGTCTTCCATGGGTGAGTAGACACAGACACTTCCACACAGTGCCCTGTATGCCCATCTCCCATGGGTGTGTGGACACAGCCAGTTCAACACAGCGCCCTACCAGCCCATCTCCAGTGGGTGAGTGGAAACAGCCAGTTCCATACTGCGCCTTGCCTGCCCGTCTCCCATGGTTGAGTAGAGTCAGCTATTTCCACACAGCGCCCTGCCTGCCGGTCTCCAGTGAGTGAGTGGACACAGCTAGTTCCACAGAGTGCCCTGTAAGCCCGTCTCCCGTGGGTGAGTGGACACAGCCAGTTCCACACAGCGCCATGCCTGCCCGTCTCCCGTGGCTGTGAGGAAACAGCCAGTTGAACACACACTGTGCCTGCCCGTCTCCCGTGGGTGTGTAGACAGAGCCAGTTCAACACAGCGCCCTGGTGCCCGTCTCGCGTGTGTGAGTGGACACAGACAGTTCAACACCGCGCCTTGGCGGCCTGTCTCCCGTGAGTGTGCGGACACAGCCAGTTCGAAACAGCGCCCTGCCTGCCTACCTCCCGTGGATGTGTGTACACACCCAGTACCACACAGCGCCCTGTGTTCTCGTCTCCTATAAGTGTGTGGACATGGCCAGTTCAACACAGCGCACTCTTTTCCCGTCTCCCTTGGGTGTGTGGACACGCCAGTTCAACACAGCGCCCTGCCTGCCATCTCCAGTGGTTGAGTGGACACAGCCAGTTCCAGACAGCGCTCTGACTGCCCATCTCCAGTGGGTGAGTGGACACAGCCAGTTACACACAGCACTGTGCCTGCCCATCTCTCGTGGGTGAGTGGACACAGCCTGTTACACACAGCACTGTGCCTGCCCATCTCTCGTGGGTGAGTGGACACAGCTATTTCCACATGTGCTCTGCCTGCCCGTCTCTCGTGGGTGTGTGGACCTAGCCATATCCACACAGCACCCTAACTGCCCGTCTCCAGAGGCTGTGTGGACACACCCAGTTCCAAACAGCGCCCTGTCTTCCTGTCTCACACGTGTGTGTGGACAAGGCCAGTTGAACACAGCGTACTGTCTGCCCATATCCCATGGGTGTGTGGACACAGCCAGTTCCACACAGCGCCCATCCTGCCCGCCTGCCTGCCATCTCCATTGGGTGAGTGGACACAGCCAATTCCACGCAGCGCCCTGACTGCCCTTCTCCTGTAGGTGAATGGACACAGCCTGTTACACACAGCACTGTGCCTGCCCATCTCTCGTGGGGGAGTGGACACAGCTATTTCCACATGTGCCCAGCCTGCCCGTCTCTCGTCAGTGAGTGGACACAGCCAGTTCCAAAAAGCGCCCTGACTGCTGGTCTCCAATGGGTGAGTGGACACAGTCAGATACACAAAGCACTGTGCCTGCCTATCTCCCGTGGGTGAGTGGACAGAACAAGTTCCACACAGCGCCCTGCCTATCCATCTCCAGAGACTGAGTGGACACAGCCCTAACACTAACTCTAACCCTAACCCTAACCCTTAACACTAACATTACCCTTAACCCTAACTCTAACTTTAAGCCTAATCCTAACCCTAACTCTAACACTAAACCTAACCTTAACCCCAAATCTTAACCCTAAACCTAACACTAACCTGAAACTTACCCTAACCCTAACCCTAACCCTAACCCTAACCCTAACACCAACCCTACCCCTAAACCTAAAACCAACCCTAACACTAACCCTAACTCCAAACCTAACCCTAACCCGACCCTAATACCAACACTTAACCCTAAGCCCAGCCTTAACCCTAACCCTAACCCCAACCCTAACCCTAAACCTAACACCTACTCTACCCCTAACCTTAACTCCAAACATAACCCTAACCTGACCCTAACCAACACTTAACCCTAACCCCAAACCTAACCCTAATCCTAACAACAACCCTCACCCTAACCTTAACCGTAACCCCTCCCTGACCCCAACCCTAACCGTAACTCTAACCCCAACCCTAACTGTAACCCTAACCCCAACTCTAAACGTAACCCCAAGCCCAACCTAACACTAACCCTAACCCTAACGCTAACCCCAACCCTAACCTAACCCTAACCCTAACCCCCACACTAAACCTACACCTAACTGTAAACCTAAACTTAACCCTGACCCTAACCCAAACCCTAACACTAAGACTAACCCCAACCGTAAATCTAACCCAAACCCTAAACCCAAGCCTAACCCTAAACCTAAACCCAACCCTAACACTAACAATAAGCTTAACCCTAAACACAACACTAACCCTAAACCTGAACTTAACCCCCACACTAACCCCAAACCTGACCTGAACCCTAATCCAAACACCAACCATAACCCTAACCCTAACCATAAAACTAACTCCAACACTAATCCTGACCCTAACCCCAAACCTAAACATAACCCTAACCGCAACCCTAACTCTAACCCTAACCCCAAGCCCAACCCTAACCCAAACCCCAACCCTAACCCTAACCCAAACCCCACCGCTAACCCAAAACCTAACCCTAACCCTAATCCCAACCCTAAACCCTAAACCTAACCCAAACCTTAACCCTAACCCTAACCTTAACCCACTCCCTAATCCCAACCCTAAACATAACCGTAACCCCAACCATAACCGTAACCCTAATCCAACCCTAACCCTAACCCAAACCCCAAGGCTAACCCTAACCCTAACCCCAACCCTAACTCTAACCCTAACACCAAGCCCAACCCTAACCCTAACCCCAAAACTAACCCTAACCCTAACCCTAACCCTAAACCGTAACCCTAACTCTAACACTCACCCTAACCCTACCGCTAACCCAAACCCCAAACCCAACCCTAAAACCAAATCCAACCCTAACCCTGACCCCAAACCTAACCCTAACCCTACCCTAATCCTAAAACTTAACCCTAACCCCAACTCTAACACTAACCCTACGCCTAAACCTAAACTTAACCATAAACCTAACCCTAACTCTAACCCCAAAACTAATCCTAACCCTAACACTAACCCCAACCCTAACCCTAACACCAACCCTAACCCTAAGCCTAACACCAACCCTTAACTCTAACACTAACCCTAACCCTAAACCTAAACCTAAGCCTAACCATAACCCTAAGGCCAACCATAACATTAACCCTAACACTAACCCTAACACTAACGCCCTCCCTAACTACAACGCTAAGCCTAAGCCTAACCCTAAACCTAAACTTAATTCTAACCCTAACCCTAACCCTTAAACCTAACACTAACCCGAAACCTAACCCTAACTCTAACACCAAACCTAACCCTAACCATAACCCCAACCATAACCCTGACCCTGACCTTAACCCTGACTCTGACAGTAACCCAAACCCTAAACCTAAACCTAACACTAACGCCACCCTAAACCTAACCCCAACCGCAACTGTAACCTTAACAATAACACCAACCCTAACCCTAACACTAACCCCAAACCTAACCCTAAACCTAACCTAATCCCAACACTTAACCTTAAACCCAACCCTAACCATAACACCAACCGTAACCGTAACCTCCTCCCTAACCCCAACCCTAACGGTAAACCTAACCCCAACTCTAACCGTAACCCTAACCCCAACCCTAACACTAAACACAACCCGAAAACTAACCCTAACCCTAAAGATAACCCTAACCCTAACCCTAACCCTAAACGCAACCCTAACTATAGTCCTAACCCCAAGCCTAACCTGAACACTAAGCCTATCACTAACCCTAACCCTAACACCAACCCTAACACTAACCATAACCCTAACCCTAACCTAAGCCTAACCCAGCCCTAACCGTAACCATAACTCAAACCCTAACCCTAAGAAAAACCCTAAACCTAACCCTAAACCTAACCAAACCCTAACCGTAACCCAAACACCATCACTAACCCTAAGCCTAAGCCTAACCCCAACACTAACCCTAACCCTAAACCTAACCCCATACCTAAACCTAACCCTATCCCTAACCCTAACCACAAACCTTACACTAACTGTAACCTCAACCCTAACCCTAACCGTAACACCAACCCTAACCCTAACCCTAACACCAACCCTAACCTTAACCATAACCCAAATCCTAACATAAGCCTAACCCAACCCTAATCGTAACCCTAACACTAACCCTAAACCTAACCCAACCCTAACCCTAACCCCAACCCTAACCCTAACCCTAACACCAACCCTAACTGTAACCCTGACCCCAACACTTAAACCTAACCCTAACATTAAGCCCAACCATAACGATAACCCTAACACTAACCCTAATGCCCTCCCTAACTACAACCCTAAGCCTAAGCCTAACCCTAAACCTAACCTTAATTCTAACCCTAACCCTAATCCTACCCTAACCCTAACCCTAAACCTAACCCTAACGCCAACCTAAACCTAACCCCAACCCCAACCGTAACCTTAACACTAACATCAACCCTAACCCTAACACTAACCCCGAACCTAACCCTAAAGCTACCCTAAACCCAACAATTAACCTTAAACCCAACCCTAACCCTAACACCAACCGTAACCGTAACCGTAACCGTAACATCCTCCATAACACCAACCCTAACGGTAAACCTAACCCCAACCTTAACCGAAACCCTAACCCCAACACTAACTCTAAACACAACCCGAAACCTAACCCTAAACCTAAACTTAACCCTAACCCTAACCCTAACCTAAGCCTAACCCAGCCCTAACCGTAACCCTAACTCAAAGACTAACCCTAAGGAAAACCCTAACCCTAACCCTAAACCTAACCCAACCCTAACCGTAACCCAAACCCCACCACTAACCCTAAGCCTAACCCTAACCCCAAACCTAACTTTAACCCTAACCCTAACCCCATACCTAACCCTAAACCTACCCCTAACCCTAACCACAACCCTTACACTAACTGTAACCTCAACCCTAACCCTAACCGTAACACTAACCCTAACGCTAACCCTAACCCTAACACCAACCATAACACTAATCGTAACACTACCCATAACCCCAACCCTAACCCTAACCCTAACTCGACCCTAACCCTAACCATAACACTAATCCTAACCTAAGCCTAACGAACCCTAAACGTAACCCTAAACCTAACCCTAACACTAACGCAACCCTAAACCTAACCCCAACCCTAACCCTAACCCTAACCCTAACACCAACCCTAACCATAACCCTGACCAACACTTAACCCTAACCCTAACCCTAACCCTAAGCCCAACCATAACGCTAACCCTAACCCTAACCCTAACCCCCTCCCTAACTCCAAACCTAACCTAACCCTAACCCTAAACCTAACCTTAATACTAACCCTAACCCTAACCCTTAAGCCTAACCCTAACCCTAAACCTAACCCTAACCCTAACACCAAACCTAACCATAACCCTAACCCTGACCCTGACACTAACCCTGACTCTGACCCTAACCGAAACCCTAAACCTAAACCTAAACCTAACGCCAACACTAAGCTTAACCCCAACCCCAATCCTAACCCTAACACTAACACCAACACTAACCCTAACCCTAACGCCAAAACTAACCCTAACCCTACCCTACTCCCAAGACTTAACCCTAACCCTAACCTTAACCCTAACCCTAACATTAAACCTAACCTAAATTCTAACCCCAACCCTAACCGTTAACCCTAACTCTAACCCTAATCCTAACTCCAACCCTAACCCTGACCCTAACCACAACCATAACCCCAAACCTAACCCTAACCCTAACCCTAACCCAAACCCTAAGCCTAACACTAACCCTAATCCTAACCCCCACCCTAAAACCACACCTAACTGTAAAACTAACACTAACCCTAACCCTTATCCTGATCATGACTTTGACCCTAACCCGAACCCTAACCCTAATCCCAAACCTAAACATAACCCTAACCCTAACCCTAAATGTAACCTTAATTCTATTCCTAACCCTAACCCTACCCCTAAATCTAACCCCCTCTGTAACTCCAACCCTAACCCTAACCATAAACCTAACCTTAATTCTAAACCTAACCAGAACCCTAAACCCTAACCCTAACCTTAAACCCAACCCTAACCGTAACCCTAACCCCAACCCTAACCCTAACCCCAACCCCAACCTGACCCTAACCCTAACCCTAACCCTAACCCCAACCCTAACCCTAACCCTAACGCCAAACCTAACCCTAACTTTAACCCCCTTCCTACACCCAAACCTAACTGTAACCCTAAACCTAACCCCAACCCTAATCCTAATCCTAATCCCAACACTAACTTTAACCCTAACCCTAACCCCAAGCCTAACCCTAAACCTAACCCCAACCCTAACACTAACAATAAGCTTAACCCTAACCCTAACCCTAACCCCAACCCTAATCCTAACCCTAACTTCAACCCTAACCCTCACCATAACACCAACCCTAACCCTAACACTAACTTCAAACCTAAACCTAACCCTACCCTAATCCTAAAATTTAAGCCTAACCCGAACCCTAACCATAACCCTAATCCTAACCTTAACCCCGTCCCTAACCCCAACCCTAAACATAAGCCTAAGCCCAACCCTAATCGAAACCCTAACCCTAACCCCAACTCCAAACCAAACCCTAAGCTAACCCTAACCCCAACTCTAACCCTAACTCTAACCCTAACCACAACCCTAACCCTAACCCAAAGCCTAACCCTAAACCTAACCCCAACCCTAACACTAACAATAAGCTTAAATCTAAACCTAACCCCAACACTAACCCTAACCCTAAACCTAACCCTCTTACTAAATCCACCCCTAACCTTAACCCTAACCCTAACCCCCTGCCAAACCCCAACCCTAACCATAACCCTAACCCCAACCCCAAACCTAACACCAGCACCAATCGTAACCCTGACCGAAAACCCAAACCTAACCCTAACCCCAACCCTAACCTGAACCCCGACCCTCACCATAACACGGACCCTAACACTCATCCTGACCCTGACCCTGAACCTAACCCTAAGCCTAACCCTAACCCTAACCCTAACCCAACCCTAACCCTAACCCTAATCCTAACCCCAACCCTAACCCTAACCCAAAACCTAACCCTAACTGTAACCCTAAGCCCCTCACTATCTCCAACCATAAACCTAAACCTAACCCTAAACATAACCTTAATTCTAAACCTAACCCTAACTCTTAACCCTAACCCTAACACCAACGCTAACCCTAACCCTAACACTAACCACAACCCTTACACTAACCCTAACCACAACCCTAAACCTAACCCTAACGCTAGCCCTAACTCTGACCCTAACCCTAAACTTACACATAAACCTAACGCTAACCCCAACCCTAAAACTAACCCTAACCCAAACCCTAACCCTAATCCAACCCTAACCCTAACCCTAATCAAAAACCTAACCCTAACCCTACCCTAATCCCACCCATGAACTCTAAACCCAACCCTAACACTAACCCTAACCCTAAACCTAACCTGAAGCCTAACACTAACCCTTAAACCTAACCCTAACCCTAACCCCAACACTTAACCCTAACCCAAACCCTAACCCTAAGGCCAATCCTAACCCTAACCCTAACCCGAACGCTGAACCAAACACTGACACTAACCCTGACATTCACCATCACCCTAACCCTAACCCTAACCCTTAACCCTGACCCTAACCTTAACCCTAACCGAAACCCTAACCCCAACCCTAACACTAACCTTAGCCCCGAACCTAACCCTAACCCAAACCCTAACCCTGACGCTGACTATGACCCTAACCCTAACCCTAAACCAAAACCTAACCCTAACTCCAGCCCTAATCCTAACCTTACTGCAACCCTAACCCTAAACCGAACACCAACCCTAACCCTAACCCTAACTCCAAAACTAACCCTAACCCGACCCTAATACCAACACTTAACCCTAACCCCAACCCTAACACTAACACTAATCCCAACTCTCACCCTAACCTTAACCGTAACACCCTCCCTGACCCCAACCCTAACCGTGACTCTAACCCCAACCCTTACCCTAACCCTAACCCTAAACCCCACCCTAAACCTACACCTAACTGTAAACCTAACCCTAACCCTAACCCTAATCCTAACCCCATCCCTAACCATAACCGTAACCATAAACTCCTCCCTAACCCCAACCCTAACGGTAACCCTAACCCCAACCCTAACCGTAACTTTAACACCAACCCTAACTCTAAAGACAACCCGAAACCTAAACCTAACCCTAAACTTAACCCTAACCCTAACCATAAACCCAACCCTAACTATAATCCTAAACCCAAGCCTAACCTGAACACTAAGCCTATAACTAACCCTAAACCTAACACTAACCCTAACCCTAACCCTAACCCTAAACCTAACCACATACCTAACCCTAACCCTACCCCTAACCCTAAACACAACCCTTACACTAACCTTAACCGAAAACCTAACGGTAACCGTAACATCAACACTAACCCTAACCCTAAACCTAACCCCAACCATAACACTAAGAGTAACCCTAACTCTAACCCCAACCCTAACCCTAACCCTAACACCAACGCTAACCCTAACCCTAACACTAACCCCAACCCTTACACTAACCCTAATCACAACTCTAAACATAACCCTAACGCTAACCCTAACTCTGACCCTAACCCTAACCTTACACATAAACCTAACCCTAACCCCAACCCTAACACTAACCCTAACCCGAACCCTAACCCTAATCCAACCCTAACCCTAACCCTAATACAAAACCTAACCCTAACCCTACCCTAATCCCACACATGAACTCTAACACCAACCCTAAAACTAACCCTAACCCTAACCCTAACCTGAACCCTAACCCTAACCCTTAACCCTAACCCTAACCCTAAACCCAACACTTAACCCTAACCCAAACCCTAACCCTAAGGCCAATCCTAACCCTAACCCTAACCCGAACACTGAACCAAACCCTGACACTAACCCTGACATTCACCCTCACCCTAACCCTAACCCTAACCCTAAACCTAAACCTAACCCTAACTCCAGCCCTAATCCTAACCTTACCACAACCCTAACCCTAAACCGAACACCAACCCTAACCCTAAGCCTAACTCCAAAACTAACCCTAAACCGACCCTAATACCAACACTTAACACTAACACCAACCCTAACACTAACAGTAATCCCAACCCTCACCCTAACATTAACCGTAACACCCTCCCTGACCCCAACCCTAACCGTGACTCTAACCCCAAACCTAACCGTAATCCTAACCCCAACTCTAAACGTAACCCCAACCACAAACCTAACCCTAACCCTAACCCTAAACCCAACCACAAACCTAACCCTAACCCTAACCCTAACCCTAACCCGAACCATAAACCCAACCCTAACTATAATCCTAAACCCAAGCCTAACCTGAACACTAAGCCTATACCTAACCCTAACCCTAACCCTAACCCTAACCCTAACCCTAACCCTAAACCTAACCACATACCTAACCCTAACCCTACCCCTAACCCTAACCACAACCCTTACACTAACCCTAACCGCAACCCTAACCGTAACCTTAACATCAACCCTAACCCTAACCCTAACCCCAACCATAACACTAACAGTAACCCTAACCCTAACCCCAACCATAACCCTAACCCTAACACCAACCCTAACCCTAACCATAACCCTAATCCTAACCTAAGCCTAACCCAACCCAACCCTAACCGTAACCCTAACCCTAACTCTAACCCTAACCCAACCCTAACCCTAACCCTAACCCCAACCACAACCCTAACCCTAACAGCAACCCTAACCTTAACCCCAACCCTTAACCCTAACCATAACCCTAACTCTAAGCCCAACCATAACGCTAACCCTAACCCTAAACCTAACCCCCTCCCTAACTCCAAACCTAACCGAACCCTAAACCTAAACCTAACCTTAATACTAACCCTAACCCTAACCCTTAACCCTAACCTTAACCCCAAACCTAACCCTAACACTAACCCCTCCCTAACTCCAAACCTAACCTAACCCTAAACCTAAACCTAACCTTAATACTAACCCTAACCCTAACCCTTAACCCTAACCTTAACCCCAAACCTAACCCTAACCCTAACAGAAAAACTAACCCTAACCCTAACCACAACCCTAACCCTGACTCTGAAACTAACCCTGACTCTGACCCTAACCCTAACCCTAAACCTGACCCTAATCACAACCCTAACCCCAAACCTAACCCTAACCCTAACCCTAACCCAAACCCTAAGCCTAATCCTAAAGCTAATCCTAACCCCCACCCTAAAACCACACCTAACTGTAACCCTAACACTAACCCTAACCCTAACACTAACCCCAACACTAAATCTAACCCTAACCCTAACACCAACCCTTAACCTTAACCCTAACCCTAATCCTAAAACCAACCCTAACCCTACCCCTAAACCTAATCCCCTCCCTAACTCCAATCCTAACCCTAACCCTAAACCTAACCTTAATTCTAACCCTAACACTAACCCGTAACCCTAACCCTAACCCTAACCCCAACCCTAAGCCCAACCATAACCCTAAACCTAACCCTAACCCTAAGAACAACCCTAAACCTAACCATAAACCTAACCCTAACCCTAACTCTAACCCTACCCTGACCCGGACTCTGACCATGACTCTGACACTAAACCTAACCCTAAACCTAAACTTAACCCTAACCCGAACACTAAGCCTAACCCCCAACCTAACCCAACACCGACCCTAACCCTAACCCTATCCCTAACCCTAACCCTAATCCTGACCCTGACTTTGACCCTAACACGAACCCTAACCCTAATCCAAAACCTAACACTAACCCTAACCCTAACCCTAAACCTAACCTTAATTCTAACCCTAACCATAACCCATAATCCTAACCCTACCCCTAACTCTAATCCCCTCCGAAACTCCAACCCTAACCCTAACCCTAAACCTAACCTTAATTCTAAACCTAACCCTAACACTTAACCCTAAACCTAACACTAAACTTAACCCCAACCCTAACCGTAACCCTAACCCCAACCCTAACCCTAACCCAAACCCCAACCTAACACTAACCCTAACCCTACCCTAATCCCAAAATTTAACCCTAACCCCAAACCTAACCCTAACCCTAACCATAACCCCAAGCCTAAACCTAAACCTAAGCTTAACTCCATCCCTAACCGGAACCCTAACCATAAGCCTAAACCCAAAACTAATCGTAACTCTATCCCCAACCCTAACCCTAACCCCAACCCTAACCCCAACCCTAACACTAACCCTAACCCTAACACCAACCCTAACCCTACCCCTAAACCAAACCCACTCCCTAACTCCAATCCTAATAATAACCCTAAAACTAACCTTAATTCTGACCCTAACCCTAACCCTTAACCCTAACCATAACCCTAAGCCCAACCATACCCTAAACCCAAACCTAACCCAACCCCGACACTAACCCTAAGACCAACACTAACCCTAACCCTTATCCTGACCCTGACCTTGACACTAACCCGAACCCTAAACCTAATCCCAACCCTAACCATAACCCTAACCCTAACCCTAAACCTAACCTTAATTCTAACCCCAACCCTAACCGTAACCCTAACCCCAACCCTAACCGTAACCCAAATCCCAACCCTAACCCTAACCCCAACCCCAACCTAACCCTAACCCTAACCCTAACCGTAACCCTAACCCTAACCCCAATCCTAACCCTAACCCTAAAACCCTACCTAAACCCAAACCTAACCATAACCTTAACCCTAACCCTAACCCTAATCCTAATACTAACCACAACACTAACTCTAACCCTAACTCCAAGCCTAACCCTAAACCTAACCCCAAACCTAACACTAACAATAAGCTTAACCCTAACCCTAACCCCAACCCTAACCCTAACCCTAAACCCAACCCTTACCCTCACCCTAACACCAACCCTTACGCTATCACTAAAAACAAACATAACCCTAAATCTACCCTAATGCCAAAATTTAACCCTAACCCCAAACCTAACCCTAACCATAACCCCAACCCTAACCCTAATAATAAACTTAACCCCGTCCCTAACACCAACCCTAACCATAAGCCTAACAGCAACCCTAATCGTAACCCTAACCCCAACCCTAACCCTAACCCTAACCCTAACACTAACCCTAACCCTAAGCCCAACCCTAACCCTATCCCTAACCCCAAACCTAACCCTAACCCTAACCCTAACACACTCCCTAAACCCAAACCTAACCCTAACCCAAACCCCAATCCTAACCCTAACCCTAACGCCAATCCTAACCGTAACTCTAACACGAACCCTAACCCTAAACCTAGGCCCAAACCTAACCCCAACCCTAACACTAACCCTAACCCTAACCCCAACCCTAACCCCAAACCTAACCCTAACCCTAACCCTAACTCTAACCGAAATCCTAAGCCTAACCCTAACCCTAATCCTAACCCCCAACCTAAACCCACAACTAACTGTAACCCTAACACTAACCCTAACCCTAACACTAACCTCAACCCTTAATCGAACACTAAACGTAACACCAACCCTTAACCTTAACCCTAACCCTAACACTAACCCTAACCCTAATCCTAGCCTTAACCTCGTCCCTAACCCCAACCCTAACCATAAGCCTATCCCCAACCCTAATCAAAACACTAACCCTAACCCCAACTCAAAACCGAACCCTAACCCTAACCCTAACCCTAACCAAACCCTAACCCTAACCCTAACCCCAAACCTAACCCTAACCATAACTCTAACCGAAATCCTAAGCCTAACCCTAAGCCTAATCCTAACCCCCACCCTAAACCCACAACTAACTGTAACCCTAACACTAACCCTAACCCTAACACTAAACTCAACACTTAATCTAATCCTAAACCTAACACCAACCCTTAACCTTAACCCTAACCCTAACACTAACCCTAACCCTAACCCTAACCCTAACCCTAACCCTTATCTTGAACCTGACCTTGACCCTAACCCGAACCCTAACTCTAATCCCAACCTTAACCATAACCCAAACACTAACCCTAAACCTAACCTTAATTCTAACCCTAACACTAACCCCTAAACCTAACCCTAACCCTAAAACTAACCCCCTCCGAAACTCCAACCCTAACCCTAACCCTAAACCTAACCTTAATTCTAACCCTAACCCTAACCCTTAAACCTAACACTAAACCTAACCCTAACCCTAAACCTAAACTTAACCCTAACCCCAAGCCTAAGCCTAACGCCAACCCTAACACAACCCAGAACCTAACCCTAACACCAACCCTAACCCTAAACCTTATCCTGTCCCTGACCTTAACCCTAACCGAACCCTAACCCTAAACACAACCCTAACCATAACCTTAATTATAACACTAACCCTAACCTTTAACCCTAACCCTACCCCTAACTCTAACCCCCTCCGTAACTCCAACCCTAAACCTAACCCTAACCCTAACCTTAATTATAACACTAACCCTAACCCTTAAACCTAATATTAACCCTAACCCTAAACCAAACCCTAACCCTAACCCCAACCCCAACCTAACCCTAACCCTAACCCTAACCCCAACCCTAACCCTAACCCTAAACCCAACCCTAACCCTAACCCTAACCCCCTCCCTAAACCCAAACCTAACAGTAACCCTAAACCTAACCCTAACCCTAATCCTAATCCAAATCCCAACACTAACTGTAACCCTAACCCTAACCCGAAGCCTAACCCTAAACCTAACCCCAAACCTAACACTAACAATAAGCTTAACCCTAACCCTAACCCCAACCCTAAACCTAACCATAACCAGAAACCTTACGATCACCCTAACATCAACCCTTACCCTAACACTAACTCCAAACCTAACCTTAATCCTACCCTAATCACAAAACTTAACGCTAACCCTAACACTAACACTAACCCCCTCCCTAAACCCAAACCTAACTGTTACCCTAACCCTAACCCTAACCCAAAGCCTAACCCTAAACCTAACCCCAACCCTAACACTAACAATAAGCTTAAACTTAACCCTAACCCCAACACTAACCCTAACCCTATCCCTAACCCCCTTAATAACGCCACACCTAACCCTAACCCTAACCCTAACCCCCTCCCTAATCCCAACCCTAACCATAACCCTAACCCAAACCCCAAACTGAACCCCAATTCCAAACCTAACCCTGACCCTAACACCAACCCTAACCCTAAAACCAACCGTAACCTGAACACCGACCCTCACCCTAACCCTGACCATAACCCTCATCCTGACACTGACCCTGACCATAACCCTAACCCTAACCCAACACTAACCCTAACCCTAACACTAACCTCAATCCTAAATCTAACCCTAACCCCAAGCCTAACCCTAAACCTAACCTAACCCTAACCCTAACCCTAACCAAAACCCTAACCCTAACCCTAACACCAAACCTAACCCTAACCATGACCCTAAGCCCCTCAATAACTCCAACCCTAACCCTAACCCTAACCCTAAACATAACCTTAATTCTAACCCTAAACCTAACCCTTAACCCTAACCCTAACCCTAACACCAACCCTAACCCTAAACCTAACACTAACCCCAACCCTTACACTAACCCTAACCCCAACCCTAAAGCTAACCCTAACCCTAAACCTAACTCTGACCCTAACCCTAACCTTACACCTAAACCTAACCGTAACCCGAACCCTAACCCTAACCCTAACACCAACCCTAACCCTAACTCTAATCCCAAACCTAACCCAAACCCTACCCTAATCCCAACCCTGAACTCTAACTCGAACCCTAACCCAAAACCTAACCCTAACCACAAACCTTACACTAACCTTACACTAACCCTAACCCTAACACTAACCCTAACCCCAACACTAACCGTAACCCTAACCCCAACCCTAACCAAAACCCCAACCCTAACACTAACTCTAAACCCAAACCTAAACCTAACCCTAACCCCTACCCTAACCCTAACCCTAACCGTATCCCTACCGTGAACCCTAACCCCAAACACAACCCTAAACACAACTACAAACCTAACCCTGACCCTAACGCCCACCCTAACATTACCCTAACCCTAACTCTAAACCCGACCCTAACCCTAACCATGAGCCTGACGCTGACCTTGACCCTGACACTAACCTTAACGCCAAACCTAACCCTAACCCTAACCCCAAGCCTAACCCTAAACTTAACCCTAACCCTAACCCTAACGCCAACCCTAACCCTGACCCTGACCATGACCCTGACCCTGAACCTAACCCGAACCCTAACCTTAACCCAAACCTAACCCTAACCCTACCCTAATCTCAACACTGATCTCTAACCCCAACGCTAACCCTAACCCTAACACTAACCCCTACCCTAACCCTAACCCTAACCGTAACCCCCTTCCTAACATCAACCCTAACCCTAACACTAACCCCAAACCTAACCCTACCCTATCGCCAATCCTAACCGTAACCCTACTCAAACCCTATCCCTAACCCCAACCCGAAACCTAACACCACCTCCAACCCTAACCCTGACCCTATCCCAAAGCCTAAACCTAACCATAACCCCAACCCTAACCCTACCCTAACTCTAACAGTATCCCTACCGTGAACCCTAACCCCAAACGTAACCCTAACCCTAACCCCAACCCTAATCCTAACCCTAACCCAAACCCTGACCCTAATCCCAAACCTAACCCTAACCCCAACCCTAACCCTTACCCCAAACCTAACCCTAACCCTGAACCTGACCCTTATCCTGACCTTGAACCCGACCCTAACGCTAACACTAACCCCTACCCTAACCCTATCCCAAACCCTAACCCAATCTTAAATCTAACCCTAACCCTAAGCATAAACCTAACCCTAATCGTAACCCTAATCCCAAGCCTAAGCCTAAACCAACCCTAAACCTAACCCTAACTCTAACCCCCTCGCTAACTCCAATCTTAACCCTAAACGTAACCCTAAACCTAACCTTAATTCTAACCCTATCCTTAACCCTAACCCTAAACCAAACACGAATCCTCACCTTAACCCTAATCCTAACCGTAAAACTAACCCTAACCCTAACACCAACCCTAACCCTAAGCCTAACCCCAAACCTAACCCTAATCCTACCCTAATCCTAACCCTTAACCCTAACCCCAAACCTAACCCTAACCAGAACCCCAACCAAAACCCTAACCATAACCCTAACCATAATACTAACCATAACCCTAACCCTTAACCCTAACTGTAACCCTAATTCTAAACCCAAACCTAACCCTAACCCAAACCCTAACCCTAACCCCAAGCCTAACACTAACCCTAACCCCAACACTAACCCTAACACTAACTCCAACCCTAACCCTAACCCTAACACCAACCCTAATTTTAACCCTAAGCCCAACCCTAAAACTAACCCTACCCTAATCCAAACGCTTAATCCTAACCCCAACCCTAACCCTAACACCAACCCTAACCCTAATCCTAACCCTAACCCTAACCCCAAACCTAACCCTAACCCTACCCAAATCCCAACCCTTAACCCTAACCCCAACCCTAACCGCAACCCTAATCCTAACCCTAAACCAAACCCTGACCCTGATCCAAACCCTAACCATAACCCCAACCCTAACCCTTACCCAAAACCTAACCCTAACCCTGACCCTGACACTTATCCTGACCCTGAACCCGACCCTAACCGTAACACTAACTCCTACCCTAACCCTATCTCTAACCCTAACCCAACACTAACTCTAACCCTAACCCTAAGCCTAACCCTAAACCTAACCGTAACACTAACCCCAAGCCTCAGCCTAACCCCAACCCTAACCCTAACCCTAACTCTAACCCCCTCACTAACTCCAAACTTAACCCTAACCGTAACCCTAAACCTAACCTTAATTCTAACCCTAGCCCTAACCCTAACCCTAAGCCTAACCCAAACCCGAATACTCACCCTAAACCTAATCCTAACCCTAACACTAACCCTAACCCTAACACCAATCCTAACCCTAAGCCTAACCCCAAAGCTAACCCTAATCCTACCCTAATCCCAATGCTTAACCCTAACAACAACCCTAAACCTAACCAGAAACCTAACCCCAACCCTAACCCTAACCCTAACCACAACACTAACCCTAACCCCAACCCTAACCCTAACACTAACCCTAACCCTAACACCAACCCTAACCCTAAGCCTAACCCCAAACCTAACCCTAATCCTACCCTAATCCCAATCCTTAAACCTAACCCCAACCCTAACCCTAACCAGAAACCTAACCCCAACCCTAACCCTAACCCTAACCACAACACTAACCCTAACCCCATCCCTAACCCTAACACCAACCCTAACCCTAACCATAACCACAACCCTAACCCTAATCCTAACCCTAACCCTAATCCCAACCCTAACCCTAACCCCAACACTAACAATAACCCTAAAACACTCCCTAACCCTAACCCTAACCCTAACCCTGACCCTAACCCTAACTCTGCCCTGACACTCAACCTAGAACTAAACCACACCATAACACTAACCGTCACCCTAACCCTCACCCTCACCCTAACGCTACCCCTAACCTTAACCCTAACACTAACCCTAACCCTAACCCGAACTCAAACCCTAACTCTGACCCTAAACCCAAACCTAACCCACACCCCAACCCTAAATCTAACCCCGACCCTAAAACTTACCCTAAACCTAACACTTTCCCTAACCCTAAACTTAACCCTAACACCAACTCTTAACACTAACCCTAACACTAACCCTAGCCCTAACCCCAACCATAATCCTAACCCTAACCCCAACTCTAACCCTAACCCTAACCCCAACCCTAACCCTAATCCTAAACCCAAACCGTAACTCTAACAATAACCCTAACACCATCCCTAACTTCAACCCTAATGCTAACCCTAACACCTACCTTAACCCTAACCCCAACCCCAACCCTAACCCCAACTCCAACCCTAACCCTGACCCTAAGCCCAACCCTAAACCTAACGCCAACCCTAACCCTAACCCAGACATTAACCCTAACCCTGACCCGGACCCTGACCCTGACCTAACCCAAACCCTAACACTAACCACAACCCCAACCCTAACACTAACCCTAACACTAACCCCAAACTTAACCCTAACCTCTACCCCAACCCAAACCCCAACCCAAACCCTAACCGTCACCCTAACCCCAACCCTAACCCTAAGCCCAACCCTAACCCCAACCCTAAACCTACCCCAATCCCATCCCTAACTCCAACCCTAACCCTAACCCTAAACCTAACCTTAATTCAAACCTAACCCTAACACTTAACCCTAACCCTAACCCTTAACTCTAACCCTAACCCTAACCCTACCCTAACCCCTAACCCTGACCGTAACCCTAACCCTAACCTTCACCCTCACCCTAACCCTAACCCTAACCCTCACCCTCACCCTAACCCTAACCCTACCCTGCCTGTCTACCGTGGGTGTGTGGGCACAGCCAGTTCCACACAGCGCCCTGTCTGCCCGTCTAACATGAGTGTGTGGACACAGCCAGTTCCAAACAGTGCCCTGCATGTCTGTCTCCCGTGGGTGTGTGAACACAGCGAGTTCCACCCAGCGTCCTGCCAGCCCCTCTCCTGTGTGTGAGTGGACACAACCAGTTACACACTGTACCCGTCATGCCCGTCTCCGTGGGTGTGTGGAATCTGCCAGTTCCACACAGCGCCCTGCCTGCCCGTCTCACGTGGGTGTGTGGACACAACCAGTTCCACAACACGCCCTGCGCACCCATCTCCTGTGTGTGCGTGGACACAGCCAATTCCAAACAACCCCCTGCCTGCCCATGTCTCGTGCGTGTGGGGACACTGCCAGTTCAACACGACTCCCTGCCTGCCCGTCTCCCGTGTGTGAATGGACACAGCTAGTTCAACACAGCTCCTTGGCGGGCCGTCTCCCGTGGGTGAGTGGACACAGCCAGTTCCAACAGCACCCTGCCTGCCCGTCTCCCGTGGGTGACTATACACAGCCACTTCCACACAGCGCCCTGCCTGCCCATCTGCCGTGGGTGAGTGGACACAGCCAGTACCAGACAGAGCCCTGCCTGCCCGTCTCCCATGGGTGTGTGGACACAGCCAGTTCCACACAGCGTCCTGTCTGCCTGTATCCCATGGGGGAGTAGACACAGCCAGTTCCACACAGCCCCCTGCCTGCCCGTCTCCCGTGGGTGTGAGAACATGGCCAGTTACACACAGCGCCGTGCCTGGTTGTCTCATGTGGATGTGTGGACACAACCTGTACAACACAGTGCACTGCCTGCCTATCTACCGTGGGTGAGTGGACACAGCCAGTTCAAGACAGCGTCATGCCTGCCCGTCTCCCGTGGGTGTGTGGACACAGCCAGTTCTACACAGTGCCCTGCCTGCCCGTCTCCCGTGGGTGAGTCACACACCCAGTTTTACACAGCGCCCTGCCAGCCAGTCTCCGGTAGGTGAGTGGACAAATCCAGTTCAACACAGCGCACTGACTGCCCGTCTCCTGTGTGTTAGTGGACACAGCCTAGATCACACAGCGCCCTGCCTGCCCGTCTCCCATGGGTGAGTGTACACAGCCAGTTCCACCCAGCACCCTGCCTTCCCATGTCCCATGGGTGTGTGGACATAGCCAGTGAAACACAGCGCCCTGCTTGCCCATCTCCCGTGGGTGTGTGGAGACAGCCAGTTCCACACAGCGCCCTACCTGCCCGTCTCCATTGTGTGACTGGACACAGCTAGTTCCACACAGCACCCAGCATGCCTGTCGCCCGGGGGTGTGTGGACACAACCAGATCCACACCGCGTCCTATCTGCTGGTCTCCCGTGGGTGTGTGGACAATGCCAGTTCCACACAGCGCCGTGCCTTCCAATCTTCCATGGGTGTGTGTCACAGCCAGTTCCACAATGCACAATGCCTGCCCATCTCCCGTGGCTGTTTGGACACAGCCAGTTAAACACAGCACCCTTCTTTCCCGTCTCCTGTGGTGTGTGAACATAGCCAGTTCAACACAGCACCCTGCTTGCCTGTCTCCAGTGGGTGTGTGGACACAGCCAGTAACACAGCGCTATGACTGCCAGTCTCCCGTGGGTGAGTGGACACACCCAGATCCACACAGTGCCGTGATTACACGTCTCCGGTAGGTGAGTGGACACAGCCTGTTCCACTCAACGCCCTGTCTGCACGTCTCCCATGGGTGTGTGGACACAGCTGTTTCCAAACAACGCCCAGCCGGTCCATCTCCTGTGGGTCAGTGGACACAGCCAGTTCCACACTGCGCCGTACCTGCCTGTCTCCTGTGGGTGTGTGGACACAGCCAGTTCCACACGGCGCCCTGCCTGCCCATCTCCCGTGGGTGGGTGGACACAGCCAGATCCACACCGCGCCCTGCCAGCCCTTCTCCCGTGGGTGTGTGGACACAGCCAGTTCCACACAGCTTCGTGCCTGCCCGTCTCCCGTTGCTGAGTAGACACAGCCAGTTCAACCCAGCGCCCTTCCTGCCCGTCTCCGATGGGTGAGTGGACATAGCCAGCTCCACACAGTGCCCTGCCTGCCCATCTCCTATGGGTGAGTGGACACAGCCAGTTCAACACAGCACCCTACCTACCCGTCTCCCGTGGGTGAGTCGACACAGCCAGTTCCACATAGCATCGTGCCTGTCCGTCTCTTGTGGGTTAGTTGATACAGCCAGTTCAACACAGCACCCTGCCTGCCCGTCTTTCGTGGGTGAGTGGACACAGCAAGTTCCACACAGCGCCCTGCCAGCCCGTCACACGTGGGTGTGTAGACAAAGCCTGTTTAACACAGTGCCCTGCATGCCAGTCTCCTGTGGGTGACTGGACACAGCAAGTTCCACACAGCACCCAGGATCCCCGTCTCCTGTGGGTGTGTGGACACAGCCAGTTTAACACAGCGCCCTGCCTGTCCGTCTCCCGTGGTGAGTGGATACAGCCAGTTCCACACAGCGCCGTGCCTGCCCGTCTCCCATGGGTGTGTGGACACAGCCAGATTCACACTGAGCCCTGCCTGCCTGTCTCCCGTGGGTGTGTGGACACAACCAGTTCCACACAGGGCCGTGCCTGCCCTGTGTGGAACTGCCCTCCCATGGGTGAGTGGACAGAGCCAGTGAGTGGACAGAGCCTGCCCTCCCATGGGTGAGTGGACAGAGCCAGTTCCACACAGCGCCCGGCCTGCCCGTCTCCCGTGGGTGACTAGACAGTGCCAGTTCCACACAGCACCCAGCATGCCCATCGCCCGTGTGTGTGTGAACACAGCCAGATCCACACAGCGACCTGCCTGCCCATTTTCCTTGGGTGAGTGGACACAGCCAGATCCACACAGCGTCCTGCCTGACCATCTCCCGTGGGTGAGTGGTCACTTCCAGTTCCACACTGCGCTGTACCTGCCCGTTACCTGTGGGTGTGTTGACACTGCCAATTCCACACAGCACGCTGCCTGCCCGTCTCCCGTGGTTGTGTGGACACAGCCAGTTCCACACGGCGCCCTGCCTGCCCGTCTCCCGTGGGTGTGTGGACACAGCCAGTTCCACACAGCACCGTGCCTGCCTGTCTACTGTAGGTGAGTGGACAGAGCCAGTTCCACATAGCGCCCTGCCTGCCCATCTCCCTTGGGTGACTGGACACTTCCAGTTCCACACAGCACCTAGCATGCCCGTCGCCAGTGGGTGTGTGGACACAGCCAGTTCCACACAGCGACCTGCCTGCCCGTCTCCCTTGGGGGTGAGGATACGGCCAGTTAAACAATGCGCTGTGCTAGCCCGTCACCCGTGGGTGTGTGGACACAGCCAGTTCCACACAGCTCCCTGCCTGATCGTCTCCCGTGGGTGAGTGGACACAGCCAGATCCACACAGCGCCCTGTCTGCCTGTGTACCGTGGGTGAGTGGTCACAGCCAGTTCCACACTGTGCCGTACCTGCCCGTTACCCGTGGATGTGTGGACACAGCCAGTTCCACACGGCGCCCTGCCTGCCCATCCCCCGTGGGTGTGTGGACACAGCCAGTTCCACACACCACCGTGGCTGCCTGTCTCCTGTGGATGACTGAACACTGCCAGTTCCACACAGCACCCAGCATGCCTGTCGCCCATGGGTGTGTGGACACAGCCAGTTCCACACAGGGCCCTGCCTGCCCATCTCCCGTGGGTGAGTAGAAACACACAGTTCCACACAGCGCCCTGCCTGCCCGTCACAGTGGGTGAGTAGACACAGCCAATTCCGCACAGCACCATGCCTGCCCATGTCCCATGGGTGAGTGGACACAGCAAGTTAAACACAGTGCCGTGCTTGCCCATCTCCCGTGGGTGAGTGGACACAGCCAGTTCCACACAGCGCCTGCCATCTCCTGTTGGTGATTGGACATAGCCAATTCCACAACGAATCCTGCATGCCCGTCTCCCGTGGGTGAGTGGACACAGCCAATTAGCACAGCGAGGTACCTGCCCGTCTACCATGGGTGAGTGGACACAGCCAGTTCCACACAGCGCCCTGCCTGCCTGTCAACGGTTGGTAGTGGACGCAGCCAGTTCCACACAGCGCCCTGCCTGCTCGTCTCCCATGGCTGTGTGGACATGGCCAGTGAAACACAGCACACTACCTGACTGTCTCCTGTGGGTGAGTGGGCACAGCCAGTTCCACACAGCGTCTTGCTGCCCATCTCCAGTGGGTGAGTGGACACAGCCAGTTCAACACAGCGCACTTCCTGCCCATCTCCCGTGGGTGTGTGGACACAGCCAGTTCCACACAGTGCCCAACCTGCCCGTCTCCCATGTGTGACTGGACACAGCCGGTTCCACACAGCGCCCTGCCTGCCCGTCCCCTGTGGGTGAGTGCACAAATCCAGTTCCACACAGCGCCCACCTGCCCGTCTCCCGTGGGTGATTGGTCACAGCCAGTTCCACACTGCGCCCTGCCTGGCCATTTCCGTGGGTGTGTGGACACAGCCAGTTCCACACGGTGCTCTGCCTGCCCGTCTCCCGTGGGTGAGTGGTCACAGTCAGATCCACACAGCGCCGTGACTTCCCATCTCCCGTGGGTGAATGGACACTGCCAGTTCCACACAGCACCCTGCCTGCCCGTCTCCTGTCGGTGAGTGGACACAGCCAGTTTCACACGGTGCCCTGCCTGCCCGTTTCCCGTTGGTGATTGGACACAGCCATTAAACACAGTGCCCTACCTGCCCGTTTTCCGTGTGCGTGAAAACTTGCCCAGTTCAACACAGCGCTGTGCATGACCGTCTCCCGTGGGTGTGTGGAGACAGCCAGTTAAACAAAGAGCCTTGCTTGCCCATTTCCCATGTTTGTGTGGACACAGCCAGTTCCACACAGCAGCCAGCCTGCCCGTCTCCCGTCGGTGAGTGGACACAGCCCATTCCACACAGCGCCCTGCCTGCCAATCTCCCGTGGGTGTGTGGACACAGGGGGTTCCATGAGCGCCCTGCCATCCCGTCTCCTGTGGGTGTATGGACACAGCCAGTTCAACCCAGGACCCTGCCGCCCGTCTGAAGTAGGTGTGTGGACACAGCCACTAACACAGCGCCGTGCCTGCTGGTCTCCCGTGGGTGAGTGAACACAGCCAGTTCCACACAGCGCCGTGCCTGCCCGTCTCCCGCGTGTGTGTGGACACAGCCAGTTCCACGCAGCCCCCTGCCTGCCCATCTCCCATGGGTGAGTGGACACAGCCATTTAAACACAGCGCCCTGCCTGCCCATTTCCCGTGGATGAGTGGACACAGCCAGTTCCACACGGCACCCTGCCTACCCATCTCCCGTGGGTTTGTGGACACAGCCAGTTCCACACAGCACCCTGCCTGCCAGTCTCCCATGGGTGTGTGGACACAGCTAGTTCCACAAAGCGCCCTGCCTCCACGTCTCCCGTGGGTGAGTGGACACAGCCAATTCCACACTGCGCCCTGCCAGGCCGTCTCCCGTGGGTGTGAGGACACGGCCAGTTCAACACAACCTCGTGCCTGCCCATCCTCCGTGGGTCAGTGGACACAGCCAGTTCCAACAGCGCACTACCTGCCCGTCTCCCGTGGGTGTGAGGATACAGCCAGTTCCACATAGCGCCCTGCCTGCCCGTCTCCTGTGAGTGTGTGGACACAGCCAATTCAACACAGCACCATGTCTGCCCGTCTCCCATGGGTGAGTGGACACAGCCTGTTCCACACATCACCCAGCCTGCCCGTCTCCCAAGGTGAGTGGACAGAGCCAGTTCCGCACTGCGCCGTGCTTTCCCGTCTCCCGAGGCTTTTTGGACACAGCCAGTTCCACAACGTGCCCTGCCTGCTCTTCTCTCTTGGGAGACTGGACACAGCCAGTTCCACACAGCACCCTGCCTGCCTGTCTCCTGAATGTGAGTGGACACAGCCAGTTCCAAACAACGCCGTGCCTGCCCGTCTCCCGTGGGTGAGTGGACACAGCCCGTTCCACACAGCGCCCTGCCTGCCTGTCTCCCGTGGGTGTGTGGACACAGCCAGGTCCAAACAGTGCACTGCCTGCCCGTCTCCTGTGGGTGTGTGGACACAGCCAGTTCAACACAGCGCTGTGCCTGCCTGTATCCCATGGGTGAGTGAACACAGCCTGTTCCACACAGCACCCAGCATGCCCGTCTGCCGTGGTTGTGTGGACAGAGACAGTTCAAAACAGCGCTGTGCCTGCACTTCTAGCGTGGGTGTGTGGACAGAGCCAGTTCAACACAGCACCCTACCTGCCTGTCTCCCATGGGTGAGTGTACACAGCCAGTTCCACACAGTGCCGTGCCTACCCATGCCCCAAGGGTGAGTGGACACAGCCAGTTCCACACAGCGCCCTGCCTGCCCATCTCTCGTGGGTGAGTGGACACAGCCAGTTCCACACAGCGCCATGCCTACCCGTCTCCCGTGGGTGAGTGGACACAGCCAGGTCCACACTGCGCCCTGCCTGGTCGTCTCCCGTGGGTGTGAGGACACAGCCAGTTCAACACAGCCTCATGCCTGCCCGTGTTCCATGGGTGAGTGGACACAGCCAGTTCCACACAGCGCACTACCTGCCCGCCTCCCGTGGTGTGAGGACACAGCCAGTTCCACATAGTGCCCTGCCTGCCCGTCTCCTGTGAGTGTGTGGACACAGCCAGTTCAACACAGCGCCATGTCTGCCCGTCTCCCGTGGGTGAGTGGACACAGCCTGTTCCACACATCACCCAGGCTGCCCGTTTCCCAAGGTGAGTGGACAGAGCCAGTTCCATACTGCACCGTGCTTGCCCGTCCCCCGTGGCTTTTTAGACACAGCTAGTTCCACACCGTGCCCTGCCTGCTCGTCTCCCTTGGGAGACTGGACACAGCCAGTTCCACACAGCACCCTGCCTGCCTGTCTCAAATATTAGTGGACACAGCGAGTTCCAAACAACGCCGTGCCTGCCCGTATCCCATGGGTGAGTGGACACAGCCTGTTCCACACAGCACCCAGCATGCTCGTCTGCCGTGGTTGTGTGGACAGAGCCAGTTCAACACAGCACCCTACCTGCCTGTCTCCCATGGGTGAGTGTACACAGCCAGTTCCACACAGCGCCGTGCCTACCCATCTCCCAAGGGTGAGTGGACACAGCCAGTTCCACACAGCACCCTGCCTGCCCGTCTCCCATGGGTGAGTGGACACAGCCAGTTCCACACAGTGCTGTGACTACCCGTCTCCCGTGGGTGAGTGGAAACAGCCAGGTCCACACTGCGCCCTGCCTGCCCATTTCCCGTCGGTGAGTGTACACAGCCAGTTCCACACAGCGCCGTGCCTACCCATCTCCCAATGGTGAGTGGACACAGCCAGTTCCACACAGCGCCCTGCCTGCCCGTCTCCTGTGGGTGAGTGGACACAGCCAATTCAACACAGCACCGTCCCTACCCGTCTCCCGTGGGTGAGTGGAAACAGCCAGGTCCACACTGCGCCCTGCCTGCCCGTCTCCCGTCGGTGAATGGACATAGCCAGTTCTACACAGCACCGTGCCTGCCGGTCTCTCGTGGGTGATTGGATACTGCTAATTCCATACTGCGCCCTGAATGCCCGTCTCCCCTGGGTGAGTGTACACAGCCAGTTCCACACAGCGCCTTGTCTGCCCGTCTCCCATGGGTTTCTGTACACAGTCAGTTCCACACCACGCCCTGCCTGCCCGTCTCCCGTGGATGAGTGGACAAACCAGTTCCAAAAATGCGGTGCCTGCCCATCTCCCGTGGGAGATTGGACAGAGCCCGTTCCATACAGTGCCCTGCCTACTCGTCTCCCGTGAGTGTGTGGACACAGCCAGTTCAACACAGCGCCCTGCCTGCCCGTCTCCCGTGAGTGTGTGGACACAGCCAGTTCCACACCGCGCCCTGAGTGCCCGTCTCCCATGGTTGTGTGGACTCGGCCAGATCAGCACAGCGCCGTCCCTGCCCGTCTCCTGTGGGTAAGTCGACACAGCCAGTTCCACACAGCACCCAGCCTGTCTGTCTCCCGTTGGTGTGTGGACAAAGCCAGTTCCACACAGTGCTCTGCCTGCCCAGCTAAAGTGGGTGTTAGGACACGTCCAGTTCAACACAGCGCCGTGCCTTCCCGGCTTCCGTGAGTTATTGGAAACAGCCAGTTCCACACAGCGCCCTGACTGTCCGTCTCCCGTGGGTGAGTGGACATAGCCAGTTCCACACAGCACCTTGACTGCCCGTCTCCCATGAGTGAGTTGACACAGCCAGTTCCACACAGCGCCCTCCCTTCCCATCCCCCGTGGGTGTGTGGACACAGCCACTTCAACACAGTGACCTTCATGAACGTCTCCCGTGAGTGAGTGGACACAGCCTCTTCCACACATCACCGAGCCTGCCCGTACCCCGTGGGTAAGTGGACACAGCCAGTTCCACACAGCGCGCTGCCTGCCCATATCCCCTTGTTGTGTTGACACAGCCAGATCCGTTCAGCGCCCTGCCTGCCTGTCTCGTGTGGATGAGTGGACACAGCCTTATCCACACAGGGCCCTGCCTGCCCGTCTTCTGAGGGTGAACGGACACAGCCAGTTCCACACAGCATGCTGCCTGCCCGTTTTTCTTGGTTTCATGGTCACAGCCAGTTCAACGCAGTGCCCTACCTGCCCGTCTCCCGTGGTTGAGTGGCCACAGGCAGTTCCACACAGCGCCCTGACTGTCTGTCTCCCACGAGTGTCTGGACACAGCCACTTCCAAACAACTCCCTGTCTGCCAATATCCCGTGAGTCTGTGGACACCTCCAGTTCCACACCCCGCCCTACATGCACCTCTCCCGTGGGTGAGTGGACACAGCCAGTTCAACACAGTGCCCTGCCTGCCCGCCTCTCGTGGCTGAGTGGACACAGCCTTTTCAACACAGTGCCCACGCTGCTGGTCTCACATTGGGGTGTGGACACAGACAGATCCACACAGTGTGCTGCCTGCCCGTCTTCCGTGGGTGAGTGGACACAGCCAGTTGCACACAGCGCGCTGCCTGCCTGTCTCCCGTGGGTGAGTGGACACAGCCAGATCCACACAGGGCGCTGCCTGCACATCTCCCATGGGTGTGTGGACACAGCCAATTCCACACAGTGCCCTGCCTTCACTTCTCCCGTGGGTGAGTAACATAGCCAGTTCCACGCAGCACCCTGCTTGCCCGTCTCCTGTGGGTGTGTGGACACAGACAGTTCCACACAGCGCGCTGCCTGCCCATCTCCCATCAGTGATTGGACAGAGCCAGTTCCACACAGCGCCCTTCCTGCCCATCATCCGTGGGTATGTGGACACAGCCAGATCCACACAGGGCCCTGCCTGTCCATGTCCAGTGGGTGAGTGGACAGAGCCCGTTACACACTGTGCCCTACCTGCCCATCTTCCAGGAGTGTCTGCACACAGCCAGAACAACACAGCGCCCTGCCTGCCCCTCTCCCATGGCTGAGTGAACACAGCCAGTTCAAGACAGCTCCCAGCCTGACGGTCTCCCATGGGAGTGTGGACACAGCCTGATCCACACAGCGCCCTGCCTGCCCGTCTCCCGTGGGTGAGTGGACACAGACAGTTCCACACAGCGTTCTGCCTGCCCGTCTCGCGTGGGTGTGTGTAAACAGCCAATACTAAACATCGCTCTGTCTGCCCATCTCACGTTGGTGTGTGGACACAGCCGGTTCCACACAGCACCCTGCCTACCCGTCTCCCATGGGTGAGGGGACACAGCCAGTTCCACACAGCGCGCTGCCTGCCCGTCTCCTGTGGGTGAGTGGACACAGCTAGATCCCCACTATGCCCTGCCTGCCCGTCTCCCATCGGTGAGTGGACACAGCCAGTTCCACACAGCGTGCTGCCTGCTCATCTCCCATGGATGAGTGGACACAGCCAGATCCACACCGTGCCCTTCCTGCCTGTCTCCCATGGGTGAGTGGACACAACCAGATCCCCACAACGCCCTGCCCTCCTCTCTCCTGTGGGTGTGTGGACACAGCCAGATCCACATAGCACCATACCTGCCCGTCTCCCATGGGTGTCTGGACACAGACAGTTCTACACAGCGTGATACATGCCCGTCTCCCGTGGGTGAGTAGACACAGCCAGTTCCACAGAGCACCAAGCATGCCCATCTCCCGTGGGTGATTGGACATAGCCAGTTCAACACTGCGCCTTGCCTGCATGTATCCTGTGGGTGTGAGGACACGGCCAGTCCAAAACAGCACCATGCATGCCCATCTCCCGTGGTTGTGTGGACAGAGCCAGTTCCACACAGCGTCCTTACTGCCCGTCTCTGGTGGATGAGTGGACAAAGCAAATTCAACACAGCGCCGTGCCTGCCCATCTCCCGTGGGTCAGTGGACACAGCCAGATCAACACAGCACCCTACCTGGCCATCTCCCGTGGGTGAGTGGACACAGCCAGTTCCACACAGCACCCTGCCTTCCCGTCTCCTGTGGCTGTGAGGACACGGCCAGTTCAACACAGCGCCGTGCCTGCCCGTCTCCCGTCGGTGTGTGAACACAGCCAGTTCAACACAGCATTCTCCCTGGCTGTCTCCCATGGATGAGTGGACACAGCCAGTTCGACACAGCGCCTTGGCGGACCATCTCCCGTGGGTGAGTGGACACAGCTAGTTCCACACAAGGCCCGCGAACCTGTCTCCCGTGGATGTGTGGACACACCCAGTTCCACACAGTGCCCTGTCTTCCCATCTCCCATGAGTGTGTGGACACGCCAGTTCAACACAGTGCCCTGCCTGCCCATCTTCCATGTGTGTGTGGACACAGCCAGTTAAACACAGCACTGTACCTGCCCATCTCCCGTGGGTGAGTGGACACAGCCAGTTCCACACTGCACCCTGCCTGCCCGTCTTCCATGGGTGAGTGGACAAAGCCAGTTCCACACAGCCAGTTCCACACAGCGCCCTGCCTGCCCATCTTCCATGGGTAAGTTGCCACAGCCAGTACCGCATAGCGCCCTGCCTGCCCGTGTCCCAAGGGTGAGTGGACACAGCCAGTCGACACAGCACACAGCATGCCTGTCTCCTGTGGGTGTGTGAACACAGCCAGTCCAACACCACGCACTGCCTGCCCGACTCCCGTGAGTGTGTGGACACAGCCAGATCCACATAGCAGCCTACCTGCCAGTCTTCCATCGATGAGTGGACACAGCCAGTTCCCCACCACGCCCTGCCTGCCCATCTCCCGTGGGTGTGTGGACACAGCCAGATCCACACAGAAGCCTACCTGCCCATCTTCCATCGATGAGTGGACACAGCCAGTTCCACACCACGCCCTGCCTGCCCATCTCCCGTGAGTGTGTGGACACAGCCAGATCCACACAGATCCACACAGATCCACACAGATCCACCACGCCCTGCCTGCCTGTCTCCAATGGGTGTGTGGACACAACCAGTTCCACACAGCGCCCAACGTGCCCATCTTCCAAGGGTGTGTGGACACAGCCAGATCCACACAGCACTCTACCTGCCCCTCTTCCATGGGTGAGTGGACACAGCCAGTTCCACACAGCGCCATGCCAATCTGTCTCCCATGGGTGAGTAGACACAGCCAGTTCCACACAGTGCCCTTCCTGCCCATCTCCCTTGATTGAGTGGACACAGCCAGATCCACACAGCGCAGTGCCTGCCCGTCTCCCGTGGATGAGTGGACACAGCCAGTTCCACACAGCGCCCTGCCTGTCTGTCTCCAGTGGCAGAGTGGACACAGCAAGTTGCACACAGCGCCCTGCATGGCCGTCTCCCGTGGGTGAGAGGACACAGCCAGTTCCACACAGCTCCCTGCCTGCCTGTCTCCCGTGGGTGAGTGGAACAAGCCAGTACAACACAGCACTGAGCCTGCCCGTCTCCCGTGGGTGAAGGGAAATGACCAGTTCCACACAGCATCCTGCCTGCCCATCTCCCGTGGGTGAGTGGACACAGCCAGTTCCACCTAGCACCCTGCCCGTCTCCCGTGGGTGTGTGGACACAGCCAGTTCCACACAGCGTACCGCCTGCCCATCTCCCTTGGGTGTGTGTACATAGCCAGTTCCACACAGCACCGAGCCTGCCCGTCTCCCGTGGGTGAAGGGAAACGACCAGTTCCACACAGCACCATGCCTGCCCATCTCCCGTGGGTGAGTGGACACAGCCAGTTCCACACAGCGCCCTGTCTGCCCATCTCACATCGGTGTGTCCACATGGCCAGTTCAACACAGCACTCTGACTGCCCGTCTCCCTTGACTGTGTGGACACACCCTGTTCCATACAGCACCCTATTTCCCGTCTCCCATGAGTGTGTGGACACGGTCAGTTCAACACAAGGCCCTGACTACCCGTCTCCCATGGGTGTGTGGACACAGTCAGTTCCACACAGCGCCCAGCCTGCCCGTCTCCCTTGGGTGTGTGGATACACCAGTTCAACACAGCGCCCTGCCTGTCATCTCCAGTGGGTGAGTGGACACAGCGAGTTCCACTCAGCGCCCTGACTGCCCGTCTCCATTGGGTGAGTGGACATAGCCAGTTACACACAGCACTGTGCCTGCCCGTCTACCTTGGGTGAGTGGACACAGCTAGTTCCACACAGCGTTCTGCCTGCCCATCTCCCGTGGGTGTGTGGACATAGCCAGTTCCACACAGCACCCAGCATGCCCGTCTCCCGTGGGTGAGTGGACATAGCCAGTTCCACACAGCGCCCTGCCTGCCCGTCTACCATGAGTGTTTGGACACAGCCAGTTCCACACAGTGCCCTGCGGGTCTGTCTCCCGTGCGTGTGTGAACACAGCGATTTCCACCCAGCATCCTGCCAGACCACCTCCTGTGTGTGACTGGACAAAACCAGTTACACATTGTACCCATCATGCCCGTCTACGTGGGTGTGAGGAATCCGCCAGTTCCACACAACGCCCTGCCTGCCCTTCTCTGGTGGGTGTGTGGACACAACCAGTTCCACAACACGCCCTGCGCACCCATCTCCTGCGGGTGCGTGGACACAGCCAGTTCCAAACAACCCCCTGCCTGCCTGTGTCCGGTGGGTGTGTCGACACTGCCAGTTCCACATCGCGTCCTGCTCACCCATCTACGGTGGGTGCGTGGACACAGCCAGATCCACACAGAGCACTGTGAACCCGTCTCCCATGGGTGAGTGGACACAGTCATATCCACACAGCACCCTGTCTTCCCATCTCCCGTGGCTGCGTGGACACAACTATCTCCACATAGCACCCTGCCTGCATGTCTCCCGTGGGTGTGTGGACACAGTATTTCCGCACAGAGTCATGGTTGCCCGTCTCCTTAGGTGTGTGGACACAGCCCATTCCACATAGCGCCCTGCCTGCCCATCTCCCATGGGTGTGTGGACACAGCCAGTTCCACCTAGCACCCTGCCCGTCTCCCGTGGTTGTGTGGACACAGCCATTTCAACACAGCGCACTGCCTCTCCGTCTCCAGTGGCAGAGTGGAGACTGCAAGATCCACTGAGCGCCATGCCTGCCCGTCTCCCCTGGGAGAGTGGACACAGCCAGTTCCACACAGCGCCCTGCCTACCCGTCTATCGTGAGTGAGTAGACACAGCCTATTCCACGTAACACCCTGACTGCCCGTCTCCAACGGGTGAGTGGACACAGCCAGTTACACAAAATACTGTGACTGCCTGTATCCCGTGGGTGAAAGGACACAGCTAGTTCCACACAGCGCCCTGCCGATCTGTCTCCAGAGAGTGAGTGGACACAGCGCTAACCATAACTCTACCCCTAAGATTAACCCTTAACCTTAACTCTAACCCTAACCCTAACCCCAACCCCAAACTTAACCCCAACTCCAACCCTAACCCTAACCTTAACTCCAACACTAACCCTAACCCTAACCCCAACCCTAACCCTAATCCTAACCCCAACCCTAACTCTAACAGTAACCCTAACACCCTCCCTAACACTAACACTAACCCTAACAACTACCCTAAACCTAACGCCAACCCCAAACCTAAACCCAACTCCAACCCTAAACTTAACCCTAACTCTAACCCTAACCTTAACCTTTAACCCTAACTCTAACCCTAACCCTAACCACAACCCCAAACCTAACCCCAACACCAACCCTAAGCCTGACCCTAACCACAACCCTAACCCTAATCCCAAACCTAACCATAACACCGACCCTAACCTTAACCCTAAACCTAACACTAATTCTAACCCTAACACTTAACCCTAACCATAACCCTAATCCTAACACTAAACCCAACCCTTAACCCTAACCCTAACCCTAACACCAACCCTAACCCTAACCCCAACCATAACCCTAACCCTAACCCCAAACCTAACCCTAAACCTAACCCCAACCCTAACTCTAACAGTACTCCTAACACAAACCATAACCCTAACCCTAAGAACTACCCTAACTCTAACGCCAACCCCAACCCTCAACCCAACTCCAACCCTAACCTTGACCCTAACCCGAACCCTAACCATAACGAAAACACTAACCCTAACCCCGACCCTAACCCTGACCCTGACTCTGACCCTGACCCTAACCCTAACAATAATCCTAACCCTAACCTTAACCCTAACCCTAACCTTAACCCTACCCTAACCCTTAACCCTGACCCTAAACCTAACCACTAACTCTAACCCTGAGCCTAACCCTGAACCTAACCCTGACCCTTACCCTAAACCTGAACATAAACCTAAACCTAACACTGACCCTAACCATAACCCTGACACTGACCCTGATCCTGACCCTAACCCTAACCCTGACCATGACCCTGACCCTAACCCAGACCGTGACCCTGACCCAGAACCTAACGCTGACCCTAAACCTAACCCTGAACATGACCCAGACCCTGACCCTGACCCTGACCCTTAACCTGACCCTGACCCTGACTCTAACCCTAAACCGGACCCTGACGCTAACCCTAACAAAACACTGACACTCACCCTAACCCTCACCATCACACTTACCCTAACCCTCACCCTAACCCTCACCCTCACCCTAACCATAAACCTAACCCTAACTCTAACCCTTAAACCTAACCCTAACCCTAACCCTAACGCTACCCTAACCCCTAACCCTGACTCTAACCCTAACCCTAACCCTAAACCTAACCCTCACCCTCACCCTCACCCTCACCCTGACCCTAACCCTAACCATAAACCTAACCCTAACCCTCACCCTAACCCTAACCCTAAGCCGGCCCGTCTACCGTGGGTGTGTGGACACAGCTAGTTCCACACAGCGCCCTGCCTGCCCATCTACCATGAGTGTGTGGACACAGCCAGTTCCACACAGTGCCCTGCATGTCTGTCTCCCGTGGGTGTGTGAACACAGCGAGTTCCACCCAGCGTCCTGCCAGCCCATCTCCTGTGTGTGACTGGACACAACCAGTTACACACTGTACCCGTCATGCCCGTCTCTGTGGGTGTGTGGAATCCGCCAGTTCCACACAGTGCCCTGCCTGCCCATCTCCCGGGGGTGTGTGGACACAACCGGTTCCACAACACACCCTGTACACCCGTCTCCTGTGGGTGCGTGGACACAGCCAGTTTCAAACTACCCCCTGCCTGCCCATGTCCCGTGGGTGTGGGGACACTGCCAGTTCCACATCGCGTCCTGCTCGCCCATCTCCGGTGGGTGCGTGGACACAGCCAGATCCACACAGAGCACTGTGAACCCGTCTCCCGTGGGTGTGTGGACACAGTCATATCCACACAGCACCCTGTCTTCCCATCTCCCGTGGCTGCGTGGACACAGCCATCTCCACACAGCACCCTGCCTGCTTGTCTCCTGTGGGTGTGTGGACACAGTATTTCCACACAGAGTCATGGTTGCCCGTCTCCTTAGGTGTGTGGACACAGCCCATTCCACACAGCGCCCTGCCTGCCCATCTCCCATGGGTGTGTGGACACAGCCAGTTCAAACTAGCACCCTGCCCATCTCCCCTGGGTGTGTGGACACAGCCAGTTCCACACAGCAGCCTGCCTGCCCGTCTACCATGAGTGTGTGTACACAGCCAGTTCCACACAGTGCCCTGCATTTCTGTCTCCCTTGGGTGTGTGAACACAGCGATTTCCACCCAGCGTCCTGCCAGCCCACCTCCTGTGTGTGAGTGGACACAACCAGTTACACACTGTACCCGTCATGCCCGTCTCCGTGGGTGTGTGGAATCCGCCAGTTCCCCACAACGCTCTGCCTGCCCGTCTCCCGTGGGTGTGTGGACACAACCAGTTCCACAACACGCCCTGCACGCCCATCTCCTCTGGGTGCGTGGACACAGCCAGTTCCAAACAGCCCCCTGTCTGCCCATGTCCCATGGGTGTGGGGATACTGCCAGCTCCACATCGTGTCCTGCCCGCCCATCTCCAGTGGGTGGGTGGACACAGCCAGATCCACACAGAGCACTGCGAACTCGTCTCCCGTGGGTGTGTGGACATAGTCATATCCACACAGCACCCTGTCTTCCCATCTCCCGTGGCTGCGTGAACACAGCCATCTCCACACAGCGCCCTGCCTGTCCGTCTCCAGAGAGTGAGTGGACACAGCCAGTTCCACACAGCGCCCTGTCTGACAGTCTCCCGTGGGGGAGTGGACATAGCCAGTTTAACACAGCGCCCTGCCTGCCCATCTCCCGTAGGTGAGTGGACACAGACAGTTCCACACAGCACCCTGCCTGCCCATCTCCCGTGGGTGTGTGGACACAGACAGTTCCACACAGCACCCTGCCTGCCCGTCTCCCGTGGGTGTGATAACACGGCCAGTTCAACACAGCACCATGCCTGACCTTCTCCCATGGGTCAGTGGACATAGCCAGTTCAACACAGCGACCTGACTCCCCATCTCCCGTGACACGGTGTATACAGCCAGTTAAACACCCTCCCATGCCTGTCCATCTCCCGTGGGTCTGTGGGCACACCCATTCCACACAGCGCCGTGTTTGCCTGTCTCCTGTGGGTGTGTGGACACAGCCAATTTAACACAGCACCCTGCCTGCCCATCTTCAGAGGGTGAGTGGGCACAGCCATTTCCACACAGTGCCCTGCCTGCCTGTCTCCAGTGGGTGAGTGGACACAGTCAGTTCCACACAGCGCCCTACATGCCTGTCTCCCGTGGGTGTGAGGACACGCCCAGTTCAACACAGCGCCGTGCCTTCCCGTCTCCTGTGGATGAGTGGACACAGCCAGATCCTTACAGAGCCGTGCCCGCCCGTCTCCTGTGGGTGACTGTAAACAGCCAGTTCCACACAATGCCGTGCCTGCCCGTCTCCCATGGATGAGTGTACACAGCCAGTTCCACATAGCCCCCTGCATGCCCATCTCCCGTGGGTGAGTGGACACAGCTAGTTCAACACAGCCCCTGCCTGCCCGTCTCCCATGGGTGAGTGGACACAGCCAGCTCCACACAGCGCCCTGCCTTCCCGTCTCCCATGGGTCAGTGGAAACAACCAGTTCCACACTGCGCCATGCCTGCCCATCTCCCGTGGGTGTGTGGAAACAACCAGTTCCACATAGTACCCTGCCTGCCCATCTCCCGTGGGTGTGTGGAAACAACCAGTTCCACATAGTACCCTGCCTGCCCATCTCCCGTCGGTGAGTAGACACAGCCAGTTCCACACAGCACCATGCCTGCCTGTCTCCCCTGGGGGAGTGGACACAGCCAGTTCCACACAGCGCCCTGCCTGCCCATCTCCAATGGGTGAGTGGACACAGCCAGTTACACACAGCAATGTGCCTGCCTGTCTCCCGTGGATGAGTGGACACAGCCAGTTCCAAACAAGGCCCTGCCTGACCGTCTCTCATGGGTTTGTGGACACGGCCAGTTAAACACAGCGTACTTCCTGCCCATCTCCCGTGGGAGTATAAACAGCCAGTTCTACACAGCGCCCTTCTTGCCCATCTCCCGTGGGTGTGTGGACATAGCCAGTTCAACACAGCGCCCTGCCTGCCCGTCTCCCGTGGGTGAGTGGAAACAACCAGTTCCACACAGCAGCCTGCCTGCCCATTTCCCGTGGGTGAGTGGACACAGCAATTACACACACCACCGTGCCTGCCCGTCTACCATGGGTGAGTGGACACAGCCCGTTCTACACAGGGCCCTGTCTGCCCATATCCAGTGGGTGAGAGGACACAGCCAGTTCAACAAAGTGCCCTGCCTGCCCGTCTCCCGTGGCTAAGTGGACACAGCCAGTTCCACACAGTGCCCTGCCTGCCCATCTCCCCTGGTTGAGTGGACACAGCCAGTTCCACACAGAGCCCTGCCTGCGCGTCTCCCGTGGGTGAGTCATACAGCCAGTTCAACACAGCACCCTGTCAGCCAGTTTCCGGTGGGTGAGTGGACACAGCCAGTTCAACACAGCACCGTGCCTGCCTGTCTCCCGTGTGTTAGTGGACACAGACAGGACCACACAGCACACTGCCTGTCCATCTCCCATGGGTGAGTGGACACAGTCAGTTCCACCCAGTGCCCTGCCTGTCCATCTCCATTGGGTGTGTGGACATAGCCAGTTCAACACAGTGCCCTACCTGCCCATCTCCCATGTGTGACTGGACACAGCCAGTTCCACACAGCACCCAGCATGCCCGTCGCCCATGGGTGTGTGGACACAGCCAGTTCCACACAGCGCCCTGTCTGCCTGTCTCCTGTGGGTGAGTGGACACAGCCAGTTCCATACATCACCCTGCCTGCCCGTCTCTCGTGGGTGAGTGGACATAGCCAGTCCAACACCATGCCCTGCCTGACCATCTCCCGTGGGTGTGAGGACATGGCCAGGTCAACAATGTGCCGTGCCAGCCAGTCTCCCATGGGTGTGTGGTCACAGCCAGTTCCACACAGCGCCCTGCCCGCCCGTCTCCCGTGGGTGAGTGGACACAGCCAGATCAAAACAGCGCTGTGCCTGAAGTCTCCCATGGGTGTGTGGACACAGGCAGATCCACATCTCGTCCTGCCTGTCGGTATCCTGTGGGTGTGTGGACACTGCCAGTTCCACCCAGCGCCGTACCTGCCCATCTTCCGTAGGTGTGTGGCACAGCCCGTTCCACAATGCGCTCTGCCTGCCCGTTTCCCGTGGGTGTGTGGACAGAGCCAGTTCAACACAGCACCCTTCTTGCCTGTCTCCAGTGGTGTGTGGACATAGCCAGTTCAACACAGCACCCTGCCAGCCCATCTCCAATGGGTGTGTGGACACAGCCAGTAACACAGCGCCCTGACTGCCCATCTTCTGAGGGTGTGTGGACACAGCCAGATTCACACAGTGCCGTGACTACCTGTCTCCGGTGGGTGAGTGGACACATCCAGATTCACATAGCGCCCTGCCTGCCCGTCTCCTGTGGGTGAGTGGACATATCCAGTTTAACACAGTGCCCTGCCTGCCCACCTCCCGTGGGTGAGTGGACACAGACAGTTCAACATAGCGTTCTGCCTCCCCGTCTCCCATGGGTGTGTGGACACAGCCAGTTAAGCACAGCGCCCTCTTGCCCCTCTCCTGTGGGTGTGTTGACATAGCCAGTTCAACACAGCACCCTGCCTGCCCGTCTCCAGTGGGTCTGTGGACACTGCAAGTTACACACAGCTCCCTACATGCCTGTCTCCCATGGGTGACAGGACACAGCCATCTCCACACAGCACCCAGCATGTCTGTCTCCCATGGGTGTTTGGACAAAGCCAATTCCACACAGCGCCCTGCCTGCCCGTTGACTGTGGGTGAGTGGACACAGACAGTCCAACACCGCGCTCATCCTTCCTATCTCCCGTGAGTGTGTGGACACAGCCAGATCCACACATCACCCTACCTGCCCATCTCCCGTGGGTGACTGGAGACGGCCAGCTCCACACAGCGCCCTGCCTGCCCGTCTCCAGTGGGTGAGTGGACACAGCCAGTTCAACACAGCGCCCTGCCTGCCCGTCTCCCGTGGGTGAGTGCAGAGCCAGTAAAACACAGTGCCCTGCCTGCCCGTCTCCCTTTCTTGAGTGGACAAAGCCAGTTCCACACATCACCATGCCTGCCCGTCTCCCGTGGGGGTGAGGACACGGCCAGTTAAACAATGCGCCGTGCTAGCCCGTTACCCATGCGTGTGTGGAGACAGCCACTTCCACACTGCTCCCTGCCTGACCGTCTCCCGTGAGTGAGTGGACACAGCCAGATCCACACAGCGCCCTGCCTGACTGTCTCCCGAGGGTGAGTGGTCACAGCCAGTCCAACACCACATCCTGACTTCCCATCTCCCGTGGGGGTTAGGACACGGCCAGTTAAACAATGTGCAATGTCAGCCCGTCACCTGTGGGTGTGTGGACACTGCCAGTTCCACATAGCACCCTGCCTGACCGTCACCCGTGGGTGAGTGGACACAACCAGTTCCACACAGCAAACTGTCTGCCCGTCTCCCATGGGTGAGCGGACACAGCCAGTTCCACACAGCGACCTGTCTGCCCGTCTCCCGTGGGTGAGCGGACACAGCCAGTCCAACACTGCGCCCTGCCTGCCCGTCTCCCGTGGGGGTGAGGACACGGCCAGTTAAACAATGTGCCGTGCTAGCCCGTTACCCGTGCGTGTGTGGACACGGCTAGTTCCACACAGCGCCCTGCCTGCCCATCTCCCGTGGGTGTGTTGACACAGCCAGTTCCACACAGCGCCCTGCCTGCCCGTCTCCCGTGGGTGAGTGGACACAGCCAGTTCCACACAGCGACCTGCCTGCCCGTCTCCCATGGGTGTGTGGACACAGCCAGTTCCACATAGCGCCCTGCCTGACCGTCTCCTGTGGGTGAGTGGACACAGCCAGTTCCACACAGCGATCTGTCTGCCCGGCTCCCGTGGGGGTGAGGACACGGCCAGTTAAACAATGCGCCTTGCTAGCCCGTTACCTGTGCGTGTGTGGACACAGCCAGTTCCACACAGCTCCCTGCCTGACCGTCTCCCGTGGGTGAGTGGACACAGCCAGATCAACACAGCACCCTGCCTGACCGTTTCCCGTGGGTGAGTGGTCACAGCCAGTTTTACACTGCGCCGTAGCTGCCCGTTACCCGTGGGTGTGTTGACACAGCCAGTTCCAAACAGCGCCCTGCCTGCCCGTCTCCCGTGGGTGTGTGGACACAGCCAGTTCCACATAGCACCCTGCCTGACCGTCTCCTGTGGGTGAGTGGACATAGCCAGTTCCACACAGCGATCTGTCTGCTCCTCTCCCGTGGGTGAGCAGACACAGCCAGTCCAACACCGCGCCCTGCCTGCCCATCTCCCGTGGGGGTGAGGACACGGCCAGTTAAACAATGCACCGAGCTATCCCGTTACCCGTGCGTGTGTGGACACAGCCAGTTCCACACAGCTCCCTGCCTGACCGTCTCCCGTGGGTGAGTGGACACAGCCAGATCCACACAGCGCCCTGCCTGATCATCTCCCGTGGGTGAGTGGTCACAGTGAGTTTTACACTGCGCCGTAGCTGCCCGTTACCCGTGGGTGTGTTGACACAGCCAGTTCCACACAGCGCCCTGCCTGCCCGTCTCCTGTAGGTGTGTGGACACAGCCAGTTCCACACAGCACCGTGCCTGCCTGTCTCCCATGGGTGAGTGGACACAGCCAGTTCCACACAGTGCCATGCCTGTCCGTCTCCCTTGGGTGACTGGACACTGGCAGTTCCACACAGCACCGAGCATGCCCGTTGCCCATGGGTGTGTGGACACAGCCAGTTCCACACAGCTCCCTGCCTGACCGTCTCCCGTGGGTGAGTGGACAAAGCCAGATCCACACAGCGCCCTGCCTGATCATCTCCCGTGGGTGAGTGGTCACAGCGAGTTTTACACTGTGCCGTAGCTGCCCGTTACCCATGGGTGTGTTGACACAGCCAGTTCCACACAGCGCGCTGCCTGCCCCTCTCCCGTGGGTGTGTGGACACAGCCAGTTCCACACGGCGCCCTGCCTGCCCGTCTCCTGTAGGTGTGTGGACACAGCCAGTTCCACACAGCACCGTGCCTGCCTGTCTCCCGTGGGTGAGTGGACACAGCCAGTTCCACACAGTGCCATGCCTGTCCGTCTCCCTTGGGTGACTGGACACTGGCAGTTCCACACAGCTCCCTGCCTGCCCGTCTCCCGTGGGGGTGAGGACACGGCCAGTTAAATAATGCGCCGTGCTAGCCCGTTACCCGTGCGTGTGTGGACACAGCCAGTTCCACACAGCTCCCTGCCTGACCGTCTTCGTGGGTGAGTGGACACAGCCAGATCCACACAGCACCCTGCCTGATCATCTCCCGTGGGTGAGTGGTCACAGCGAGTTTTACACTGCGCCGTAGCTGCCCGTTACCCGTGGGTGTGTTGACACAGCCAGTTCCACACAGCGCACTGCCTGCCCCTCTCCCGTGGGTGTGTGGACACAGCCAGTTCCACACAGCGCCCTGCCTGCCCGTCTCCCATGGGTGTGTGGACATAGCCAGTTCCACAGAGCGCGCTGCCTGCCTGTCTCCCGTGGTGAGTGGTTACAGACAGTTCCACACAGCGCCGTGCCTGCCTGTCTCCCGTGGGTGTGTGGACACAGCCAGATACACACCGAGCCCTGCCTGCCCATCTCCTGTGCATTTGTGGACACAGCCAGTTCCACACAGCACCCTTCCTGCCCGTCTCTCCTGGGTGACTGGACAGTGCCAGTTCTACACAGCACCCAGCATGCACGTTGCCTGTGGGTGTGTGGATACAGCCAGTCCAACACCGCACCCTGCCTGCCCATCTCCCGTGGGGGTGAGGATACGGCCAGTTAAACAATGCGCCGTGCTATCCCGTCACCCGTGGGTGTGTGGACACAGCCAGTTCAATACAGCACGCTACATCCCCATCTCCGGTGGGTGAGTTGACACAGCTATTTCAACACAGCACCCAGCCTCCCTGTCTCCCATATGTGCGTGGAGACAGCAAATTCAACACAGCGCCCTGCCTGCCCATCTCCCGTGGGTGAGTGGACACAGCAAGTTCAATACAGCGCCCTGCCTGTCTGTCTCCTGTGGGTGAGTGGACACAGCAAGTTCAATACAGCGCCCTGCCTGTCTGTCTCCCGTGGGTGAGTGGACACAGACAGTTCCACACAGCGCCCTGCCTGCCCGTCTCCTGTGGGTGAGTGGACACAGCAAATTCAATACAGCGCCCTGCCTGTCTGTCTCCCGTGGGTTAGTAGACACAGACAGTTCCACACAGCGCCCTGGCTGCCCGTCACCATGAGTGAGTAGACACTGCCAGTTTCACACAGCAACATGCCTGCCCGTGTCCCATGGGTGAGTGAACACAGCAAGTTAAACACAGCGCCCTGCTTGCCCGTCTCCCGTGGGTGAGTGGACACAGCCAGTTCCACATAGCGCCTTGTCTGCCCATCTCCTGTTGGTGATTGGACACAGCCAATTCCACAACGAACACTGCGTGCCCATCTCCCATGGGGGAGTGGTCACAGACAGTTCCACACAGCGCCCTGCCTGCCTGCTCCCGTGTGTGTTTGAACACAGCCAGATCCAAACCGCGCCATGCCTGCTCGTCTCCCGTGGGTTAGTTGAAACAGCCAGTTCCACACAGAGCCCTGCCTTCCCATCTACCGTGGGAGAGTGGACACAGCCAGATCCACACAGCACCCTGTATGCCCGTCTTCCATGGGTGTGTGGACCTAGCCAGGTCAACACAGTTCCCTGCCTGCCCATCTTCAGATGGTGAGTGGACACAGCCATTTATACACAGCGCTCTGACTACCCGTCTCCAGTGTGTGAGTGGACACAGCCAGTTCCACACAGCACCGTGCCTGCCTGTCTCCCGTGGGTGAGTGGAAACAGCTAGTTCCACACAGCACCCTGCCTGCCGTTCTCCAGCGAGTGAGTGGACACCACCAGTTCCACAAAGCGCCCTGCTTTCCCGTCTCCCGTGGGTGAGTGGACACAGCCAGTTCAACACAGCGCCCTGCCTGCCTGTCTCACGTGGGTGAGTGGACATGGCCAGTTCCACACAGCACCCTGCATGCCCGTCTCCCATGGGTGTGTGGACACAGGAAGTTCCACACAGCGCCGTGCCTGCCCCTTTTCCATGGGTTAGTGGACACAGCCAGTTCCACACAGCGCCCTACATGCCTGTCTCCCGTGGGTGTGAGAACACGCCCAGTTCAACACAGCGCCGTGCCTGCCTGGCTCCCGTGGGTGTGTGGAAACTGCCAGTTCCACACAGCACCGTGCATGCCTGACTCCCGTGGGTGTGTGGACAAAGCCAGTTCCACACAGCGCCCTGCATGCCTGACTCCCTTGGGTGTGACAACGCGGCCAGTTCAACACAGCACCGTGCGTGACCTTCTCCCATGGGTCAGTGGACATAGCCAGTTCAACACAGTGACCCGACTCCCCATCTCCTGTGACACGGTGTACACAACCAGTTAAAAACCCTCCCATGCCTGTCCATCTACCGTGGGTGTGTGGACACAGCCATTCCACACAGCGACGTGCCTGCCCGTCTCCCGTGGGTGTGTGGCATAGCCAGTTCTACAATGTGCCCTGACTGCCCGTCTCCCGTGGGTGAGTGGACACAGCCAGTTCCACCCAGCGCCCTGCCTGCCTGTCTCCCATGGTTGAGTGGACACAGCCAGTTCCACACAGCGCCCTGTATGCCCATTACCCGTAGGTGTGTGGCACAGCCAGTTCCACAATGTGCCCTGCCTGCCCATCTCCCGTGGGTGTGTGGACAGAGCCAGTTAAACACAGCGCCCTTCTTGCCTGTCTACCGTGGTGTGTGGACATAGCCAGTTCAACACAGCACCCTGCCAGCCCATCTCCAATGGGTGTGTGGACACAGCCAGTAACACAGCGCCCTGACTGCCCATCTTCCGAGGGTGTGTGGACACAGCCAGATCCACACAGTGCCGTGACTACCCCTCTCTGGTGGGTGAGTGGACACATCCAGATACACATAGCGCCCTGCCTGCCCGTCTCCCGTGGGTGAGTGGACATACCCAGTTTAACACAGTGCCCTGCCTGCCCATCTCCCGTGGGTGAGTGGACACAGCCAGTTCAACATAGCGTTCTGCCTACCTGTCTCACATGGGTGTGTGGACACAGCCAGTTAAACACAGCGCCCTTCTTGCCCGTCTCCCATGGGTGTGTTGACACAGCCAGTTAAACACAGTGCCCTGCCTGCCCGTCTCCGGTGGGTTTGTGGACACAGTCAGTTCTACACAGCTCCCTACATGCCCGTCTCCAATGGGTGACAGAACACAGCCATTTCCACGCAGCCCCCAGCATGCCCGTCTCCTGTGGGTGTTTGGACACAGCCAGTTCCACACAGCGCCCTGCCTGCACTTCGACTGTGGGTGAGTGGACACAGACAGTCCAACACCACGCCCAGCCTGCCCATCTCCCGTGAGTGTGTGGACACAGCCAGATCCACACATCACCCTACCTGCCCGTCTCCCGTGGGTGACTGGAGACAGCCAGTTCAACACAGCGCCCTGCCTGCCTCTCTCCAGTGGGTGAGTGGACACAGCCAGTTCCACCCAGTGCCCTGCCTGCCCGTTTCCCGTGGGTGTGTGGACATAGCCAATTAAACACAGTGCCCTGCATGCCCATCTCACGTGTGTGTGTGGACACAGTCAGTTCCACACAGCACTCAACCTGCCCGTCTCCCATGTGTGACTGGACACAGCCGCTTCCACACAGCGCCCTGCCTGCCCATTTCCATGGGTGTGTGGACACCGCTAGTTCCACACGGTGCCATGCCTTCCCGTCTCCCATGGGTGAGTGGACACAGCCAGTTCCACACAGCGCCCTGCCTGCCCATCTCCTGTGTGTGAGTGGACACAGCCAGTTTCACACAGCGCCCTACCTGCCCGTTTTCCGTGGGTGTGAAAACATGCCCAGTTCAACATAGCACCGTGCATGACCGTCTCCCGTGGGTGTGTGGACACAGCCAGTTCCACAGAGCACCCTGACTGCCCGTCTCCCGTGTGTGAGTGGACAGAGCCAGTTCCACAGAGTGCCCTGCCTGCCCGTCTCCCATGGGTGAATGGACACAGCCAGTTCCACCCAGCGCCCTGCCTACCCATTTCCCGTGGGTGTGTGTACATAGCAGTTTAAACACGGTGCCCTGCCTGCCCATCTCCCGTGTGTGTGTGGACACAGCCAGTTCCAAACAGCTCCCTGCCTGCCCGTCTCCCGTGGGTGTGAGGACATGGCCAGTTCAACAATGCACCGTGCCAGCCTGTCCCCCATGGGAGTGTGGACACAGCCAGTTCCACACAGCGCACTGCCTGCCCGTCTCCCGTGGGTGAGTGGTCACAGCCAGTTCCACACAGCGCCGTACCTGCCCATCACCCATGGGTGTGTGGACACAGCCAGTTCCACACAGTGCCCTGCCTGCCCAACTCTCGTGGGTGAGTGGACACAGCCAGTTCCATAAAGCTCCCACCAGCCCGTCTCCGGTGGGTGAGTGGTCACACCCAACTCCACACAGCACCCTGTCTGCACATTTCCCGTGGGTGTGTGGACACCGCCAGTTCCACACGGTGCCCTGCCTGCCCATCTCCCATGGGTGAGTGGTCACAGTCAGATCCACACAGCGCCGTGCCTGCCCGACTCCCGTGGGTGTGTTGACAAAGACAGATCCAGACCGCGCCCTGCCTGCCGGTCTCCCGTGGGTGTTAGGACATGGCCATTTAAACACATCGCCGTTCCTGCTCGTCTCAGGTGGGTGTGGGTACGCCGTCAGTTCCACACAGAGCCCTGCCTGCCCGTCTCCCATGGGTGAGTGTACACAGCCAGATCCACACAGCGCCCTGCCTACCCGTCTCCCGTGGGTGAGTAGACATAGCCAGTTCCACACAGCGCCCTGTCTGCACGTCTCCCATAGTGTGTGGACATCGCCAGTTCAACACAGCACCCTGCCTGCCCGTCTCCTGTGGGTGAGTGGACACAGCCAGTTCCACACAGCGCCCTGCCTGCCCGTGTCCCATGGGTGAGTTGACACAGCCAGTTCCACACAGCACACATCCTACTTGTATCCCATATGTGAGTGGACACAGCCAGTTCCACACAGCACCCAGCTTGCCAGTCTCCCGTGGGTGTGTGGACACAGCTAGTTAAACAAAGCACCTTGCTTGCCCGTCTCCCATGTTTGTGTGGACACAGCCAGTTCCACACAGGACCCTACCTGCCCATCTCCCGAGGGTGAGTGGACACAGCCAGTTCTACACAGCGCCGTGCCTGCCCATCTCCCATGGGTGACTGGACACAGCCAGTTCCACACAGCGCCCTGCCTGCCCGTCTACCATGGGTGAGTGGACACAGCCAGTTTCACACAGCGCCCTGCCTGCCCGTGTCCTGTGGGTGAGTGGACACAGCCATTCCACACAGGGCCCTACCTTCCCATTTTCCGTGGGTGTGAGGACATGCCCAGTTCAACACAGCGCCGTGCATGACCGTCTCCCATGGGTGTGTGGACACAGCCAGTTCCACAGAGCGCTCTGCCTACCCGTCTCCCGTGGGTGACTGGACACAGCCAGTTCCACACAGTGCCCTGCCTGCCTGTCTTTCATGGGTGTGTGTATATAGCCAGTTAAACACAGCGCATGCCTGCGCGTCTCCTGTGGGTGTGTGGACACAGCCAGTTACACACAGCTCCCTACCTGCCCATCTCCCATTAGTGACTGGACACAGCCAGTTCCACACAGCACCCAGCATGCCCGTGTCCCGTGCGTGTGTGGACACAGCCAGTACCACACTGTGCCATGACTGCCCGTCTCCCGTTGATGTGTGGACACAGCCAGATCCACACAGCGCACTTCCTGACCGTCTCCCGTGGGTGAGTGGATACAGCCAGTTCTACACAGAGCCCTACCTGCCCGTCTCCTCTGGATAAGTGGACACAGCGAGTTCGACACAGCATCCTGCCTGCCCGTTTCCCGTGGGTGAGTGGACACTGCCAGTTCAACACAGCGCCCTGCCTGCCCGTCTAAGGTGGGTGAGTGGACACATCCAGTTCAACAAAGCGCCCTGCCTGCCCGTCTCTCGTGTGTGAGTGGACACAGCCAGTGCCACACAGTGCCCTACCTGCCGGTCTCCCATGGGTGAGTGGACACAGCCAATTCCACCCAGTGCCCTGCCTGCCCGTTTCCCGTGGGTGTGTGGACATAGCAAGATAAACACAGTGCCCTGCTTGCCTGTCTCCCGTGGGTGTGTGGACACAGCCAGTTCCACACAGCGCCCTACCTGCCCATCTCCCATGTGTGACTGGACACAGCCAGATCCACACATCACCCAGCATGGTCATCGCCCTTGGGTGTGTGGACACAGCCATTTCCACACAGCGCCCTGCCTGCCCGTCTCCTGTGGGTGAGTGGACACAGCCACTCCAACACCACGCCCTGCCCGCCCACTTCCCGTGGTGTGAGGATATGGTCAGTTCAACAATGTGCCCTGCCAGCCCGTCCCCCATGGGAGTGTGGACACAGCCAGTTCCACAGAGCGCACTGCCTGCCCATCTCCCGTGGGTGAGTGGACATAGCCAGTTCCACACAGCGCCCACCTGCCTGTCTCCTGTGGGTGAGTGGTCACAGCCATTTCCACAAAGCGCCTTGCCTGCTCGTCTCCCATGGGTGTGTGGACACCGCCAGTTCCACACGGTGCCCTGCCTGCCCGCCTCCCGTGGGTGAGTGGTCACAGTCAGATCCACACAGCGCCGTGCCTTCCCGTCTCCCGTGGGTGCATGGACACAGCCATTTCCACACAGCGCCCTGCCTCCCCGTCTCCCTTGGGTGAGTGGACACAGCCAGTTTCACACAGCGCCTTGCCTGCCCGTCTCCCGTGGGTGAGTGTACACTGTCAGATCCACACAGCGCCATGCCTACCCTTCTCCGTGGGTGAGTGGACAAGCCAGATCCACACAGCGCCCTTCCTGCCCGTCTTCCATGGGAGAGTGGACACAGCCAGTTGAACCCAGCGCCCTGCCTGCCCATCTCCCTTGGGTGTGTGGACACAGACAGTTTAACACAGTGCCCTGCCTGCCCATCTCCCGTGGGTGAGTGGACAGAGTCAGTTCCACACAGCGCCCTGTCTGCCCGTCTCCCGTGGGTGTGTGGACACAGCCAGTTCCACACCACACCCTCCCTGCCCCTCGCCTGTGGGTGAGTGGACACAGCCAGTTCCACACAGCGCATTGCCTGCCCATCCCCCGTGGGTTGTTGACACAGCCAGTTCCACACAGCAACCAGCCTGCTTGTATCCCGTATGTGAGTGGCCACAGCCAGTTCCACACAGCACCCAGCCTGCTCTTCTCCAGTGGGTGAGTGGACACAGCCATTCCACACAGCGCCCTACCTGCCCGTTTTCCGTGGGTGTGAGGACATGACCAGTTAATCACAGCACTGTACATGACCATCTCCCGTGGGTCAGTGGACACAGCCAGTTCCACAAGGCGCCCTGCCTGCCCGACTCTGATGGGTGATTGGACATAGCCAGCTCCACACAGTGCCCCACCTGCCCTACACCCGTGGGTGTGTGGACATAGCAAGTTCCACAAAGCGCCCTACCTGCCCATCTCCCATGTGTGACTGGACACAGCCAGTACCACACAGCACCCAGCAAGCCTGTCGCCCTTAAGTGTGTGGACACAGCCAGTTCCACACAGCGCCCTACCTGCCCATCTCCCGTGGGTGAGTGGACACAGCCAGTCCAACACCACGCCCTGCCTGCCCGTCTCCCGTGGCTGTGTGGCCACATTCAGTTCTACACAGTACCCTGCCTACCCGTCTCCCATGGGTTAGAGGACACGGCCAGTTCAACAATGAGCCGATCCAGCCCGTCTCCCATGGGTGTGTGGAGACAGCCAGTTCCACATAGCGCCCTGCCTGCCTGTCTCTCTTGGATGAGTGGACACAGCCAGTTCCACAGCGCCGTACCAGCCCGTCACCCATGGGTGAGTGGACACAGCCAGTTCGACACAGGGCCCTGTCTGCCCGTTTCTGATGGGCGAGTGGACATAGCCAACTCCACACAGCACCCTACCTACCCGACTCCCATGGGTGTGTGGACACGGCAAGTTCCACAAAGCGCCCTACCTGCCCAACTCCCATGTGTGACTGGACACAGCCAGTACCACACAGCACCCAGCAAGCCTATCGCCCTTGGGTGTGTGGACACAGCCAGTTCCACACAGCGCCCTGCCTGCCCGTCTCCCGTGGGTGAGTGGACACAGCCCGTGACACACAGCGTGCTGCCTGCCCATCTCCCGTGGGTGATTGGACACACCCAGTTGCACACAGTGCCCTGCCTTCCCATCTCTACTGGGTGAGTGGCCACAGCCAGGTCCATACAGCGCCCTGACTACCCGTCCACAGTGGGTGAGTGGACAAAGCCAGTTCCACACAGTGAACTGCATGCTGGTCTCCCGTGGGTGAGTGGACACATTAGATCCACACAGGGCCCTGCCTGGCCATCTCTCGTGTGTGTCTGGACACAGCCAATTCCACACAGCGCCCTGCCTGCCCGTCTCCCATGGGTGTGTGGACTCAGCCAGTTCCACACAGCGCCCTGCCTGCTCGTCTCCCATGGGTGAGGTGACATAGCCAGTTCCACAAAGCATACTGCCTGCCCGTCTCCCATGGGTGAGTGGACACAGCCAGTTCCACAGAGCGCCCTGCCTGTCCATCTCCCGTGGGTGAGTAGACACAGCCACTTCCACACAGTGCCCTGCCTGCCCATCTCCCGTGGGTGAGTGGACACAGCCAGTGACACACAGTGTGCTGCCTGCCCATCTCCCATGGGTGATTGGACACACCCAGTTGCACACAGTGCCCTGCCTGCCCATCTCTAGTGGGTGAGTGGCCACAGCCAGGTCCATACAGCGCCCTGACTACCCGTCTCCAGTGGGTGAGTGGACACAGCCAGTTCCACACAGCGCCCTCTCTCCCCGTCTCCCATGGGTGTGTGGACAAAGCTAGTTCAACACAGCACCCAACCTGCCCGTCTCCCATGGGTGTGTGGACACAGCCAGATCCACACAGCACCCTGTATGCCCGTCTCCCGTGGGTGTGTGGACACAGCCATTTCCACACAGCGCCCTGTCTGCCCGTCTCACATCGGTGTGTGGACACGGCCAGGTCAACACAGCGCCCTGCCTGCTCGTCTCCCGTGGCTGTGTGGACACACCCAGTTCCACACTGTGCCCTCTCTTTCTGTCTCACATGAGTGTGTGGACATGGCCAGTTTAACACAGGACCCTGTCTGCCCTTCTCCCATGGGTGTGTGGACACAGCCAGTTTCACACATCGCCCAGCCTGCCCGTCTCCCTTGTGTGTGTGTACACGCCAGTTCAACACAGCGCCCTGCCTGCCATCTCCAGTGGTTGTGTGGACACAGCCAGTTCCACACAGAACCCTGTCTGCCCATCTCTCATCGGTGTGTGGACACAGCCAGTTCAACTGAGTGCCCTGCTTGCCCATCTGCCGTGGGTGTGTGGACACAGCCAGTTCAACACAGCGCACTGCCTGCCGTTTCCCGTGGGTGAGTAGGCACAGCACTTCAACACTGTGCCCTTCTTGCCTGTCTCCCGTGGGTGAGTGGATACAGACAGTTCCACACTGCGCCCTGCCTGCCCATATCCCGTGGTTGAGTGGACACAGAAAGTTCCAAACTGCATCCTGCCTGCCCGTCACCCTGGGAGAGTAGATACAGCCAGCTCCACACAGTGCCCTGCCTGCCCATCTCCCGTGGGTGAGTGGACACAGCCAGGTCCTCACTGCGCCCTGCCTGTCCGTTTCCCATGGGTGTGTGGACAAAGCCAGATCCACACAGCACTCTACCTGCCCGACTCCCATGGGTGAGTGGACAAAGCCAGTTCCACACAGCCAGTTCCACACAGTGCCCTGCCTGCCCGTCACCTATGGGTAAGTGGCCACATTCAGTACCACACAGCGCCCTGCCTGCCCGTCTCCCGAGGGTGAGTGGACACAGCCAGTCCACACAGCACACAGCATGCCCGTCTCCCGTGGGTGTGTGGACACAGCCAGTCCAACCGCGCCGTGCCTGCCCGTCTCCGTGAGTGTGTGGACACAGCCAGATCCACACAGCACCCTAAATGCAAGTCTTCCATTGGTGAGTGGACAGAACCAGTTCCACACCGCGCCCTACCTGCCCGTCTCCCATGGGTGTGTGGACCTAGCCAGATCCACACAGCACCCTACCTGCACATCTCCCGTGGGTGTGTGGACATAGCCAGTTCCACACAGCACACAACATGCCCATCTCCCAAGGGTGTGTGGACGCAGCCAGATCCACACAAAACCCCACCTGCCCATCTCCCATGGGTGAGTGGACACAGCCAGTTCCACATAGCACCCTGCCTACCCACCTAATGTGGGTGAGTGGACACACCCAGTTCCAAACAGCACCCTGTCTTCCCATCTCCCATGTGTATGTGGACACGGCCAGTTCAAAACAGCGCCCTGTCTGCCCATATCCCATGGGTGTGTAGACACAGCCAGTTCAACACAGCGCCCTGCCTGCCATTTCCATTGGGTGAGTGGACACATCCTTTTCCACACAGCGCCCTGACTGCCCATCTCCTGTGGGTGAGTGGACACAGCCAGTTACACACAGCACTGTGCCTGCCCATTTCTCATGGGTGGGTGGACACAGCTAGTTCCACACAGCGCCCTGCCTGCCCATCTCCAGAGAGTGAGTGGACACAGCCAGTTCCACACAGTGCACTGCCTACCCATCTCCCGTGGGTGTGTGGAAACAGCCAGTTCAACACAGCGCACTTCCTGCCCGTTTCTTGTAGGAGAGTGAACACAGTCAGTTCAACACAGCACCCTGCCTGCCGGTCTCCCGTGGGTGTGTAGACACAGCCAGTTCAACACCACGCACTACTTGCCCATCTCCCTTGGGTGTGTGTTATAGACAGTTCAACAAAGCGCACTTCCTGTCCATTTTCCGTGGGTGTGAGGACACAGCCAGTTCCACACAGTGCCATGCCTGCCTGTCTCCCCTGGGGGAGTGGACACAGCCAGTTCCCAACAGCGCCTTGCCTGCCTGTCTCTTGTGAGTGAGTGGACACAGCCTGTTCCACATAGCACCCTGACTATCCGTCTCCAATGGGAGAGTGGACACAGCCAGTTACAAAAAGGACTGTGCTTGCCTGTATCCCGGGGGTGACAGGACACAGCTAGTTCCACACAGGACCCTGCCTATCAGTCTCCAGAGACTGAGTGGGCACAGCCCTAACCCTAACTCTAACAATAACCCTAACCCTAACCCTAAATCTTAACACTAACCCTAACCATAACACTAAACCCAACCCTTAACACGAACCCCACCCCTACCATTATCCCTAATGCCAAACATAACCCTAACCCTAACCCCAACCCTAACTGACCCTGACCTTAACCCTAACCCTAACCATAACCCTAACCCTAACCCTAACACTTAACCCTAACCCTAATACTTACTCTAACCTTAACTTTAACCCTAACCCTAAGTCTAACCTTAACCCCAACACTAACCCTAAGCCTAACCACAAGGCCAACCCTAACCCTAATCCTAACCCTATCACTTAACCCTAACCCTAACCCTAACACCAACTCTTAACCCTAACCCTAACCCTAATCACAACCCTAACATAATACCTAACGCCAACCCTAACCCTAACCCGAACCCCAAACCTAAACTTAACCCTAACCCTAACCCCCTACCTAACCCCAACCATAACCCAAAACTTAACCTCAACCCTAACACTAACCCCAAGCCCAACCCTAAACCCAACTCCAACCCTAAGCCTGATCATAACCCGAACACTAACCCTAACGCCAAACCTAAACCTAAACCTAAACCCAATCCTAACCCTAACCCTAACCCTAACACTAACCCTAACCCCAACCCTACCTGACCCTGACCTTAACCCTAACCCTAACCCTAACACTTAACTCTAACCCTAACCCTAACCCTAACCCTAACCCTAACCCTAACCCCAACCCCAACCCTAACACTAACCCTAACCCTAAACCCAACCCTAACCCTAAACAAGACCCTGACCCTACCATAACCCTAACCCTAACCCCAACCCTAAACCTAACTCTGACCCTAACCCTAAACCTGAGCGTGACCCTGACCCTAAACCTAACACCAACCGTAACCCTAACCCTAATCCTAACCCTAACCCCAACCCTAACCCTAACCTTGACCCTGACCCTGAACCTAACCCTAACCCTAACCCTAACCCTGACACCAACCCTAATTCTAAACCTAAACCTAACCCCCTCCCTAACCCTAACCCTAACCCTAACCCTAATCCTAAACCCAACCCTAACACTAACCTTAAACCCAACCCTAACCCTAACCCGAACCTCATCCCTAACCCTAACCCCAACCCTAACCCTAACACTAACCCTGACCACAACCCTAACTCTAAAACTAAACCTACCCCCTCTCTAACCCCAACCCAAACCCTAACCTTAACCCCAAACCTAAATCTAACTCTAATCCTAAACCAAACCCCCTCCCTAACCCCAACCCTAACCCTAATCATAAACCCAACGCTAACCGTAGCCCCACCCAAACCCTAACACCAACTCCAACCCTAATCCTGACCCTAAACCCAACCCTAACCCTAACCCCAACCGTAAACCTAATCCCGACCCTAACCCTAAACCGGAGCCTGACATTGACCCTGTCCCTAAACCTCACCCTAACCCTAAACCTAACTGCCTCCCTAACTCCAACACTAACCCTAACCCTAACACTAACCCCAACCACTAACCCTAACCCTAACCCTAACCACAACCCTTAATCATAACCCTAAACCTAACCCCAACCCTAACGTTAAACCTAACCCTAACCCTAACCCTGACTTGAATCCTAACTCTAACCCTAATCTTAAGCCCCTCCCCAACACCAAACCTAACCCTAATCCTAAGCCCAACGCTAACCCTACCGAACGCCAACCCTAACCCCAATTCCAACCCTAACCCTGACCCTAAACCCAACCCTAACACTAACCTCAACCCGAAACCTAACTCTGACCCTAACCCTAAACCTGAGCCTGAACCTGACCCTGACCCTGACCCTGACCCTAAACCTAACCCCAAACCTAATCCTAACCCTAACCCTAACTCCCACCCTAAATCCAACACTAAACCTAACCCTAACCCTAACTTCAACCCTATCCCTAAACCTAAACCTAACTCCCTCACTAACTCCAACCCGAACCCTAAGCCTAACCCTAACCCTAGCTCTAAACATAACCCTAATTCTAATCCTAACCCTAACCTTTAACCTTAACCCAAACCCTAACTCTAAACGTAACCCTAACCCTAACCCTAACCATAAACCTAACCCTAACCCAACCCTAAGTCTAACCCAAACCCTAATCACAACTCTAACCCTAACCCTAACCTAACCCTAAACACAACCATAACCCTAACACTAACCCTTAACTTAAACGTAACCCTAACCCTAACACTAACACTAACCCTAACCCTAAATCAAACCCTACCCCTAACCATTACCCTGACCCTAACACTAACCCTAACCCCAACCCTAACCCTAACCTCAACCCTTACCCTAACCCTAACCCTAACCCTAACCCTGACCCTAACCCTAACCCTAACACTAACCCTAACCCTACACCCAACCCTAACTCTAACACAAACCATAACCCTAACCCTTAACCCTAAATCTAAACCTACCCTAACCCCAACCATAAAACTAACCCTAACCCTAACCCCAACCATAACCCTAACCCTAACCCTAACATTGACCCAAAACCTAACTCTAAACCTAAACCTAACCCTCTCCCTAACCCCAAACCTAACACTTATCCTAACCCCAACGCTAACCCTAACCCCACGCCAACCCTAAAACCAACTCCAAACCTAACACTGACGCTACACTCAACCCTGACCCTAACCCGAAACCTAAACCTAACTCCGACCCTAACCCTAAACCTGAGCCTGACCCTGAGCCTGACCCTGACCCTAACTCTAACCTAAATACTAACCCTAACCCAAACCCTAACCCTAACCCTAACTAAATCCTAAGCTTAACCCCAACCCTAACCCTAATCCTAACACTGACCCTGACCCGGACCCTGACCCTAAACCTAACCACAACACTAAGCCTAACCCTACACCCAACCCTAACTCTAACCCGAACCATAACCCTAACCCTAACCCTAACCCTAACCCTAACCCCAAGCCTAACTCTAACCCTAATCTTAAGTCTGTCCCTAACCCCAAACCTATCCCTAATCCTAATCCCAACCCTAACCCCAAGTCCAACCCTAACACTGACCCTAAACCCAACCCTAACCTTAACTCTGACCCTAAACCTAAACCTGAGCCTGACCCTGACCCTGACCCTGACCCTAAATCTAACCCCAACCCTAACCCTATACCTAACCTTAACCCTAACCCTAACCCTAACCGAACCCTGACCCTAACCCTAACCCTAACCTTAACCCTAACACTAACCCAACCTTAACCCTAACCCTAACCCCAACCCCAACCCTAACAACAACTCCAAACCTAACCCTAACTCTAACCCTAATACTAACACTAACCCTAACCCTAACCTCAAACCCAACCCTAACACTAACCCTGACCCTGAACCTGACAATGACCCTAACCCTAACACGAACCCTAAATTTAAACCTAACCCTAAACCCAACCGCAACCCTAAGCCTAATCCTAACCCCAACTCTAACCCTAACCCCAACCTCAAACCTAATCCCAACTCTAACCTTAATCCTGACCCTAAGCCCAACCCTAACACTAACCCCAAGCCTAAACCTAACCCCGACCGTAATCCAAACCCTGAACCTGACCTTGACCCTGTCCCTAAACCTAACCCTAACCCTAATCCCCTACTTAACTCCAAACCTAACCCTAGCCCTAACCCTAACCCTAACCCCAACCCTATCCCTAACCCTAACCATAACTCCCTCCCTAACTCCAAACTTAACACTAACCCTAACCCTTAACCCTAAATCTACCCCTAACTCTAAACCCAAAACTTAACCCTAACCCTAACACTAACCCTAACCCTAACCCCAACCCTAACCCCAACCCTAAACCTAACACTAACCCTAACCCTGACGCCAATCCTAACTCTAATCCTAATCTTAAGCCCCTCCCTAACCCCAAACCTAACCCTAATCCTAACCCCAACGCTAACCCTTACCACAATCCCAACCCTAACCCAAACTCTAACCCCAACACTGACGCTAAACTGAACGCTAACCCTAACCCCAATCCTAAACCTAACTACAACCCTAACCCTAAACCAAAACTTGACCCTGACCCTGACCGGGACCCTAAACCTAACCCTAACCCCAACCCTAACACTAACCCTAACCCTAAACCCAACCCTAACACTTACCGTGACCCTGAACCTACCCTAACCCCATCCTAATCCTAACCCTAACCCTAAACCTAAACCTAAACCTAACCCTAACCCCAACCCTAACCCTAACCCTAACACTAAATCTAACCATAACTCAAACCCTACCCCTAACCATGACCCTGACCCTAACCCTAACCCTAACCCTACCCTAACCCCATCCTAATCCTAACCCTAACACTAACCCTAACACTAAACCTAACCCTAACCCCAACCATAACCCTAACCCTAACCCTAACACTAACCCTAACCCTAACTCAAACCCTACCCCTAATCATGACCCTGACACTAAACCTAAACCTAACCACAACCCTAACCCTAATCCTAACCCCAACCCTAAACCTAACCCTAACCTTAACCCTGACCCTAAACCTAACCCTAACACTAACCGTAACCCTACACCCAACCCTAACTGTAACCCCAACCCGAACCCTAACCCTAAACCTAAACCTAACCCCAACCATAAAACTAACCCTAACGCCAACCCTAACCCTAACCCTAACCCTAACCCTGACCACAACCCTACTCTAAACCTAATCCTAACCCTCTCCCTAAACCCAAACGTAACACTTATCATAACCCAAACTCTAACCCTAACCCCACGAAACCCTAAAAGCAACTCCAACCCTAACCCTGACCCTACAACCAACCCTAACCCTACCCGAAACCTAAACCTAACTCCAGCCCTAACCCTAAACCTGAGCCTGACCCTGACCCTGACCCTGACCCTAACCCTAACCATAACACTAAGCCTAACCCTACACACAACCCTAACCCTAACCCCAACCCTAACCCCAACCCTGACCCTGACCCTAACCCTAACCATAACACTAAGCCTAACCCTACACACAACCCTAACCCTAACCCCAACCCTAACCCCAACCCTAAACATAACCGTAACCCTAACCCTGACCCCAATCCTAACTCTAACCCTAAACTTAAGCCCGTCCCTAACCCCAAACCTATCCCTAATCCTAACCCCAACCCTAACCCCAACTCCAAACCTAACACTGACCCTAAACCCAACCCTAAACCTAACACTAACCCCAACCCTAAACCTAACTCTGACCCTAACCCTAAACCTGAGCCTGACCCTGACCCCAAACCTATCCCTAATTCTAACCCCAACCCTAACCCCAACTCCAAACCTAACACTGACCCTAAACCCAACCCTAAACCTAACACTAACCCCAACCCTAAACCTAACTCTGACCCTAACCCTAAACCTGAGCCTGACCCTGACCCTGACCCAGACCCTAAATCTAACCTCAAACGTAACCCTAAACCTAACCCTAACACTAACGCCAACCCTAACCCTAACCGTGACACTAACCCTAACACTAACCCTAATCCTAACCCTAACCCTAACACTAACCGAACCTTACGCTAACCCTAACCACAACCCCAACCCTAACCTCAACTCCAAACCTAACCATAACCCTAACCGCAACCCTAACCCTAACCCTAACCCTAGGTCTAAATGTAACACTAATTCTAACCCTAACCCTAAACCTTAACACTAACCCTAATCCTAACCCCAACCCTAACCCTAACCTCAAACCCAACCCTAACACTAACCCTAACCCTGACCCTGACCCTGACCATAACCCTAACCCTAACTCTAACCCCAACCCTAAACCTAACTCTGACCCTAACCCTAAACCTGAGCCTGACCCTGACCCTGACCATAAAAATAACACCAGCCGTAACCCTAACCCTAATCCTAACCATAACCCCAACCCTAACCCTAACCATAACCCTAACCCTAACCCTGAACCCAACCCTAATTCTAAACCTAAACCTAACCCCCTGCCTAACCCTAACCCTTACCCTAACCCTAAACCCAACCCTAACACTAACCCTAAACCCAACCCTAACCCTAACCTGAAACCCATCCCTAACCCTAACCCTAACCCTAACTCTAACCCTAAACCTAACCCAACCCTAACCCTAACCCCAACCCGAAACCTACCTCTGACCTTAACACTAAACCTGAGCCTGACCCTGACCCTGACCCTGACCCTGACGCTAAACCTAACCCCAACCTTAATCCTAACCCTAACGCTAACTCCCTCCCTAACTCCAACTGTAACCCTAACCCTAACCCTAACTCCAACCCTATCCCTAAATCTACCCCTAACCCCCTCCCTAACTCCAACCCGAACCCTAACCCTAACCCTAAACCTAAACCTAACCCCAACCATAAAACTAACCCTAACCCTAATCCTAACCCTAACCCTGACCTTAACCCTAACACTAACCCAACCTTAACCCTAAACTAACCCAAACCCCAACCCTAACCTCAAATCCAAACCTAACCCTAACGCTAACCCCAACCCTAAACCTAACTCTAACCGAAACCATAACCCTAAACCTAACCCGAAGCCTAACCCTAACCCTAACCCCAAACCTAACCCTAACCTCAACCCTAACCCTAACGCCAACCTTAACATTAACCCTAACCCTAACACCCTCCGTAATCCCAACCCTAACCCTAACCCTAACCCTAGCTCCAAATGTAACCCTAATTCTAAAGCTAACCCTAGCCCTTAACCTTAACCCAAACCATAACTCTAAACGTAATCCTAATTCTAACCCTAACCCTTAACCCTAACCCTAATCCTAACCCCAACAATAACCCTAACCCCAACCCCAAACCTAACACTAACCCTAACCATGACCCTGACCCTGACCCTAACCCTAATCCTAACCCCAACGCTAACCCTAACCCCGACCTCAAACCTAATCCCAACTCCAACCCTAATCCTGACCCTAAGCCCAAACCTAACCATGACCCCAACACTAAACCTAACCCCGACCACAATCCTAACCCAGAACCTCACCCTGACCCTGTCCCTAAACCTAACCCTAACCCCTTCTTTAACTCCAACCCTAACCCTAGCCTTAACCCTAAACCTAACCCCAACCCTATCCCTAACCCTAACCCTAACTCCATCCCTAACTCCAACCCTAACACTAACCCTAACCCTTAACCCTAAATCAAACCCTAACTCTAAACCCAGCCTTTAACCCTAACCCTAACCCTAAACCCAACTCTAACCATAACCGTGACCCTAACCCTACCCTACCCCTAACCCTAAACCTAACCCCAACCCTAACCCTAACTCTAACCCTAACCTCAACCCTAACTCTAACCCTAACCCTTACACCCTCCCTAAAAACAACCCTAACCCTAACCCCAACCCTAACCCTGAACCCAAACCCAACCTTAACATCAACTCCAACCTAACCCTGACACTAACCCCAACACTAAACCTAAAGTAAATCCTAACCCTAACCCCAACACTAACCCTAACTGTGACCCTGAACCTAACCCTAACCCTAACGCTAACCCTAACTCAAAACCTAACCCTAACCCAACACGAACTCTAACCCAAAACCAAACCCTAACCCAAACCCTAACCCTACACCCAACACTAACTCTAACCCCAAAGCTAACCCTGACCCTAACACTATCCCAAACCCCAACCGTAACCCTAAGCCTAAAACTAACCCTAACCCCAACCATAATCCTAACCCTAACCAAAACCCTAACCCTAAACCTAACCCCACGCTAAAGCTAAACCCAACACCAACGCTAACCCCAACTCCAACCCTACTCCTGACCCTAAGCCCAACCCTCACCCTGACCCCAACCCTACACCTACCCCGAAAATCATCCTACCACTGAGCCTGATGCTGACCCTGTCCCTAAATCTAACCCTAACCCTAACACTAACCCTAACATTAACCCTAACCCTAACCCCCTCCCTAATCGCAACCTTAACCCTAACCCTAGCTCTAAATGTAACCCTAATTCTAACGCTAACCCTAACCCTTAACCTTAAACAAACCCTAACTCTAAACGTAACCCTAATTCTAACACTAAACCTAACGCTTAACCCTAACCCTTATCCTAACCCCAACCCTAACACTAACCCCAACCACAACCTAAAACTAACCCTAACCCTGACCCTGACCCTGACCCTAACCCTAATCCTAACCCTAACTCTAAACCTAACCCTAAACCAAACCCCAACCCTAACCCTAATCCTAACCACAACAGAAACCCTAACCGCAACCTCAAACCTAATCCCAACTCCAACCCTAATCCTGATCCTAAGCCCAACCCTAACCCAGACCCCAACCCTAAAACTAACCCCAACCGTAATCCTAACCCTGAATCTGACCCTGAACTGTCCCTAAACCTAACCCTAACCCAAACCCTAACCCCCTAATTAACTCCAAACCTAACCCTAGCCATAATCCTAACCCTAACCCCAACCCTATCCCTAATCCTAAACCTAACTCCCTCCCTAACTCCAATCCTAACACTAACCCTAACCCTTAACCCTAAATCAAATCCTAAATCTAAACCCAACACTTAACCCTAACCATAACGCTAACCCTAACCCGAAACCTAACCCCAACCCTAACCATAACCCTGACCCCAATCCTAACTCTAACCCTAATCTTAAGCCCCTCCCTAACACCAAACCTAACCCTAATCCTAACCCCAACGCTAACCCTAACCCCAATCCCAACCCTAACCCAAACTCAAACCCTAAACCTGACGCTACACCCAACGCTAACCCTAACCCCAATCCTAAACCTAACTCCGACACTGACCCGAAACGTGAACTTGACCCTGACCCAACCCTGAACCTAAATCAAACCTCAAACCCAACCCTAAACCTAACTGTAACCCTGAACCCAACTCTAACACTAACCGTGACCGTGAACCTACTCTAACCCTAACCCTAACCCGAACCCTAACCCTAACCCGAACCCTAACCCTAACCCTAACCCTAAACACTCCCTAACTCCAACACTAACCCTAACCAGAAACCTAACACTAACACCTACCCTATACCTAACCCTAACCCTAACCCTAACCCTTAACCCTAACCCTAATCCTAACCCCAACCCTTAACCCTAACCCTAACGCTAAACCTAAACCTAACCCAAAACGTAACCCCAACCCTAACCCGAACCCTAACCCTAACCCTAACATTAACCCTTAACCCTAACCCTAACCCTAAACCCAACCATTAACCCTAACCCTAACCCTAACCCTAAGCCCAACCCTAGCCCTGACCCCAACCCTAAACCTAACCCCGACCATAATCCTAACACTAAACCTGACCCTGAACCTGTCCCTAAAACTAACCCTAACCTTAACCCTAACCCCTCCTTAAATCCAACCCTAACCCTAGCCCTAACCCTAACCCTAACCCCAACCCTATCCCTAACGCTAACCCTAAATGCCTCCCTAACTCCAACCTTAACACTAACCCTAACCCTTAACCCTAAATCAAACCCTAACTCTAAACCCAGCCTTTAACCCTAACCCTAACCCTAAACCCAACTCTAACCCTAACCGTGACCCTGACCCTACCCTAACCCAAGCCCTAACTCTAACCCTAAATCTACCCCCAACACTTAACCCTAACCCTAATCCTAACCCTTAACCCTAACCCTAATCATAACCGCAACCCTAAACCTAACCCCAACCCCAACCCTAAAACTAACCCTGACCCTGACCCTGAACCTGATCCTAACCTAATCCTAACACTAACCCTAACCCTAACCCTCACCCTGACCCTGACCCTAACCCTAAACCTAACCCTACACCCAACCATAACCCGAACCACAAACCTAACCCTAACCAACCCTAACCCTAACCCCAACCCTAACCCTAACCCTAACCCGAACCATAATCCTAACCCTAACCCTAAACACTCCCTAACACCAACATTAACCCTAACCCGAACCTAACCCTAACCCCAACCCTAATCCTAGCACTAACCCTAACCCCCTCTGTAACTCCAACCGTAACCCTAACCCTAACACTTAACCCTAACCCTAACCCTAACCCAACCTTTAACCCTAACCCTAACCCTAAACTTAACCCAAACCCTAACCCCAACCCTAACCCTAACCCTAACCCTAACCCTAACTCTAACCCAAAACCGAAACCTAACCCAAACCGTAAACCTAACGCCAACCCCATGCCTAACCCTAACACTAACCGCCACCCTAACCCTAACCCTAAACCTAACCCCAACCCTAACCCTAACCCTAACCCTAACCGTTAAACCAGACCCAAAAACTGACCCCAACCCTTAATCCTAACTCTAATCTGAACCCTAAACCCAAACCTAACACCAAACCTAACCCTAACTCTAAACCTAACCCAAACAATAACTCTAACTCTAACCCTTACACCCTCCCTGACAACAACCCTAACACTAACCCCAACCCTAACCCTAAACCCAACCCCAACCTAAACATCAACACCAACCATAACCCTGACACTAACCCCAACCCTAAACCTAACCCGAATCATAACCCTAACCCCAACACTAACCCTAATTGTGACCCTGACCCCAACCCTAACCCTAACGCTAACCGTAACTCTAAACTTAACCCTAACCCCAAACCTAACCCTAACCCCAACCCTAACCCTAAACCTAACCATGACCTTGACCCTGACCCTGACCCTAACCCTAACCCTAAACCTAACCATACACCCAACTCTAATTTTAACCCCAAAGCTAACCCTAACACTAACCCAAACCCCAACCCTAACCCTAACCATAAAACTAACCCTAACCCCAACCATAACCCTAACCCTAACCCAAACCCTAACCCTAACCCTAAACTTGAACCCAAATATAACTCTAAACCTAATCCTAAACCCCTCCCTAACCCCAACCCTAACCCTAATCGTAACCCCAACGCTAACACTAACCCAAACCCCAAACCTAAACCCAACTCCAACCCTACTCCTGACCCTAATCCCAAACCTAACCCTGACACCAACCCTAAACCTAACCCTGACAGTAATCCTACCCTGAGCCTGACCCTGACCCTGTCCCTAAACCTAACCTAACCCTAACCCCCTCCTTAACTCCAAACCAAACCCTAGCCCTAAACCTAACCATAACCCCAACCCTAACCCTAACCCTAACCCAAACTTTAACCCTAACCCTAACCCTAAACCTAACCCAACCCTAACCCCAACCCTAACCATAACCCTAACCCCAACACTAACACTAACCCTAACCCTAACTCTAACCCTGAACTGAAACCTAACCCAAACCGTAACCCTAATGCCAACCCCAAGCCTAACCCTAACACTAACCGCCACCCTAACCCTAACCCTAAACCTAACCCCAACCCTAACACTAACCCTAACCCTAACCCTTAAACCTGAC
>NW_017968526.1:167057-203586 GCF_000165445.2 Microcebus murinus
AACCCTAACCCTACACCCAACCCTATACCTAACCACAAACCTAACCCTAACCTAAAACTAACCCTAACACCAACCCTAACCCTAACCCGAACCCTAACCCTAACCCTAACCCAAAACACTCCCTAACTCCAACACTAACCCTAACCCGAAACCTAATCCTAACATCTACCCTATACCTAAAACTAACCCTAACCCCCTCTGTAACTCCAACCCTAACCCTAACCCTAACCCTAACCCTTAAATGTAACCCTAAAACTGACCCCAACCCTTAACCCTAACTCTAACCCTAACCCTAAACGCAACCCAGACACTAACCCTAACCCCAACCCTAACCCAAACTCTAACCCGAACCCCAACCTTAACTCTAATCCTAACCCTTACACCCTCCCTAACAACCCTAACACTAACCCCAACCCTAACCCTAAAACCAACTCCAACCTTAACATCAACTCCAACCCGAACGCTGACCCCAATCCTAACTCTAACCCTAATCTTAAGTCCCTCTCTAACCCCAAACCTATCCCTAATCCTAACCCCAACCCTAACACTAACCCCAACCCCAACGCTAACACTAACCCTAACCGTGACCCTGACCTTGACCCTAAACCTAATCCTAACCCTAACTCTAAACCTAACCCTAACCCCAACCCCAACCCTAACCCTAATCCTAACCCCAATGCTAACCCTAAACCCAACCTCAAACCTAATCCCAACTCCAACGCTAATCCTGACACTAAGCCCAACCCTAACCCTGAACCCAACCCTAAACCTAACCCCAACCGTAATCCTAACCCTGAACCTGACCCTGACCCTGTCCCTAAACCTAACCCTAAACTTAACCCTAACCCCTCCTTAACTCGAACCCTAACCCTAGCCCTAACCCTAACCCTAACCCCAACCCAGTCCCTAACCCTAACCCTAACTCCATCCCTAACTCCAACCTTAACACTAACCCTAACCCTTAACCCTAAATCAAACCCTAACTCTAACACCAACCCTAACCCTAACCCTAACCTTAACCCAGACCCCAATCCTAACTCTAACCCTAATCTTAAGCCCCTCCCTAACCCCAAACCTAACCCTAATTCTAAAACCAACGCTAACACTAACCCCAATCCCAACCTTAAGCCAAACTCCAACCCTAAGCCTGACGCTAAACGCAACGCTAACCCTAACCCCAATCATAAACATAACTCCAACCCTAACCCTAAACTTGAACTTGACCCTGACCCTGACCCTAAACCAAACCCCAAACCCAACCCTAACGGTAAACCCAACTCTAACCCTAACCATGACCCTGACCCTACCCTAACCCTAACCCTAACTCTAACCCTAAATCTAACCTCAACACTTAACCCTAACCCTAACCCTTAACCCTAAAGCTTAACCCTAATCCTAACCGCAACCCTAAAACTAACCCCAAACCCAACCCTAAAACTAACCCTGACCTTGACCCTGAACCTGAAACTAACCTAACGCTAACCCTAACTTTAAACCTAACACTAGCCCCAACACTAACCCTAACCCTAAACCCAACCCTAATCCTAACCCTAACCCCAACCGCAACCCTAAGCTCAACTGCAACCCTAACCCTGACCCTACCACAACACTAAACCTAACCAAAACCCTAAGCCTAACCCAAAAACTAACCCTAATGGTGACCCTTACCCTGACCCTGACACTAACCCTAACCCTAACCCTAATCCTAACCCCAACCGCAACCCTAACCTCAACTCCAATCCTAACCCTGACCCTAACCCAACACTAAACCTAACCCCAAACCTAACCCTAACCCCAAACCTAACCCTAACCGTGACCCTGACCCTGACACTGACCCTGACCCTAACCCAAACCCTAACCCTACACCCAACCCTAACCCTAACCCTAACCCTACACCCAACCCAAACCCTAACCACAAACCTAACCCTAACCAACCCTAACCCTAACCCCAACCCTAAACCTAAACCCTGACCCGAACCCTAACCCTAACCCTAACCCTAAACACTCCCAAACTCCAACACTACCACTAACCCGAAGCCTGACCCTAACCCCAACACTATCCCTAACACTAACCCTAACCCCCTCTGTAACTCCAAACCTAACACTAACCCTTAAACCTAACCTTAACCCTAACCCCAACTTTAAACCTAACCCTAAACCTAACCCAAACCCTAACCCCAACGCTAACCCTAACCCTAACCCTAACCCCAACCCTACCCTAACCCTAACCCTAACCCTAAACCTAACCCCAAACTTAACCCTAACCCTAACCCTTAAACCTAACCCTGAAACTCACCCCAACCCTTAATCCTAAGTCTAACCTGAACCCTAAACCCAACCCTAACCACAAACCTAACCCTAACTCTAACCCTAACCACAAACCTAACTCTAACTCTAACCCTTACACCCTCCCTAACAAAAACCCTAACACTAACCCCAACCCTAACCCTAAACCCAACCCCAACCTAAACATCAACACCAACCATAACCCTGACACTAACACCAACCCTAAACCTAACCCGAATCGTAACCCCAACCCCAACACTAACCCTAATTGTGACCCTGACCCTAACCCTAACCCTAACGCTAACCCTAACTCTAACCCTAACCCTAACCGCAAACCTAACCCTAACCCCAACCCTAACCCTAAACCTAACCATGACCTTGACCCTAACCCTGACCCTAACCCTAACCCTAAACCTAACCATACACCCAACGCTAATTTTAACCCCAAAGCTAATCCTAACCCTAACCCTAACCCCAACCATAACCCTAAACCTAACCCCAAGCCTAACCCTAACCCTATCCCTAAACCTAATCCTAACCCCCTCCCTAACTCCAACCCTAACAATAACCCTAACCCTAACCCTAACCCTAATCCTAACAGTACCTATCCGTCTCCAGAGTATGAGTGGACATAGCCCTATCCTTAACTCTAACCCTAAACCTAAACCTAACACTAACCCTAAACCTAACGCCACCCCAAGCCTAAACCTAACCCTAACCCTAACCACACCCTAACTCCAACACTAACCCTAACCCGAAACCTAAACCTAACCCCAACACTATCCCTAACCCTAACCCTAACCCCTCCCTAACTCCAACCCTAACCCTAACCCTTAACCCTACCCTAACCCTAACCCCAACCCTTAACCCTAACCCTAAACCTAAACCTAACCCAAACACTACCCCAACCCTAACCCTAACCTTAAACCTAACCCCAACCCTAACCCTAACCCTAACCCTAACCCTAACCCTAACCCTAACCTTAACCCTTAACCCTAACCCTAACCCTAAACCCAACCATTAAACTTAACCCTAATGCTAACCCTGCCTATCCGTCTCCAGAGTATGAGTGGACATAGCCCTAACCGTAACTCTAACCCTAAATCGAAACCTAACCCTAACCCTAACACTAAGGCCAACCCCAAGCTTAACCCTAACACTAACCGCCACCCTAACCCTAAACCTAACCCCAACCCTAACCCTAACACTAACACTAACCCTTAAACCTAACCCAGAAACTTACACCTACCATTAATCCTAACTCTAACCCTAACCCTGAACCCAAAACTAACCCTAACCCTAACCGAACCTTAACCCTAACTCTAATCATAACCCCAACACTAATTCTAACCCTAACCCTTACACCCACCCTAACAACAACCCTAACACTAACCCCAACCCTAACCCTAAACCCAACCCCAAACTTAACATCAACTCCAACCCTAACCCTGACACTAACCCCAACGCTAAACCTAATCCCAATCCTAACCCTAACCCCAACACTAACCCTAACTGTGATCCTGACCCTAACCCTAAACCTAACGCTAACCCTAACTCTAAACCTAACCCTAACCCCAACCCTAACTCTAACCCCAAACCTAACCCTAAGCCTAACCCTAACCCCAACCACAGCCATAACACTAACCCTAATCCTAACCCTAAACCTACACCCAAACCTAACCCTAAACCTAACCCTAAACCTAACCCTAACCCTAACTCCAACCCTAACCCCAACCCTAACCCTAACACTAACCCTAACTCTAACACTAACTCTAACCCTAACCCTTAACCCTAACCCTAACCCTAAACCTAACACCAACCCTAACCCCAACACTAACCCTAACCCTAACCCCTCCCTAACACCAACACTAACCCTAATCCTAACCCCAACGCTAACCCTAACCCCAAACCCAACCCTAACCCCAACTCCAAACCTAACCCTGACTCTAACCCAAACCCTAACCCTAACCCCAAACCTAAAGCTAACCCCAACCCTAACGCTAAACCTGAGCCTGAGCCTGACCCTGAACCTGACCGTATACCTAACCCTACCCTAAAGCTATCCCAAAACCTAACCGAACCCCCTCCCTAACTCCAACCCTAACCCTAACCCTAACCGGAACCGAAGCCTAACACTAATTCTAACCGTAACCCGTAACGCTAAATCTAATTCTAACCCCAACCCTTAACCCTAAACCTAACTCTAAACCTGCCTATGCGTCTCCAGAGACTGAGTGGACACAGCTCTAACCCAAACTCTAACACTAACACTAACACAAACACTAACACTAACACTAACACTTAACCCTAACCCTAACCCTAACCCCAACCCTTAACCCTAACCCTAACCCTAAACCTAATGCCAACCCTAACACCAACCCTAACCCTAAACCTAACACCAAGCCTAACCCTAACTCTAACACCAAACGTAACCCTAAACCCATACCTAACCCTAACCCCAACCCTATCCTTAACCCTAAACCTAACGCTAACCCTAAACCAAAACCCTAACCATAACCTCAACACTAACCATATTCCTAACCCTAACCCTAAACCTAATCCTAACCCCAACACTAAACATATCCCTAACCTCAAGCCTAACCCTAACCCTAACCGCAACCCTAACCATAAACCTAACCCCAACCCTAACCCTAACCATTAAACCTAACCCTAACCCTAACCCCAACACTTAATCCTAACTCTAACCCGAACCATAACCCTAAACCCAAACCTAACCCTAACCCTAACCCCAAAACTAAACCTAACCCTAACCCTAACCCCAACCCTAACTCTAACCCTAAACCTTACACCCTCCCTAACAACAACCATAACCCTAACCATAACCCTAAAGCAAACATCAACCTTAACATCAACTCCAACCCTAACCCGGACACTAACCACAACCCTAACTCTAACTCTAACCCCAAACCTTACCATAACCAAAACCCTAACCCTAACCCTAAACCTAACCCTAACCCCAAACCTAATCCTAATCCCAACACTAACCCTAAACCTGACCCTGACCCTGACCCTAAACCTAACCCTAAACCTACACCCAACCCTAACACCAACTCTAACCCTAACACTAACCCTAACCCTAACCCCAAGCCCAACACTAACCCCAACTGCAACCCTAATCCTGACCCTAAACCCAACCCTAACCCAAACCCCAACCCTAAACCTAACCAGACCTTAACCCTAAACCTGAGCGTGACCCTGATCCTGTCCCTAAACCTAACCCTAACCCTAACCCTAACCCTAACCTTAACCCTAACTCTACCTCCCTACCGACCTCCAACTCTAACCCTAAGCCTAACCCCAACCCTATCCGAAACCTACCCCAAACCCCCTCCCTAACTCCAACCCTAACACTAACCCTAACCCTAACTAGAACCCTAACCCTAACCCTAACGCTAATTCTAACCCTAACCCTAACCCTTAACCCTAACTCTAACCCTAACCCTAACCCCAAACCTTAACCCTAACACTAACCCTAAACCTAACCCTGCCTATCCATCTAGAGAAAGTGATTGGACACAGACCTAAACTTAACTGTAACCCTAACCCTAACCCTAACCCTAACTCTAACCCTAACACATTCCCTTACCCTAACCCTAACTGTAACCCTAGCCCTAATTCTAACACTAACACTAACCCATAAACCTAACGCTAACCCTAACCCCAACTCTTTACCCTAATTCTAACCCTAACCCTAACCCTAAACCCAACCCTAACCACAACCCTAACCCTAACCTTAACTCTAACCCCAACCCTAACTCTAACCCTAACCCTTACACCCTCCCTAACGACAACACTAACCCTAACCCTAACCCCAACCATAACCCTAACCCCAACACCAACCTTAACCTCAACTCCAACCCTAACACTGACGCTAACCCCAACCCTAAACGTAACGCCAACCCTAACCCTAAACTTAACCCTAACCCTAACTATGACCCTGAACCTGACCCTGACCAGGACCCTAACCCTAACCCTAATCCTAAACCTAACCCTAACCCCAACCCAAACCCTAACCCTAACCCTAAACGTAACCCTAACCCTAACAGCAAACCTAATCCTAACCCTAACCCCAACCCCAAACCTAAACCTACCATAATCCCAACCCTGAACCCTAACCTGAAGTCTAACCCTAACCCTAACCCTAAAACCAACCCTAACCCTAACCTTAAACATAACACCCTCCCTAACCCCAACCATAACCGTAATACTAAATACAACCCTAACCTTAACTTCAACCCCAAACCTAAACCCAACTTCAACCCTTACCCTGACCCTAACACCAACCCTTAACCTAACCGCAACCCGTAACCGTAACCCCAACCCTACCCTAACCCTAATCCAACCCAAACCCTAACACTAAACCCAACCCTAACCCTAAACCTAACCCCAAACCTAAAACTAACCCTAACCCTAACTCTAACACTAACCCTAAACCTAACACTAACCCTAACCCTAACCCTAATACTTAATCCTAACCCTAACCCCAACCCTTAACTCTAAACCTAACCCTAAACCTAAGCCCAACTCTTACCCTAACCCTAACCCCAAACATAACCCTAACCCTAACTCTAACCCTGTCCCCAACGCTAACTATAACCCTAATCCTAACCCCTCCCTAACTCCAACGATAACCCTAATCCTAACCCCAACGCTAAACCTAACCCCAACCCCAACCCTAACCCCAACTCCAAACCTAACCCTGACTCTAACCCCAACCCTAACCCTAACCCCAACTCTAAAGCTAACCCCAACCCTAACCCTAACCCTGAGCCTGAGCCTGACCCTGACCCTGACAGTAAACCTAACCCCAAAACTAAACCTAACCCAAACACTAACCCTAACTACCTCCCTAACTCGAACCCTAACCCTAACACTAAGCCTAACCATAACCCCAACACTTAACACTAACCCTAACCATAACCATAACCCCAACACTAACCCTAACCCTAACAGCAACTCTAAGCCTAAACCTAACCCCAAAAGCAACCCTAAACCCAAACCTATCCCTAACCCCAACCCTAACCTTAACGCTCACCCTAACCCCCTCCATAACCCAAACTGCAACACTAACCCTAACACTAATGCTAACTCTAAAAGTAACCCTAATTTTAACCCTAACCCTAACCCTGAACCCTAATCCTAACGCTAACTCTAAACTTTACCCTAATTCTAACACCAACCCTAACGCTAACCCCAACCCTAAACCTAACCGTGACCCCGACCATAACCTTGACCCTAACCCTAACCCTAACCCTAACCCTACACCCAACCCTCTCCCTGACCCCAACCCTAACCCTAACCCTAAACCTAATCCTAACCCCAACCCCAACCCTAACCCTAAACCGAATCCTAACCCCAACCCTAACCCTAACCATAACCCCAAAATTAACCCTAACCCTAACACCCTCCCTAACTCCAACCCTAACCCTGACACCAACCCTAACACTACCCTATCCTAACCCCCTCCCTAACCCCAACCCTAACCCTAACCCTAACCTCAACGCTAACCCTAACCCCAATCCCAACCCTAACCCAACTTCAACCCTAACCCTGAACCTAACCCCAACCTAAACCTAACCCCAATGCTAAACCTAACGCCAACCCTAACCCAAACCCCGAGCATGACCGTGACCCAGACCCTGACCCTAAACCTAACACCGACACTAACACTAACCCTAACGCTAACCCCCTCCCTAACTCCAACCCTAACCCTAAACTTAAACGTAACCCTAACCCTAACCCTAATTCTAACCCTAACCCTAACCCTTAACCCTAACCCTAACCGTAACCACAACACTTAACCCTAACCCTAACCCTATCCCTGAATATCCGTCTCCAGAGACTGGACACAGCCCTAACCCTAACTCTAATACTAACACTAACACTAACACTAATCCTTAACCTTAAAGCTAACCCTAACCCTACGCCAACACTTAAACCTAACCCTAACCCTAACCCTAACCCCAAACCTAACCAAACACTAAACCTAACAATAACCCTAAACCTAACCCCAAGCCTAATCCTAACTCTAACCCCAACCCTAAGCCTAACCCCAACCCTAAACCCATCCCTAACTTTAACCCTAACCCTAACCCCCTCTCTAACCCCAACCCTAAACCTAACACTAACCACCTCCCTAACCCAAACCCTAAACCTTACACTAACTCTAAACGTAACCCTAATTCTAAGCCTAACACAAAACTTTAAACCTAACCCTAACTCTAACTCTAAACGTAACACTAATTATAACACTAACCCTAAACCTAACCCTTAACACTAACCCTAATCCAAACCCAAACCCTAACCATAACCCCAAACTTAATCCTAAACCAAACCCTAACCCTGACACTGACCTGACCCTGACGCTAACCCTAACCCTAACCATAACCTTAACCCTAATTCTAACCCTAACCCTAACCCTTAAACCTAACACTAACCCAAACAGTAACCATAACGCCAACACTTAACCCTAAACCTAAACCTAACCCTAACCCTAACCCTAAACCTAAATCCAAGCCTAACCCTAACCCTAACCACAACCCTAACTCTAACCCTAATCCTAACCCTCTGAACCTAACCATAAACCTAACCCGAACCCTAACCATAACCCCGTCCCAAACTCCAACCCTAACCCTAACCCTAACAGTAACCCTAATCCTAATTGTAACCCTAACCCTAACCCTTAACCCTAACCCTAAGCCTAACCCCAACTCTTAACCCTAACCCTAACCCTAACCCTGCCTTTCCGTCTCCGGAGACTGAGTGGACACAGTCCTAACCCTAACCCTAACCCTAACCCTAACCCTAACTCTAACCCTAAGCCTAACCCTAAGCCTAACCCTAAACCTAACCGTAACCCCAAGCCTAACCCTAATCCCAATCCCAAACCTAACCCTAACCCTGACCCTAACCCTGACCCTGACCTTGACCCTGACCCTGACCCTGACCCTGACCCTGACCTTTACTCTGACCCTAACCCTGACCCTAACCCTGACCCTAAACCTAACCCTAACCCTAACCCTAACCCTAACCCTAACCCTAACCCGTTCCACACCGCACCCAGCCTGCCCGGCTCCCGTGGGTGAGTGGACACAGACAGTTCCACACAGCACCCTCCCTGCCTGTCTCCTATGGGTGTGTGGACACAGCCAGATCCACACAGCACCCTACATTCCCATCTCCGGTGGGATTGTGGACACAGCCATTTCCACAAGGAGCCCTGACTGCCCGTCTCCCGTGGGTGTGTGGACACAGCCAGTTCAACACAGCACAAAGCCTGCCCGTCTTCCGTGGGTGTGTGGACACAGCCAGATGCACACCAAGCCTTGCCTGCTTGTCACCTGTGGGTGTGTGGACACAGCCAGTTCCACACAGTGCTGTCCCTGCCCCTCTCCCGTGGGTGTGTGAAGACAGCCCATTACACAGAGCGCACTGCCTGCCCATCTCCCGTGGGTGTGTGGACACAGCCAGTTCAACACAGTGCACTGCCTGCCCGTCTCCCGTGGGTGTCTCGACACAGCCAGTTCAACACAGCGCCCTGCCTGCCCGTGTCCCTTGGGTGAGTGGACACAGCCAGTCCCACACAGCACCCTGCCTGCCCGTCTCCCATGGGTGTGTGGACACAGCCAGATCCACACAGCACCCTAAATTCCCATCTCCAGTGGGTTTGTGGACACAGCCAGTTCCACACCGAGCTCTGACTGCCCATCTCCTGTGGGTGTGTGGACACAGCCAGTTCAAAACAGCACACAGCCTGCCCGTCTCCCGTGGGTGTGTGGACACAGCCAGATGCACACTGTGCCCTGCCTGCTTGTCACCTGTGGGTGTGTGGACACAGCCAGTTCAAAACAGCACACAGCCTGCCCGTCTCCCGTGGGTGTGTGGACACAGCCAGATGCACACCGCGCCCTGCCTGCTTGTCACCTGTGGGTGTGTGGACACAGCCAGTTCCACACAGTGCTGTGCCTGCCCCTCTCCTGTGGTTGTGTGAAGACAGCCCATTACACAGAGCGCCCTGCCTGCCCATCTCCCGTGGGTGTGTGGACACAGCCAGTTCAACACAGTGCACTGCCTGCCCGTCTCCCGTGGGTGTGTTGACACAGCCAGTTCCACACAGCACCCTGCCTGCCCGTCTCCTGTGGGTGAGTGGACACAGCCAGTTCCACACAGCGCCCTGCCTGCCCGTCTCCTGTGGGTGAGTGGACACAGCCAGTTCAACACAGCGCACTGCCTGCCCTTGTCCCTTGGGTGAGTGGACACAGCCAGTTCAACACAGCACCCTTCATGCCCGTCTCACGTGGCTGAGTGGACACAGCCAGTTCCACACAGTGCTCTGCCTGCCCGTCTCCCGTGTGTGTGTGGACACAGCCATATACACACAGCGCCCTTCCTGCCCATCTCAGGTGGGTCACTGGAAACAGCCAGATCCACACAGCGCCCTGCCTGCCACTCTCCTGTGAGTGTGTGGACACAGCCAGTTCCACACCCTGCCCTACCGGCCCAACTCCCATGGTGAGTGGATACACCCAGATCCACGCAGCACCCTGCATGCCCGTCTTCCGTGGCTGCTTGGACACAGCCAGTTCCACACTGCGCTCTGCAAGCCCATCTACTGTGGGTGTGTGGACACAGCCAGATCCACACCGGGCGCTGCCTACCCGTCTCCCGTGGGTGAGTGGGCACAGCCAGTTTCACACAGCGCCCTGCCTGTCCGTCTCCCGTGGGTGAGTGGACACAGCCATTTCCACCCACGCCCTGCCTGCCCGTCTCAGGTGGGTTCGTGGACATAGCCAGTTCAACATAGCGCCCTGCCTGCCCGACTCCTGTGGGTGAGTGGACACAGCCAGTTCCACACAGCGCACTACCTGCTCGTCTCCCTTGGATGAGTGGACACAGCCAGTTCCACACAGCGCACTACCTGCCCATGTCTGGTGGGTGAGTGGACACAGCCAGGTCCACACAGCGCCCTGGTTGCCACTCTCCTGAGAGTGTGTGGACACAGCAAGTTCCACACCATGCCCTACATGCCCATCTCTGGTGGGTGAGTGGACACAGCCAGTTTCACACAGCGCCCTGCCTGCCCATGTCCGGTGGGTGTGTGGACACAGCCAGATCCACACAGCCCCCTACCTGCCCATGTCCGGTGGGTGAGTGGACACAGCCATTTCCACACAGCACCCTGCCTGCCTGTCTCCCGTGGGTGAGTGGACACAGCCAGTTCCACACAGCGCCCTGGCTGCCAATCTCGCGAGAGTGTGTGGACACAGCCAGTTCCACACCCTGCCCTACCTGCCCATCTCTGGTGGGTGTGTGGACAAAGCCAGTTCCCAAAAGCACCCTGCCTGCCCGTCTCCCATGGGAGTGTGGACACAGCCAGATCCATACAGCGCCTTGTCTGCCCATATCCCGTGGGTGTGTGGACACAGCCAGTTCCACACAGCACCCTGCCTGCCCTTCTCCCGTGGGTGTGTGGACACAGCCAGATCCACACAGCGCCCTACGTGCCCGTCCCCGGTGGGTGAGTGGACACAGACAGTACCAACATCGCCCTTCCTGCCGGTCTCCCATGGGTGAGTGGACATAGCCTGTTCCACACAGTGCCCTGCCTGCCCAACTCTGATGGGTGAGTGGACATAGCCAGTTCCACACAGCGCCCTGCCTCCCACTCTCCTGTGAGTGTGTAGACACAGCAAGTTCCACACCCCGCCTTACCTGCACATCTCCCGTGGGTGAGTGGACACAGCCAGACCTGTGAGTGTGTAGACACAGCAAGTTCCACACCCCGCCTTACCTGCACATCTCCCGTGGGTGAGTGGACACAGCCAGATCCACACAGCGCCCTACCTGCCATTCTCCCTTGGGTGAGTGGACACAGCCACATCCACACAGCGCCCTGACAGCCACTCTCCAGGGAGTGTGTGGACACAGTCATTTCCACACCCAGCCCTACATCCCCATCTCCCATGGGTGAGTGGACACAGCCAAATCCACACATCACACTGCTTGCCCGTCTCCCGTGGGTGAGTGTACACAGCCAGTTTCATACAGCACCCTGCCTGCCACTATCCCATGAGTGTGTGGACATGCCATTTCCACACAGCGCCCTACCTGCCCGACTTCGGTGGGTGTGTGGACACAGCCAGCTCCACACAGCGCCTTGCTTGCCCGTCTCCCATGCGTGTGTGGACTAAGCCAGATCTACACAGTGCCCTGCCTGCCCCTCTCCCGTGGGTCAGGGGTCACAGCCAGTTACGCACAGCGCCCTCCCTGCCCATCTGCCATCGGTGTGTGGACACAGCCAGATCCACACAGCGACTACCTGCCCATCTCCAGTGGGTGAGTGGACACAGACAGTTCCACACAGCGCCCTGCCTGCCCATGTCCCGTGGTTGTGTGGACACAGCCAGATCCACACAGCCCACTACCTGCCAGTCTCCGTTGGGTGTGAGGACACAGCCAGTTCCACACAGCACCCTGCCAGGCACTGTCTCGTGAATGTGTGGACACAGCCAGTTCCACAGCCCACCCTACCTGCCCATGTCCCATTGGAGTGTAGACACAGAAAGATCCACACAGCGCCCTGCTTGCCCGTCCCCCTTGGGTCAGTGGACACAGCCAGTTCCACACAGCGCCCTGCCTGCCCGTCTCCCATGGGTGTGTGGACACAGCCAGATCCACACAGCACCCTACCTTCCCGTCTCCGGTGGATGAGTGAACACAGCCAGTTCCACACAGCGCCATGCCTGCCCGTCTCCCGTGGGTGAGTGGACACAGCCAGATCCACACAGCGCCCTGCCTGCCACTCTCCCGTGAGTTTGTGGACACAGGAAGTTCCACACCCTGCCCTACCTGCACATCTCCCGTGGGTGATTGGACACAGCCAGATCCACACTGTGCCTTGCCTGCACGTCTCCCGTGGCTGAGTGGACACAGCCAGTTCCACACAGCGCTCTGCCTGCCCATGTCCCGTGGGAGTGTAGACACAGCAAGATCCACACAGCGCCCTGCTTGCCCGTCCCCCGTGGGTCAGTGGACATAGCCAGTTCCACACAGCGCCCTGCCTGCCCGTCTCCCATGGGTGTGTGGACACAGCCAGATCCACACAGCACCCTACCTGCCCGTCACCGGTGGGTGAGTGAACACAGCCAGTTCCACACAGCGCCCTGCCTGCCTGTCTCCCGTGGGTGAGTGGACACAGCCAGTTCCATACAGGGTGATGCCTGCCCGTGTCCCGTGGGTATGTGGACACAGCCAGAATCACAGAGTGCCCTGCCTGACCGTCTCCGGTGGGTGCGTGGACATAGCCTGTTCCACAAGGGGCCCTGCCTGCCTGTCTCCTGTGGGAGAGTGGACACAGCCAGATCCAAACAGTGCCCTTCTTTCCACTCTCCCATGAGTGTGTGGACACAGTCAGCTCTACACCGCACCCTACCTGCCCATCTCCCGTGGCTGTGTGGACACAGCCAGATCCACACGGCACCCTACCTGCCCGTCTCCCTTGGGTGAGTCTACACAGCCAGTTCCACACAGCACCCTGCCTGCCCATCTCCCATGGGTGTGTGGACCTAGCCAGTTCCACACAGCACCCTGCCTGCCCGTCTCCCGTGTGTGAGTGGACACAGCCAGTTCCACACAGCACCCTACCTGCCCGTCTCCCATGTGTGAGTGGACACAGCCAGTTTCACAGAGCGCTCTGCCTGCCTGACTCCCGCGGTTGTGAAGATACGTCCAGTTCAACACATCGCCGTGCCTGCCCGTCTCCCATGGGTTTGTGGACACAGCCAGTTCAACACAATGCCCTGCCTGCCCCTCGCCTGTGGGTGAGTGCACACAGCGAGTTCCACACAGCACCCTACGTGCCCATCTCCCATGGGTGAGTGGACACAGCTAGTTCCACACAGTGCTCTGCCTGCCCATCTCCCGTGGGTGTGTAGACAAAGCTAGATCCACACAGCAACCTGCATGCCCGTCTCCTTTGGGTGAGTGGACACAGCCAGTTCCACACAGCGCCCTGCCTGCCCGTCTCCCGTGGGTGATTGGACACAGCCAGTTTCACACAGCGCCCTGCCAGCCACTGTCTCGTGAATGTGTGGACACAGCCAGTTCCACACCCCGCCCTACCTGCCCATCTCCCGTGGTTGACTGGACACATCTAGATCCACACAGTGCCCTGCCTGCCCATCTCCCGTGGCTGAGTGGACACAGCCAGTTCCACACAGCGCTCTGCTTGCCATCTCCCGTGGTTGTTTGGACACAGCTAGATCCACACAGCGCCCTACCTGCCCGTCTCCCGTGGATGAGTGGACACAGCCATTCCACACAGCGCCCTGCCTGACCGTCTCCCGTGGGCGTGTTGACACAGCCAGATCCACACAGCGCCCTACATGCCCGTCTCCCGGGAGTGATTGGAGTCAGCCAGTTCCACACAGCGCCTTGCCTGTCCATCTCCCGAGGGTGTGTGGTCACAGCCAGATCCACACAGCGCCCTACCTGCTCGTCTCCAGTGGGTGAGTGAACACAGAGAGTTCCACAGAGTGCCCTGCCTGCCCATCTCCCGTGGGTGAGTGGACTCAGCCAGTTCCACACAGTGCTCTGCCTGCTCATGTCCCGTGGGAGTGTAGACAGAGCAAGATCCACACAGCCCCCTGCTTGCCCGTCCCCCGTGGGTCAGTGGACACAGCCAGTTCCACAAAGCGACCTACCTGCCAGTCTCCCGTGGGTGTGTGGACACAGTCAGATCCACACAGCACCCTACCTGCCCATCTCCCATGGGTGTGTGGACACAGCCTGTTCCACACAGTGCCCTGCCTGCCCGTCTCCCGTGGGTGTGTGGACCTAGCCTGTTCCACACAGCACCCTGCCTGCCCGCCTCCCGTGTGTGAGTGGACACAGCCAGTTCCACACAGCACCTTACCTGCCCGTCTCCCATGTATGAGTGGACACAGCCAGTTAGACACAGCACCCTGCCTGCCCGACTCCCGCGGTTGTGAGGATACGTCCAGTTCAACCCTTTGCCATGCCTTCCCGTCTCCCATGGGTGTGTGGACACAGCCAGTTCCACACCATGCCCTGCCTGCCCGTCACCTGTGGGTGAGTGTACACAGCGAGTTCCACACTGCCGGTCTCCCATGGGTGTGTGGACACAGCCTGATTCACACAGCGCCCTGTCTGCTCATCTCCCGTGGGTGAGTGGACATAGCCAGTTCCACACAGCACCCTTCCGGCCCATCTCCCGTAGGTGAGTGGATGCAGACAGTCCACACAGCACCCTGCCTGCTCGTCTCCCATGGGTGATTGGACACAGCCAGTTCCACACTGCGCCCTGCCAGCCACTGTCCCATGAATGTGTGGACACAGCCAGTTCCACATCCTGCCCGACCTGCCCATCTCCCGTGGGAGAGTGGTCACAGCCATTCCACACAGCGCCCTGCCTGCCACTCTCCCATTAGTGTGTGGACACAGGCAGATCTACACAGCACCCTGCCTGCCCATCTCCGGTGGGTGAGTGGACAGAGCCAGTTCCACACAGCGCCCTTCTTGCCCATCTCCCGTGGGTGAATGGACACAGCCAGTTCCACACAGCGCCCTGCCTGCCCATGTCCTGTGGGTGTGTGGACACAGCCAGATCCACACAGTGCCCTACCTGCCCATCTCCGGTGGGTGAGTGGACACAGCCAGTTCCACACAACGCCCTGCCTGCCTGTCTCCCGTGGGTGAGTGGACACAGCCAGTTCCATACAGGGTGATGCCTGCCCGTGTCCCGTGGGTGTGTGGACACAGCCAGAATCACAGAGTGCCCTGCCTGACCGTCTCCGGTGGGTGCGTGGACATAGCCTGTTCCACAAGGGGCCCTGCCTGCCGCTCCTCGTGGGAGATGACACAGCCAGACCAAACAGGCCCTTCTTCCACTCTGTCGTGAGTGTGTGGACACAGCCAGTTCCACACCGCACCCTACCTGCCCATCTCCCAGTGGTAACGTGACACAGCCAAGTTCACACACAGCCCGGCCCTGTCGTGTTCCCGTGGCTTGTTGTGGACACCTGCATAATCACACAATGCCCTGCCTGCCCCATTTTTTTTTTCTTCCGGTGGTGGCGTGGACATAGCCAGTTCCACACAAGCCCTTCCTACCCACTCTCCATGAGTGTGTGGACAACAGCCAGATCCACACAAGTGCCCTACCTGCCGTCTCCGGGGTGATTTGGACACAGTCAGTTCCACACCAGCCCTGCCTGCCCATTTCCCGTGGGTGAGTGGACTCAGCCAGTTTTTACATAGCACACTGCCTGTCCACTCTCCCGTGAGTTGTGGACACAGCAAGTTCCACACCCCGCACTTCTCTGCCCTCTCCTGTGGAGAGTGGACACCGCCAGATCCACACAGTGCCCTGCTTCCGTCTCCGTGGGACAGTGACACAGCCAGTCCAACAGCGTCCTACCTGCCGTCTCCCGTGGGGACGGACATAGTCAGTTCCACACAGCGCCCTGCCTGCCCGCATCTCCGTGCTGAGTGGACACAACCAGTCCAAACAGCACCTCTGCTGCCATTCCCGTGGCTGAGTGACACAGCCTAATCCACACAGCACCCTCCTGCCGACTCTCGTGGAATGAGTGTACACAGCCAGGTACCCACCGCATCTGCGCTGCACCATCTCCCGTGGGAGTAGACACGGCCAGTCCACCAGCGCCTTCGTGCCGTCCCCATGGGTGTGTGGCACATCAGTCAACACAATGCCAGCTACCCATCTCGCCAGGGTGGGACACAGCCAGATCCACCAGCACGCTAACTGCCACATTCCCTTGGGTGAATGGATATAGCCAGTTCCACACCGGCCCTTGCCGCCATCTCCCATGGTGAGTGGACACAGCCAGTTCCACACAGCCCCTCTGCCTGCCCATCTCCCGTGGGTGTGTGGACAAAGCCATGCAACACAAACACCCAGCCTGCCCATCTCCTATGGGTGTGTGGACACCGCCAGTTCAAAACAGCGCCGCGATGCCGTCTCCGTGGGTGAGTGGACACAGCAGTTTACACAGTGCCTTGTCTGCCCCCTCACATGGGTGAGTGGACACAGCCAGTTCCACACAGCACCCTGCCTGCCCGTCTCCCATGGGTGTGTGGAGACAGCCAGTTCCACACAGCACCCTGCCTGCCCGTCTCCTTGTATGTGAGGACTCGGCCAGATCCACACAGCGCCCAGCCTGCCCGTCTCCCGTGGGTGAGTGGACACAGCCTGTTCAACAAAGCGCCCTGCCGCCCGTCTTTCGTGTTTGGGTGGACACAGCCAGTTCCACACAGCTCCGTACCTGTCCATCTACCATGAGTGTGTGGACACAGTCAGTTCCACACAGTGCCCTGCATGCCCATCTCCCGTGGGTGTGTGAACACAGCGAGTTCCACCCAGCGTCCTGCCAGCCCATCTCCTGTTTGTGAGTGGACACAGCCAGTTACACATTGCTCCTGACATGCCCGTCTCCATGGGTGTGTGGACACTGCCAGTTCCACACAATGCCCTGCCTGCCCGTCTCCCATGGGTGTTTGGACACAACCAGTTCCCCACAATGCCCTGCCCACCCGTTTCCTGTGGGTGTGTGGACACAGCCAGTTCCACATCCCCCTGCCTGCCCGTGTCCTGTGGGTGTGTGGACACATCCAGTTCCACATCGCATCCTGCTCGCCCATCTCCCGTGGGTGCGTGGACACAGCCAAATCCACACAGCACACTGCATAGCCATCTTCCGTGGGTGCGTGGACACAGTCAGATCCACACAGCACCCTGTCTTCCCATCTCCCATGGCTGCATGGACACAGCCAATTCCACACAGCACCCTGCCTGCCTATCTCACGTGGATGTGTGGACACAGCCATTTCCACACAGAGTCATGTTTGCCCATCTCCTTAGGTGTGTGGACACAGCCCGTTCCACACAGCGCCCTGCCTGCCCTTCTCCCATGGGTGTGTGGACACAGCCAGTTCCACCTTGCGCCCTGCCCGTCTCCCGTGGGTGTGTGGACACAGCCAGTTTCACACAGCACCTTGCCCGTCTCCCGTGGGTGTGTGGACAGAGCCAGTTCCACACAGAGCCCATCCCTCACGTCTCGCGTGGGTGCGTGGACACAGCCACTTCCACACAGCACCCTGCCTGCCCATCTCCCGTGGGTGTGTGGACACAGCCAGCTCCACACTGCGTCCTGCCTGTCCGTCTCCTGTGAGTGTGTGGACAGAGTCATTTCCGCACAAAGCCCTGCCCATCTCCCGTGTGTGCCAGGAGAAAGCCATTTCCACACAATGCCCTGCCTGTCAGTCTCCCTTTGGTTGTGGACACAACCAGTTCCACAGAGCACCCTGCCTGCCCATGTCCTGCGGGAGCGTGGACACAGCCAGTTCCTCAGAGTGCACTGCCTGCTCGTCTCCCATGAGTGCGTGGACACCGCCACTTCCACACAGCACCCTGCTTGCCCGTCTCCCGAGGGTTTGTGGACACACACTAAGAACATTTAAAAGCCAAAATGAAGACAAATAAACCAATTAAAAAACAGCACAGAACTGCACTGACACCTCATCGAAGACACACGTATGGTCAAGGGTCATGCAAAAGGACGTCCAACTTCATGTGTTATTAGGGTACAGCACATTGCAAGAACAATGAGCACGGCACTTCTTTTAAAACTGCTAAACTCTACAAACTTGACAAACCATTGCTGCAGGCAAGCACAGGAGCTTCATCCGTTGCTGGTAGAGTCCATAAGGTACAGTTCCTTTCAAAGACAACGTAGGAGACCAGAATATGCCACCCCGAAATATGACTGTAGAAGACCACAATAGACGACCCAAAAATATACCTCTCTTTTTTGAGACAGGGTATTGTACAGTCACCGAGGCTGAGTACAGTGTCATGATCTCAACCTACTGCCACCTTGAGTTCCCAGGCTGGACTGATCCTCAACCTCCCAAGTAGCTGGGACTACAGGCATGTACCACCACACCCAACTAATTTTTTTATTGTACGGGCAGGTTCTTGCTATATTGCCCAGGCTAGTCTTGAACTCCTGGCCGCAAGGGAGCCTACTGTCTGGACCTCCCAAAGTGTTGAGATTTCAAGCATGATCCACCATACCCAACCCAGCGTAAGGATTATTTTGAGCTGATTATTTTAAGAAACTACAGACACAGGAGAAGCTCTCAAAACAGGATAGAAGTTACCTTTTTGTAAGGGAAATTCACGTCTATAAAGGAAACTTACCTCCATTTGTAAAGGTGTCGCCCTCTCGTACCAGGAAGAGAAGGATGACTAAATCATGAGAGATTCTTATCAATGGACAAGGCACCACTTAAGTCTGGACAACAAATCTTACCCTCGCTCACCTTGCTTTTCCTGGTTCTCTCTCCACTAGTGACCCCCTACAGCACCCATTCTTTCTTTGTTGCATGTGAAGATAGTATGTAAGCCTGAACTCAAAGCCACCTCTTGGAGATTTACTCTTTTTTGCTGGGTATTTCCAATGCATACATAAAGAAAAAATTTAATTATACTTGTTAGAGCATGGTAATGTAAAAAAAAAACAAAAACAGGGATTCTTGATATTAATGAATACATTGAGTGTTTATAATATTACACAGATCCAGAGCAAAAGAAAAAGAGAGAGTATATTAGAACACTTTGGTCACAAGTGCTAGATTATACTTATACTAAATTAAGCATAAAAACATACTAAACTAAGCAATAAAAACTTACACTAAATTAAGCATTAAAAAAAGAATTTACTGGAAGGATATTTGGCTTTGTTATAGAATCAAGGAGCTATAATAACTCATGCAGTTTCCAGGATCTTGGATATTGAAACCAGAATCTGGATGCCACCAAATACTCCTCTACTCTACTCTCTTCTTCTCTATTCCCCTCTCCTTGCCTCTCTTGTAGTCTCTTCTCTTCTCTTGTTCTCTGTCTCTCTCTCTCTTTCTCCACCTATCTCTCATGGAAGAAGGTAGGAGTTAAATTGCAGGACTATTACTCAGCCCACAGACCTGAGAAGGTTCCGGTGGATGCTTTTTATCTTTGAAATCTTATTCGGGATTGTCTAAACCCCCGGCATACTCAGAAACAGGCACATAACGTGTAAGGAATTAGAAAAATCTAAAAAATATGATGCAACAACTTCTTATTCAAAATGCTGCTATAGGTTTGTTATTAGGTAGAAGCAGTATCACTTTGAAAAGCTTACTGGTGACACCGGGAATTATAGATCAGGATTATACAAGAGAAATTAAAGTTTTGTACTCCTCTCCTAGCTCTATTTCTGTTGTCAATCCTGGCCAGCGCATTGCTCAGCTTGTTTTGATTTCTTTGATATCCCTTGGTAAAGTACAATCGCAACAAGCCAGGGTCCCCTCTGCTTTTTGCTTCTCAGATGCTTACTGGATGCTATTACTAGGACTAAGCCTGAAATGGTTTTGTGGGTGAATGGCAAGGCATTTAAAGGAATTGTAGATACTGAAGCTGATATTCCTGTTATCACTGAGCAACACTGGCCCTCCTGTGGCCCAAGCAGGAAGCCGTTGGTTCGCTCCAAGGTATAGGCTAAGCCCGTAATCCTGAACAGTAGTGAATTGCTTACCTTTGTTGATGAGTAGGGACATTCTGGACAATTCCAACCATATGGTCGACTTACTCTACCCGTTAATCTTTCAGGAAGAGATTTTATGCAGGCTATGAGAGTTTATTTGTATAGCCTGAACTTGTGCCAAAGATTTGTTGCCAATGCTTTGCTACTAGAATCAAATATCCTACTGTATATATCATCCACTATATGGATGACATTCGTTTAGCCTATGCAGATGAAGGATTCTTACTGCAAGTTTTTGATCATGAAACAACACAATTAAACAGGGCCTTGTCATTGCTCGGGAAAAGGTGCAGAGGCACCCTCCTTATTGTTATTTGGGATACCAACTGCATAAATACCATTTTATTAACCAAGGAATTCAACTTCGTAAAGATGGCTTAAAAACTCTTAATGATTTCCAAAGACTTCTGGGAGATATCAGTTGGATTCGACCCTATTTGAAAATTACCACTGGAGACCTTAAGCCTGTTTTTGACATCTTACAGGGCGATACCAATCCTGATTCTCCTCGTCAATTAACCTCTGACGGGAGGCAAGCCTTAAAATTAGTAGAACAGGAATTGTCCCGCCAACATGTTCCCTATGTAAACTATAACTTGGAATGGGCTGGCTATGTTTTACACAACTCTCATACTCCCACAGCAGTCCTCTATCAATGGGGACCACTAATGTGGCTACATTGGCCCTCCTATCCCTCTAAAGTTCTAACTCATTATTATGAGATGGTTGCTACCTTAATCCATCTGCTCCGTTCATAATCCTGCAAATTACTAGGTAAAGAGCCACACTTTTTTGTGTTCCTTTTTCTAGTCTGCAGCAGGAGTGGTTGTTCTAGCATAGTGACTCCTGAGCCATAGCCCTTGGCCAATTATCCTGGAAAAATTGATAACCATTACACCCCTGATAAGTTGTTACATTTTGCTAGCCTACATCTGTTTATTTTTGTTGCCCGTGTCTCCTGTACCCCTTGACAATGCTGTTCTGATTTTTACAGATGGGTCTTCTAATGGTATGCAGTCTATTCAGTTAACAAAGACATGAAATCTTGGCACACTGGGTCTTCCTCGTCTCAAGAGGTCGAATTGCAGGCAGTTTTTTCAGCTGTAGAGGCCATCCCTGCTACGCCTGTTAACCTTTATTCAGATAGTCATTATGTGATTCGGGCACTCCAAGTCATAGAGAATGTGCCCTTTATTGGGACTTTTAATTGTAATGTTCAGAAATTGTTTCGTGCCTTGCAAGCTCTCATTCACTCACGTACAGGAAGATGTTTCTTTGGGCACCTTCGTGCTCATTCCCACCTGCCTGGTCCCCTCGACCAAGGAAATGAAATTGTAGATCTTGCCACTAGAACCAAACCCCTTCTTATTTTGTTAAGCGTAGTTGGCATAGCAGTCCCATGCTTTGCACAACCAAATAGCAGCGCTCTCAAGCAACAGTTCAATATCTCTAGAGAAGCGGCTCAAAAAATTGTAAAAGCTTCTTCTTCCTGTTCTCAGTTACTCCCTGTCCCCCATTATGGTGTTAATACCAGAGGCCTTTTATCAAACCACTTATGGCAAATGGATGTGACGTTTATTACTTCTTTGGGTTGATTAAAATATCATCAGATATCAGATTAAAATATCTGCTTATAATTATACCGGACTCAGCCCTGATATTCTTATTTGTTTCCACCGTGAAGGTTATTTTCCAGGCTGTGTTCTTTTACCTACTTATGTATATTACAATATAAATGGTGTTAAATGGACTCTATGTCAAGTTTAGACAGGCGATTTTCTGGCCCTCTTATTTGCCACCGCCGCCCGGAATACTTCGCTGTGAAAAGGAGCTGGTTGCGTCTACTCTGCACGTGCTGTGGAGAAGTTTCCGTGAACCAACTGCAACTAAGATTCCTATTCTCGGGACGACTCAGAGCATATATGATTGGACCACTGCAATAACTCACAATGGGTATTTGGGAGACAAGGGTTGTGTTGAGGGGCTATGGATAACTCCTTCAAAGGTATACCAGACTAGTCTCTGCAAACTTGTTGCAGGAACTGGTCAATTCTCTGCAAGAGAGTGTGGTGGACTCTACCCCAAAAATACGCCTAAGGACTATTTCTGCCTGTGTCCCTGAACTTTTGTATTCATGGTAGGCAATGTGAATATTCGTACTGTCACTCATGGTTTTGGAATATCATGCCTTAATTGTCAACTAATTAATTGTATACAATCCCTTGCCTATTCTGATAGAATGGTTGTGTTATACCGCCCCACCTTTGTGGGGTTCCAGCTAATGTCTCTGGTTTGATGATAAAAGATTGCAAATGTGGAAGGAGGTGAACGCTATATAGCTAAGGCTTAAAAGATTTATTGGGCTACTCATAACTACCATTGTAGCTCTTGTTACTGTACTAGGATCCAATGCTGCGGCTGGATTGGCGTTGACACAAGAGATAAAAAATTGCCAATTATTTCAATAATATCTCTTAAAATGTCACTCAGGCATTGGGTACCCAAGAGCATATTGATAAGAAGATTGAAGACCACTGGATGCTTTATAAGATGTGGTCCCGATTCTGGGAGAGGAAGTACAAGGAGTTCAGCTACGTAGCCATCTCCACTGCCACAATTATCAGTGGATTTGTGTAACTCCCAAACCTTATAAAGAGAGTAACTATAATTGAGCTAAAGTCCAAAATCACCTGGCAGGGATCTGGCAATCCGTATATGCATCTATAGATTTGCTCCAACATCATCAAGAAATAGGCATGTTGGAGACTCCACTTTAATACTAGCATTTCCACAAAAGCGCGAAGTTTTCTCAATCAAGTCTTAGGACATGTTCCATCTTTTGGAAATTTTAAAAGCTTATTCTTTATGATTATTTGAGCTTCTGTTCTTCCCGTGGTAATTTTGTGTGTTACGCCTCTTCTACTGCCACTGATTGCTAAGAATATTTTGTCTGTTAAAGCTGCCATACACTCCAATAACGTGCAAATGAAAGTTTAACAGCAAGCCTCCAATTAATTATAAAGGGAAGGGAGAGGTGTAGGGAGCTATCCCGAAAACGGGAGCGTTAAAGTGCGGTTGGTGCCCGGAACACTGGGGTTCATGAGAAATAGCACCTGGCGCCTTGACTCAGAGCTCTGACAGTCTTGGCCTTTATTCCAGCTCACGGAGGGTGCTGGAGATAGCAGTAGCAATTATAGAAGGTCACTGGGTAACCCTGTGCACACAGCCCTAGTACCTTATAGCCGCCACCGAAGCCCTACACACTCCTTTCCCAGAATTGTTAATAACGCTTGGGTGCTCTTTTCCTTGAATTGTCTTGAGTAATCATAGTTGAGTATTTGTAGCTTTTTGGATATCAGAAAAATGTTGAGGATTAGAAAACTGCTTAAGCGAGGGAAAGGGATATCAAAGTGAGGTAAGGTTGAAAGAAACAAGAACTGTTTTGTTCTCTGGTTTAATAAAGACATATAACACCTGTTCCTTTGCATTTCGCTTCTCTTTTGTTCTTATCTGTATAAATATAGCAACGGAAATAAGGCGCGGCAGTCACCAAGGACTCCCTCCTCCTGTCTCCATCTTTTTGTTGTTTCCTCATTTCTAAGCCTCGCCCTCTAACTCCCGTGACTCACGTCGTCGGCTGGAACCTGCAGATTTTTCATTAAAAAAATGCGATATACAAAATCTTTACAGTGACTTACACAAAGGTTATAAGTGCCTATTACACTTGTTTTTCAGTGTAAACTGAAACCACGTACATTGCGGTCATAAACACATATAAGAAGCACAGTTCTTGTATAAATGATTCCCCTTTGCAAAGACTTAAAGGAGACTGTGACTTCTTTATATGCTTGCTTTTCTTTGAGAACTGAAAAACTATGTACAAGATTTTGACAAACGCATGTAAGATACATTCAGGTTTTTCATAAAGAACTTCCACATATTAGTTGCAGTAACTAAGACAATTCAGATAGAAAGTGCTTGCGTACATGCTTGTTCTTCCCTGAGTACTGAAACAAAGTGTACATTGTTTCCACACACGCATATAACGTTCATTCTGTTCTTTCATAAATAACACCCACATGTATCAATAACCCAGAATGGATCCTGTTTATACGCTTGTTCTATGAGAACAGAAGACCTGTGTACATTGTTTTCACAAACGCATATAACAAACATTCGTTTCGTATAGAATTTCCATATATAAACATATTCATAGACTTATAGAAAGGCGACAGAATCAGCTTTGCTAATATTTTTCTCCAAGAATGGAAGCACTTGTACACTTAACTAACGTATATGAAACCGTTCTTTGATAAAAAATTGACAAGAGTTAGACAAAGGAGATAGAAGGGTCTTTGCTTACACGCTTGCATCTTCTCTGTGAAATGGAAACCATAATTTATTGGTTTCAGAAAAGTATATAAGAAACATTCACTTCTTCATAAACAACTTCTGTATATAAATTTCTACGGTGACAGACAATGGTAATAAACATAAAGTGCATTTCTTATGTGCGTGTTCTACAGGTACTGAAACACTGTGCACATTGTTTTTACAAACGCATTTATGAGACTCTGTTTTCGTATAGAACTTCCACAATTAACAAAGACCTAGACAAAGGAGATAGAAACTTTTTGTGTATATATTTTTTCATCTCTAAGAATTAAAATACTCTGTACACTACACTAAAGTATATAAGAAACATCGGGTTCTTTCAGGAAGAAGTTTATACTTAAATGTTAGCAGTGACTTAGACGAAGTTGAATGCGTTCGTTTCGGGATTTTTTTTCTGAGAACCGAAACTCAGTGAATGTTTTCACAAAGGCATATAAACTATAGTTCCTTCAGAAAGAACTCTCATGTAAATGTTTGCAATGACTTAGAAAAATCAGTGAGAAAATATCTTGTTTATACGTTTTGTTCTTCCTTCAGAAACGAATATTTGGTTACATTGTTTTCACAAAAGTATATAATGATCATTCTATTCTTTCATAAACCGCCAGATATAAATACTTATACTTAGAACAAGTTGGTATAAAGTTTGTTGCTTATGTGATTAATCATTTCTGAGAAGGTAAAGTGTACCTTGTTTTCCAAAATGCATGTAAGAATCATATTTTTCTTCATAAAGAAATCCCATATATAAATAAACTCAGACAAATGAGAGAAAATGGAATTTTTATACACTTGTTCTCTTGTGCACTGAATACCTGTATACATTGTTTTAACAAACATATATATGGTTCATTCATTCTTCCATATATAAATGGTATTGACTTAGACAAATGCGGGAGAAAATACCTTGCTTATAAGCTTGATCTTCTCTGACAACTGAAGAACTGTGTACATTGATTTCAGAAACAGATATAAGAAAAAACTCTTCTTTCATAACAAACTCCCATATAAATTTCAGTGACTTACACAAATGTTAAGGAACTCTTATGTTTTTTCTTCTGTAAGAATTGAAGCACTTTGTACACGGTTTTCACTGACGTACAAAAGAAACATTCAGTTGATTCATAAAGAACTTTATATGCCAATATTTGTAGTGACTTACGAAAAGAAGATCGAAAGTGCCTTGCTTATATACTTGATCTTTGAGAACTGAAAAACTGTGTACTTTGTTTTCACAATAAGAAACGTATAGTTCTTTAATGAAGAAATCTCACGTGACTTATATGTCAGTGACATATAGGATAGAAAGTGTCTAGCTTATATTCTTTTTTTTTTTTTTGAGACAGAGTCTCGCTTTGTTGTCCAGGCTAGAGTGAGTGCCATGGCGTCAGCCTAGCTCACAGCAACCTCAAACTCCTGGGCTCGAGCGATCCTTCTGCCTCAGCCTCCCGAGTAGCTGGGACTACAGGCATGCGCCACCATGCCTGGCTAATTTTTTATATATATATATATCAGTTGGCCAATTAATTTCTTTCTATTTATAGTAGAGACGGGGTCTCGCTCTTGCTCAGGCTGGTTTTGAACTCCTGACCTCGAGCCATCCGCCCGCCTCGGCCTCCCAGAGTAGCTTATATTCTTTTTTAATCTATGACAACAGAAATAGAGATAGGAAGTTAATTTATTGTACTCGTGTTCGTTTCTGAGAACCGAAACGGTGTTTCGTTCTCACAAACCCATATGAGAATCATCCAGTTTGTACAGAAGGAACCTATATATATAAATGTTTACAGGGAGTTACAAAAAGAAACGGAAAGTGCCTTGTATATGCCTTTGATCTCTGAGAACTGAAGAACTGTAAACATTCTCACAAACACATATCAGAAACATACAGCTCTTTGGTAATTAATTCCCATATGTAAATATTTACAGTGACTTAGATGAAGGTTACAGAATGTGCCTTGCATATACTCTTGTTCTTCCCTAATAAATGAATTAATAAAAAAGTTTGTTCTTCTCTAAGAATTGCAGCACTTTGTCACAGTTGTCACTAACATATATAAGAAAGAGTTCTTTCATAAATTACTGTATATGTGTTACAGCGACTTAGACAAAGGACGTAGAAAGTGTGTTGTTCATGCGGTTCTCTGAGAACTGAATCTCAATCTACATTGTTTTCATAAACGCATATAAGAAACACAGTTGCTTCAAAAAGAAAATCCATTTATAAATGTTTGCAATGACTTAGACAACTTGGAGAGAAATTACCTTGGTTATATTCTTCTTCTCTGAGTACGGAAGACCTGGGTACCGTGTTTTCATAAGCACACTTAAGAATCAGAGTGCTCTCATAAGGAAACTCCCACTTACAATATATGATTACAGTGGCTTAGAAGACGAGAAAGTGTATTGCGTATACGCTTATTGTTCTCTGAGAGCTGCATTTCCGTTGTGTGTGGTTTTCACAAAAGGTTATAGGATTCGTTTCCAAGTTTTACACAAAACTTCCATATGTAAATGTTCTCAGTGACGTAGGAAATGAGAGAGAAAATGTTTTGCATATATGCTGGTTCTTCCATGAGAACTGAAGAACTATTTACATTGTTTTTACAAAGGCAAATAGGAAACAGTTCTTTCAAATAAGACTTCCACATATGAGTATTTACCATGACGAAGAAAAGGAGCTGGAAAATGCCCTGCTCACATGTTTGCTCCTCTCTAAAACGTGAAGCAAATTCTAACTTGTTTTCGCTAAGGTGTGTAAGAAACATTCAGTTGTTTAACGAAGTTTATATGTGTGGACAGTGACTTAAACAAAGGAGATAGAAAGTGTCTTTCATCTCCGAGATAAAATGAAAGTGTCTTTTATCTCTGAGAACTGAAGAACTGTGTACCTGGTTTGCACAAACACATATAAGAAACATTCGTTCGTTCATAAAGAACTTCCATATGTAAATGTTTTCAGAGACTTAGTCAAAGGAGATAGATAGTGCCTTGTTTGTATGCTCGGTCTTGTCTGAGAACTGTACCAACCTGTACATTGTTTTGACAAACACATATACATACATTTACTCATGAAGAACGTACATATTACATTTTTAGAGTGACTTAGACTAAGTTGAGAATGCGTTGCTTGTGAGATATTTTTTCACTGAGAACACAGTGTAAATTATTTTCAAAAATACACAGAAAGAAATGTTCTCAATAAAGAAATTACATGTATAAATGTTTACAGAGAGATTGAGAAGGGGGATAGAAACTACCTTTCAGAGAGGAACAACTGTGTACACTGTTTTCCCGTACTCGTATAAGCAATAAGTTCTTTCATAAATGACTCGTTTTCTTCTCTGAAAATTGAAACACTGTGTAAATTATATTCACAACACATATAAGAAACATACAGTTCTTCCATAAACAACTCCCTTATATAAATATTGGCAATGACTTGGACAAATGAGAGAGCAAATTGCTTTTTATAGGCTTTGTCTCCGAGTACTGAAGATCTGTGTACATTGTTTTCACAAACTCATATAAGAAATTGTTTTTTCATAAATAACGTCCATATGTAAATATTGATAGTGAATTAGACTAAAGAGGTGGTGCCTTGCATATATGTTTTTTCTTCTCTGAGAATTGAAGCACTGTGGACAGTTTTCACTAACGTTTAAAGGAAACATTCACTGCTTTTCATAAAGAATTTCCATATATGAATATAGAGTGTGTTGGACCAAGAAGAAAGAAAGTGCCTTCAGTATATGCTTGTTGTTCTTTGAGAACTAAAGCTATGTGGACATTGTTTGCACAAACATCAAAAAAACATGTTTCTTTTAAAAAGAATTTCCATACATATAAAGGCGATAGAAATAATTTGTTCTATGAAAACTTAGGCAGTGTGTATTGACAAACATGTAACCGAATCATTACGTTCTTTCATAAAAATTTCCACATACAAATGCATACAGTTACTTAGACAAAGAAAACAGAAAGTGCCTTCTTCGCTTGTTTTTGTCGGATACTTGAAGTCGTGTCAGTGGTGTTTTGCAAATGCCTATAACACTAAGATCTGTCATATGCACATGTTAAAAGTCCGGACAAAAGAGATAGAACCTTATTTATATAAATATACTCGTTTTTCTTTGAGAACTTTAGTAGCGTGTACGGTATTCTGACAAAGGTATATAAGAAACCCATTCTCTCATAAAAAATTTTCATATACAAATGTTTATTTTAGTCATCTAAAAAATAGACAGAGACAAGAGAGACAAAAAGGTGACAGAATGTTTACAATCACAAGATTTACAAAAACAAGACAGAAACTATTTTGCTTATAAGCTCGTCTTTTTTTAAAAACTGAAGCAGTGTTTTCACAAAGGAGGAGAGAAAAAATTAGGTTATTTCATAAAGAACTTCCATAAGCAAATGTTAAAAGTGACTAAGAAAAAGTATGTACAATTGGTCTTGGTCATTGGCTTCTTCTCTGAGAACTGAAACACTGTGTAGAATGTATTGGCAAAAGCATATAAAGAAACCTTTGTTTTATAATCAACTTCAATATAGAAATGTGTAGTGACTTAAACAAAGGAGATAGAAATTATCTTGCTTATATGCTTTTTCTTCTCTGAAAACTGAATAAGTGGGTAGAGTGTATTGACTAACGCTTAGAGAAACATTACTTTCTTTCATAACAAACTTTCTTATACAGATGTTTACAGTCACGAAAGAGATGAAGCGTTGGCTTACAAGCTTGTTCTCTGAAAACTGAAGCAACATGTACAGTGTTTTCACAAATGTGTATGGGAAACAAGTTCTTTCATAAAGAACTTTAATATGCAAAAGTTTACAGTGACTTAGACATAGGAGATAGAAAGTACCGTGTTTATTCGCTTGTTCTCGGAGAACTGAAGCAGTATGTACAGTTTATTCACAAATGGTGAGGAAAAACATTAAGTTCTTCGATAAAGAATTTATATATATAAATGTTTAAGGTCAAGAAAGGCATATCATATAGATTGCTTTGTTTGTGTGCTTGTTCTCAGAGAACTGAAGCAATGTGTAGATAGTTTTCATAAACGTGGAGAAAAAAATAAAGTTCTTTCATAAAGAACATATACAAATGTTTCCAGTGATTTACACAAAGGAGCTACAAAGGACCTTGCTTTTAGATTTGTTCTCTGAGAACTAAAGTAGTGTGTGAGATATTTTCACACATGCCTATAGGAAACGTTAAGTTCTCTCATAAAGGAATTCATACTGACATATGTACAGTGACTAAGGCAGAGGATATAGAAAGTTACTTTCTTACGTTTGTTCACTGAGAACTGGAGCAGTGTGTTTCGACAAACGCATATAAGAAACATTAAGTTCTTTTTTTTTTTTTTTTACGTATGTCACTCAACAGTGAAGTTAATGCTATTCCTGTAAACCAAACCTCAAGATAGGGCATATATGGTGAACAAGGAAAAAACTAATCATTATTAAATTTAGTTAAATTATAAACATTTAATTTGATGTTAGATGAAAAGGAGATGGTAACAAAAACCTCTCACATGAATATTGAAAACCATCTTAGAGATAAACTGATTGATTAGCAGCAGATTAAATATGGTAAATAATCATAAATTTAGAACGAGCAAATCCATGAGCCTATCATAGAAACATAAAAGAACCCCACAAACCATTAAAAAGTCAATAAAAGAATATCAGGAATAGTTACTCGAATAAAAAAAATTAAATTCAAAACAGAGAAACAAATGAATGAACATGAGTTCCTTAAAGTCCAGAGACAAGACTAATGACACATCCGGGAGTGGCTGAGGGTGGATGAGCAATTGGAGTGGGTCCAACATTCCCATCGTTGAGGCATTCCTCTGTCACAGGCTGAGCGAGGGATTTGAGTCATAACATAAGTTCTGATGATAGGAATACCATAGCAGCTGCAAAAATGATGCAAAGTGTTTTATCAGAATAACATGATTTTTAAGCAAATAATTTCATTAGCAACGAGAAACGAAAGGAGGCAGAAGCGGTGAAGCGACAGGGTGCTAACTACCTATTGTCGGCGGTGTGCACCCGGTCCCGCCAGGGGATGAGACGCGCGCTCCACATTGCGCCCTCCGCCTGGAGATGTATCATGATTTTTTTTGCATCCCAGCGTCCTCGGCAAGAGTATCAGAGAAGGTTAGCCCTCAGTCGAGCATCGTTTGTGTTTGTACACCATGTGTTCAGTCCGGTCCTGTTGTGCGATCCTACCCCTCACTGCTCCATCAAGAGGAAACTATTGGTCTGATAGATGTTCTTTTTTGTTGGCATCCCTTATCCTGGCTTTGGTATGAAAGTTAATCTTTGCCTTCATAAAAGGTGGTGCGCGCACAGAAGGTTGTTCCTCAGCTAGATAGAATGATAGTGTAGGAACTAATTTCCTGCAATACAGAGAACTTATGGGCCACGTTTGTTGTGTTGCTAGGAGTGTGTGAGATGACAAAAAATATTCCGCTGGTAGATAGAGAACCGACCTCAATTCGAGCTAGAGAGGACACTCGCGTTTGAGGTCAGAGGTATTAAGTAGATGTTTTGAGTAGAGGTGTTGCGTCATAGGGGATCAGCTGGTGTGTGTGGAAGAGTTCAGAGTGGCATGATCCAGGAGGAATAACCTTTCTCTATATAATTACATCTATGCCTGCTTGACACTGTCCTAGGGAGAACAGTGATGTTATCTTAAGATAATATATTGCTTCCGCACTTCCTCTCCATAGACTTGAACTTCGTCGCGATATTGTGTGCGATTAGTCAGATTTATTTTGCAAGGTAGATTCATAAATAATACAATAGACTTGATAGATCTCGCTACGATTTGGATATGCAGGTTGTAATGATAAGTTGCTCGCTATTTATATATAGAAATATTCTGATTAGACCCATAGATGTACTTTTCTGGTGTTCTTTGCTGATTGTCTATTTGCAGTGTAGACCATAGATGATCCGAGCTCATCTTAAATAATAAGTAATTATCTTCTTGATCCGTAGTCAACCAACCTTAGTTGGGTTTCAAATAAGACTCTCGCATGAATCATAGACATTTCCACAGGTTGTTTCGTAGTTTTCGAGTAGCGTTTAGTTTGCTTTGGTACTCTGTTTGAGCTTTCAGTCTCTCTGCCTGGATATGTCTGACGCGTCTTGGTGTGTTGGGTACGCGCTGTCTCTAACCAGCTCTCTACCTGAGTCGCGCTTCTCATGTAGAGAGCTATAGTTGGATTTGATGATCGAGTCCTTGAGATCTTCGGTTATCAGGGACCCATGAGATGGACAGTCCATCCCTAGATGGCTGATCCTTCTCGCGCGCAAGGCAACGGCTTTAGCTCGTGCCACAGAGGGGATTTAGAGACCTATGTCATTCATCTTGGGCACGACACAGCGATTCATTTTGTTCATAGAAATTATTTTATTTCCGACCTTTTTTTGATTGTTGTCGCGCGCAAGTCTCGCATTCTGTTCCGCTAACGACAAACGCAGCTGAGGATGTCCGTATGCGGAAGTGCGGCTCGATACATCGCGCCAGAAGAGCGAGACGGCTGGTTTGAGCAAAGCAATATCGCTTTCCTCGCTGCGCTCCTCAGAGCACAAGCCTCACTTGTAGCTAGCGCGTTACTAGAACAGGTCAGTATCAAAGCGCCACCTGATGCCCCCAGAGAGGTTATAATACACATTTTGCATAATATGTCCTGTCAGAGTCAGTTGGCCAATTAATTTTTTCTTTTTATAGTAGAGACGATTGTGATCTGCTGATCTTGCTGAGGTTGGATTCTGACCTCACTATGAGTTGTCCACCCGGATGGCCTCCCAGAGTGAGAATTACAGGCGTGAGCCTCCGCACCCTGCTTATTTCTATCTTGATATGTTCATTTATGAACTAATCATTTAGTAGGAGATTGTTTCAACCCTTTTTGTTGAAATGTGACTTTCAGTTAGGTTTGTTTCTTCTTTAGTCCACTGTGATCAGAGAAATACATGGTATGATTTCTATTTTTAAAATCCTTGATGTTTACTTTGTGTCCTAGGGTATGGTCCATGTTAGAGAATGTCCCTGAGCTGAGGTGAAGAACATATATTAGTGGATTTTGGGTAGAATGTCCTGTAAATGTCAGTGAGATCCAAATGTACTAGAATTCTTTTTTAAGTCCATTATTTATTAGTTTTCTCTTTAACGGATCTCTCTTGTGCTGTCAGTGAAGTGTTGAAATCTCTGGTGATTATGGAGTTGCTATTAATCAAGTTGCTTAGAGCGAGTAAGGTTTGCTATATGAATCAGGGTGCACCTAAGTTGGTTGCATAATATTTAAAATTGTTGTCCCTTCTTGTTGAACTAGTCCTTCACCTTTATATGACCATCTTTCTCTTTCACTACCTTTGCTGGTTTAAAAACTAAGTCGTCTAAAATGAGAACAGCCATGCCAGCCTTCTTTTTGCCTCCACTTGTTGAAACACTGATCTCCACCCTTTTACCTTCAGTGTATATACATCTTTGCAGGTTAGATGTGTTTCCTGATGGCAGCATATACTTGGCCTCTATTTTCTTAGCCAGTCAGCCAGCGTATGTCTCTTGAGTGGAGAGTTTAAGCCATTCACATTTATTGATAGAATTGATAGATAAGGTAGATTACTGTTCATTCTGTTGGTTTAGATATTCTTGCTTTGATTTCTGTATCGAACCATTGTAATATCTGGCCTTTATTCTTTGGATGTTGGTTGTTTCTAATCGTGAGTCTTTATTATGGTGTTCTGTGCGTAACACTTTTTTGAGTACCTCTTTTAGGGCTGGTCTTGGTGAATTCTCGGAGATTTATTGAATTCTGTGCCTATCTGAGAATGTCTTAATGTCTCCTTCATATATAAAGGCACTATTATTTCTCTTGTGTCTTTGAGGGCAGTTTACACACTTCTTCAGCTCTTAGAGAAACGCAAGTGTATACGCAATGCATGGCATAAGATAGGGCTAGGTTGATGGTTACACTCAGGGTTACGATTGGTTTGACAAAGAATCTCCTATATCAAAGAACTTACTATTGCTTGTTTGTTTCACAGCGAGATCCACACACTGCTTCACCTCTGAGAGACTTAGAAAGCATACAGGCAACGTAATTTCTGGGTTTCTTACGTTTACGTTTAGCCTTAGTGTTCAGGTTGCCTAAGAACATTTCTTGAAAGAACTTAATTTTTCTTATGTGCATTTCACAGAAAACTGTACACACTGCTTCAGTTCTGAGAAACCAAACGTATAAACAAAGCACTTTCTAGCTGCTTCTCAAAGTGTAAGTAAACATGAAAAATCTTTATCTTATGAATTTCACCGGAAACAGTACCCTTTGCTACAGCTCTCAGAAAATAGCGTGTAAAAGGCATGCTTCTCACACATGGGTTAGGTTTAGCATTTAAGTTAGGATACGGTTGCCAATGATCCTTTTCTGAAAAAAACATACTGTTTCTCAGGCGTGTTTTGCAGCAATCTCTATACACTGCTTCCGTTGTCAGAGAAAAGCAAGAGTATACATAACTAACTTTCCACTTGTTTTCTCGAAAGGATAGTAAATATTTGCTTACAAAAATTCTTGATTAAGACTTGTTTCTTTTTTTTGACAAGAGCTAAAACTACTTCAGTTCTCAGAGATGAAGCGAATAAGCCACGCACTTTATCTAAGTATGTGCAAATATTTTTATGAGTATACACTCTGTGAAAGAATTTACAGTTTCTTCTGTGCCTTTGACAGGAATCTCTACATCTTCGTCTCTCAGAATGAATAAAGTGGATAGTGCACATTCTAGCTCCGCTAGTGACCTCAACGTTCGCCTTGGGATATTATTTATGTCATAGCTTACTATTTTTATATGCATTTGAAATCAAACTTTTCCCAATGCCCCAGTTCTCAGGGGAAAGCAAGTGTCTAGCAACGTTCTCTATTTGGATGTACACAATTTTCTTTGGACAATTTTTGTGAAAGAACTTATTTACTTAAATTTTTTTTTTTTTTTTGAGATTTGCCTCACATGGGTGACCTGTTAGAGTGCCGTGCCGTCAGTCACGCTCACAGCAACCTCAGACTCCTGGGTTCAGGCGATCTTCTTGCTAGAACCTTCCGAGTAGCTGGGATTACAGGCATCGCCACCATGCCCTGCTAATTTTTTATATATATTTTAGTTGGCCAATTAAATTCTTCCTATTTTTAGTAGATACGGGGTCTTCCTCTTGCACAGGCTAGTTTCGAACTCCTGATCTTGAGCCTTCCTCCCACCTCGGTCTGCCGGAGTGCTAGAATTACAGGCCTGAGCCACCGTGCCCGGCCTTCTTAAGTGTTTCTTACTAGAATCTCTATAGACTACCTCAGTTCTCAGGGAAGAACAAGCCTGGAAGCAAGGCACTTTACAGCTGCCTGTCTAAGTCACTTTAATATTTGCCTATGGTAGCGCTTTGTGAGAGGACTTACTGTGTCCTATGTGCCCCGGGCATAAACTCTCCACCGTGATTCAATTCTTATGGAAGAAGAAACCTATAAGCAATGCACTTTAGAGCCAGTTTCTTTACGTCCCTGTATACATTTGTATATCCAAGTTTTCTATGAAAGAACGTAAGGTTTCTTATGTGCATTTGCCAGAAAACTCCACATATTGCCTTAGTTGTTAGAAAAGAATTAACTGATGGGAATATCCCTTTCTGGCTCATTTGTGTACGTTATTGTAAATATTGTATTTGGAATATTTTATGAAAGAACTAAATATGTCTACGTGCATTAATAGGAAACTTTACTGTTAAGTTTTAAGACAAGAAGTATCGGTAAATCAGGGCACTTTTACGCTCCCTTGTCTAATTAGATTTATTTGTATATGGAAGTTTTCTGTTTAAGAAATTACTGGGTCTGGCATACATTTAAAACAAAAGGCTACAAGTGGTTTTCATTCTAAGATAAGAACAAGCCGATAAGAAATGCAGTTTCTAGTTTCATTGTCTAAGTCACTGTAAACATTTATATTTAGATGTTCTCTATGAGAGAACACTATGTTTCTTGTATGCATTTGTCAATACAGCTTCCACATTCCTTCAGATCTCAGGAAACAACTCCTTGCGGAAATCGCTATCTACTTGATTATATCTATCTAAGTGATTTTTATATCATATCTATCTAAGCGATTTTTAACATTTGTATATGGAAATTATTTAG
>NW_017968526.1:203611-228906 GCF_000165445.2 Microcebus murinus
TAAGGGAGGCAGAACAAATAAGGAACGCAGGGAGGGGGGCACGGCGTACATGCCGCCGATACCTTGTACTCCCATGCATCTGCGCTTGAGAAGAGGAGAGAGTCAATAAGAACATGCCGATTTTTTTGAGACAGTAGTCTCGCTTTGTTGCACAGGCTAGAGTGAGTGCCATGGCGTTCAGCCTAGCTCACAGCAACCTCAAACTCTGGCTCAAGCAATCCTGCTGCCTCAGCCTCCGAGTAGCTGGGACTACAGCATGCGCCACACACCCGGCTAATTATATATAATATATTAGTTAGCCAATTAATTTCTTTCTATTTATAGTAGAGATGGGTCTTGCTCTTGCTCAGGCTGGTTTCGAACTCCTGACACTCGAGCAATCCGCCCGCCTCGCCTCCCAGATAGCTAGGATTACAGGCTTGAGCCACCACGCCGGCCTAGGTAGATTTTATTGCTGTTACTATTTCAGCCCCCCTCTTGAGATTCGGTCTGTCAGGATATCCTATTTCCTCGTTGGTTGAGCAGGGAGACAGTGTGGTTTCTAGAAATTTGTCCACTTCTCACATTTTCCCGTTTGGTGTGCAATAAAGATTTTAAAGTATTCATTAAATTATAGTTGTATCCTCCTTGGATGAGTTACTGATAGTCCTTTTTATATCTGATGTAGATTAGAAGATTGTGCTTTTCTGCTTTTCTTTTGGCGGCGAGCGCAATGGCGAGTCAATTTTGTGTATTTTTTCTAGAGCAACAACGTTCTGTTTTATTAAATCTTCTGAATAGCTTCCCTGTTTCATGTTGTTAGTTCTGATTGGTCTTGTTGATTTCAGTTCTCCTGCTGGATTTGAGGTTTGTGGTTTTTCTTTTAAGCGATTCATTGTGTTGTTTACATTAGATTTTGTATTTTGTGACTCCTTGACTTTTGGTTATAGGCATTTATGGAAATAAAGCTTTCTCTCAGAACAGCTTTAGCTGTGTGCCACAGAGGGGTGTTGTGATAACATGTGCTCTCGGTCATTTTGCTCAGGTAGGAATTTGTTATTTCCGCCGTCTTTTTGTGTTGGGTAGAGAGGTCTTGCTGTGCTTGCCTAGTGCGGTAGAGTGAGTGTCGTGTGAAGCAGCTATGGCTCGACAGGCAAGCAAAAGCCGGCGTGGGTTCAGAGGCATCTCTGCTTGCATCAGGCCTCTGAGGTAGGCTAGGTTAGACATCAGACATGGTGCCACGATGCCGGCAATATTTTCTATAGTATCCAGTTGGCCATAGATCTTTTTATAGGAGAGGATGGATGGATCGGTTGCTCAGGCTTGGTTTCGAACTCCTCATCTTGAGTTATCCACCGGCTCGCCTCCCGTGGGCAAGAATTACAGGCATGAGCCTCCAACCCTGCTTATTTCTATCTTGATATGTTCATTTATGAATAATCATTTAGTAGGAGATTGTTGTCAACCTTTTGTTGAAATTGACTTTCAGTTAGGTTTGTTTCTCTTTTATTCACTGTGATCTGAGAATACATGGTATGATTTCTATTTTTAAAATTCTTGATGTTACTTTGTGTCCTAGGGTATGGTCCATTTAGAGAATGTCCCCTGAGCTGAGGTGAAGAACATATATTAGTGGATTTTGGTAGAATGTCCTGTAAATGTCAGTGAGATCCAATGTTCTAGATTCTTTTTTAAGTCCATTATTATTAGTTTTCTCTTAACGGATCTCTCTTGTGCTGTCAGTGAAGTGTTGAAATCTCTGGTGATTATGGAGTTGCTATTAATCAATTGTTAGAGGAGTAAGGTTTGCTATATGAATCAGGGTGCACCTAAGTTGTTGCATAATATTTAAAATTGTTGTCCCTCTGTTGAACTTGTCCTTCACCTTTATATGACATCTTTCTTTCACTACCTTTGTTGGTTTAAAAACTAAATCTCTAAATGAGAACAGCCATGCCAGCCTTCTTTTTGCTCCACTTGTTGAAACACTGATCTCCACCCTTTACTTAGTGTATAAAGCGCAGAGGGTGTTTCCTGATGGCAGCATATACTTGGCCTCTATTTTCTTATCCAGTCAGCCAGCGTATGTCTCTTGAGTGGAGAGTTTAAGCCATTCACATTTATTGAGATAATTTGATAAGTAGGTAGATTACTGTTCATTCTGTTGTTTAGATTCTTGCTTAAAAAAAAAAATCTACCTAAAATGTCCCGATCCAGGTGGTTTCACACCGGAATTTTATCACACTTACAACAAAAGAACTAGTGCCTATTTTGCAGAAATTAGTCCACAACATAGAGAATGGAAACCTCCCCGACACCTTTTATGAAGCAAATATTACTTTGATACCAAAGCCAGGAAAGGATGCAACAAAAAAGAAATCTACAGACCAATATCCCTAATGAATATAGATGCAAACATTTCAACAAAATCATAGCTAACCGAATCCAGACGCTTATCAAAAAAAATAATACATCACGACCAAGTGGACTTCATCCCTGCGATGCAGGGAAGGATACGTTCAACATACGTAAATCTATAAATGCAATTCACCACATATACAGAAGCAAAAACAAAGACCACGTGATTCTTTCAAAAGACGCAGAGAAAGCTTTTTACAAAAGTCAACATCTTTTCAAGATACGAACACTTAATAAAATACATACCTAAAAATGATACAAACCATATATGACAGACCCATAGCCAACATCATATTGAATGAAGAAAAATTGAAAGCATTCCCATTTAGAACGGGAACCAGACAAGGCTGCCCACAAACTCCACTACTATACATCATAGTCGTGGAAGTCATAGCTACGGCAATCAGACAAGAAAGGGCAATTAAAAGTATCCAAATAGGCCGGGCGCGGTGGCTCAAGCCTGTAATCCTAGCATTCTGGGCGGCCGAGGCGGGCGGATTGCTCAAGGTCAGGAGTTCAAAACCAGCTTGAGCAAGAGCAACACCCCGTCTCTACTATAAATAGAAAGAAATTAATTGGCCAACAAATATATATATATAAAATTAGCCGGGCGTGGTGGCGCATGCCTGTAGTCCCAGCTACTTGGGAGGCTGAGGCAGGAGGATTGCTTGAGCCCAGGAGTTTGAGGTTGCTGTGAGCTAGGCTGACGCCACGGCACTCACTCTAGCCTGTGCAACAAAGCGAGACTCTGTCTCAAAAAAAAAAGTATCCAAATAGGAGCAGAAGAGATCAAACTTTCACTGTTTGCTGATGATATGATATACCCCAAACATTCAACCAAGAAACACCTGGAGCTAATAAATGAATTTAGTAAAGTGTTAGAATACAAAATCAATACACAGATATCAGAGGCATTCATACACGCCAACAATCAAATTGAGAACCATAACAGAGACTCAATTCCCATCAGAATAGCTACAAAGAAATTAAAGTGCCTAGGAATATACTTAATATACGAGGCAAAAGACTGCTACAGGGTGAACTATGAAACACTGAGGAATGAAATAGCAGAGCATGTAAACAGATGGAAATCTACACCATGCTCATGGATCAGCAGACTCAATATCATCAAAATGTCTATACTACCCAAACTCGATTGAGAAACAACCAACATCCAAAGAATAAAGGCCAGATATTACAATGGTTCGATACAGAAATCAAAGCAAGAATATCTAAACCAACAGAATGAACAGTAATCTACCTTATCTATCAATTCTATCAATAAATGTGAATGGCTTAAACTCCCCACTCAAGAGACATACGCTGGCTGACTGGATAAGAAAATAGAGGCCAGATATGCTGCCATCAGGAAACACATCTAACCTGCAAAGATGTATATACACTGAAGGTAAAAGGGTGGAGATCAGTGTTTCAACAAGTGGAGGCAAAAAGAAGGCTGGCATGGCTGTTCTCATTTTAGACGACTTAGTTTTTAAACCAACAAAGGTAGTGAAAGAGAAAGATGGTCATATAAAGGTGAAGGACTAGTTCAACAAGAAGGGACAACAATTTTAAATATTATGCAACCAACTTAGGTGCACCCTGATTCATATAGCAAACCTTACTCGCTCTAAGCAACTTGATTAATAGCAACTCCATAATCACCAGAGATTTCAACACTTCACTGACAGCACAAGAGAGATCCGTTAAAGAGAAAACTAATAAATAATGGACTTAAAAAAGAATTCTAGTACATTTGGATCTCACTGACATTTACAGGACATTCTACCCAAAATCCACTAATATATGTTCTTCACCTCAGCTCAGGGGACATTCTCTAACATGGACCATACCCTAGGACACAAAGTAAACATCAAGGAATTTTAAAAAATAGAAATCATACCATGTATTTCTCTGATCACAGTGGACTAAAGAAGAAACAAACCTAACTGAAAGTCACATTTCAACAAAAAGGGTTGAAACAATCTCCTACTAAATGATTAGTTCATAAATGAACATATCAAGATAGAAATAAGCAGGGTGCGGAGGCTCACGCCTGTAATTCTTGCACTCTGGGAGGCCGATCCGGTGGATAACTCAAGATGAGGAATTCGAAACCAACCTGAGCAAGATCCACAATCCGTCTCTACTATAAAAAGGAAAAAATTAATTGGCCAACTGATACATATAGAAAATATTAGCCGGGCATGGTGGCGCATATCTGACGTTCTAGCTACTCAGGAGGCTGAGGCAGCAGGATTGCTTGAACCCAGGGGTTTTAGGTTGCTGTGAGCTAGGCTGATTCCACGACACTCACTCTAGCATGGGCAACAAAGCGAGACTCTCTCACAACAACAAAAAAAGGCGGAAATAAAAAATTCTATGAGCAAAATGACCGAGAGACATGTTATCAAATCCTCTGTGGCACAGCTAAAGCCGTTCTGAGAGGAAAGTGTATTTCCATAAATGCCTATAACCAAAAGTCAAGGAGATCACAAATCCAAAATCTAATGAAACAACTCAATGAACTGGTAAAAGAACAACACCAACCTCAAATCCAGCAGGAGGACTGAAATCAACAAGACCAAATCAGAACTAAACGAAACTGAAAACGGGAAAGCTATTCTGAAGATTAATAAAACAGAAAGTTGGTTCTTAGAAATAATACACATAATTGACTCGACATTGGCTCACGCCAAAAGAAAAGCAGAACATAGAAATCTCTAATCTACATCAGGAATAAAAAAGGACTATCATAACTCATCCCAAGGAGATACAACATATAATTTATGAATACTTCAAAAATCTGTATGCACACAAACGGGAACATGTGGAGGAAGTGGACAAATTTCTAGAAACACACTGTCTCCCTAGGCTCAAGCAGGAAGAAATAGATATCCTGGACAGACGAATCTCAAGAGCTGAAATAGTAACAGCAATTAAAAATCTACCTAAAATGTTCCAATCGAGGTGGTTTCACTCCGGAATATTATCACACTTACAACAAAAGAACTAGTGCTATTTTGCAGAAATTAGTCCACAACATGAGAGAAGTGAAACCTCCCCGACAACCTTTTATGAAGCAAATATTACTTTGATACAAAGCAGGAAAGGACAACAAAAAAGAAATCTACAGACAATATCCCTAATTTAATATGATCAAACAAACAAACATGGTTACAAGACAAGCAGAAGATCATAGGCGTAAGGCCGCCGTGTGCAACAAAGCGAGACTCTTGGTCTCAAAAAGAAAAGAAGGTAAGTTCTTTCTAAATAATTTCCATATACAAATGTTAAAAATCGCTTAGATAGATATGATATAAAAATCACTTAGATAGATATAATCAAGTAGATAGCGCTTTCCGCAAGGGATTGTTTCCTGAGTTCTGAAGGAATGTATAAGGTGTATTGACAAATGCATACAAGAAACATAGTGTTCTCTCATAGAGAACATCTAAATATAAATGTTTACAGTGACTTAGACAATGAAACTAGAAACTGCATTTCTTATCGGCTTGTTCTTATCTTAGAATGAAAACCACTTGTAGCCTTTTGTTTTAAATGCATGCCAGACCCAGTAATTTCTTAAACAGAAAACTTCCATATACAAATAAATCTAATTAGACAAGGGAGCGTAAAAGTGCCCTGATTTACCGATACTTCTTGTCTTAAAACTGTAACAGTAAAGTTTCCTTATAATGCACGTAGACATATTTAGTTCTTTCATAAAATATTCCAAATACAATATTTACAATAACGTACACAAATGAGCCAGAAAGGGATATTCCCATCAGTTAATTCTTTTCTAACAACTAAGGCAATATGTGGAGTTTTCTGGCAAATGCACATAAGAAACCTTACGTTCTTTCATAGAAAACTTGGATATACAAATGTATACAGGGACGTAAAGAAACTGGCTCTAAAGTGCATTGCTTATAGGTTTCTTCTTCCATAAGAATTGAATCACGGTGGAGAGTTTATGCCCGGGGCACATAGGACACAGTAAGTCCTCTCACAAAGCGCTACCATAGGCAAATATTAAAGTGACTTAGACAGGCAGCTGTAAAGTGCCTTGCTTCCAGGCTTGTTCTTCCCTGAGAACTGAGGTAGTCTATAGAGATTCTAGTAAGAAACACTTAAGAAGGCCGGGCACGGTGGCTCAGGCCTGTAATTCTAGCACTCCGGCAGACCGAGGTGGGAGGAAGGCTCAAGATCAGGAGTTCGAAACTAGCCTGTGCAAGAGGAAGACCCCGTATCTACTAAAAATAGGAAGAATTTAATTGGCCAACTAAAATATATATAAAAAATTAGCCGGGCATGGTGGCGATGCCTGTAATCCCAGCTACTCGGAAGGTTCTAGCAAGAAGATCGCCTGAACCCAGGAGTCTGAGGTTGCTGTGAGCATGACTGATGCCACGGCACTCACTCTAGCCAGGTCACCAAGGTGAGACAATGTCTCAAAAAAAAATTTAAGGAAATAAGTTCTTTCATAAAAATTGTCCAAAGAAAATTGTGTACATCCAAATAGAGAACGTTGCTAGACACTTGCTTTTCCCTGAGAACTGGGGCATTAGGAAAAGTTTGATTTCAAACGCATATAAAAATAGTAAGCTATGACATAAATAATTTCCCAAGGCGAACGTTGAAGGTCACTAAAAGGAGCTAGAATGTGCACTATCCACTTTATTCATTCTGAGAACTGAAGATGTAGAGATTCCTGTCAAAGGCATATAAGAAACTGTAAATTCTTTCATAGAGTATATCCTCAGACAAATATTTGCAGATACTTAGATAAAGTGCGTGGTCTATTCGCTTCATCTCTGAGAACTGAAGTAGTGTTTAGAGCTTCTTGTCAAAGGCACAAAGGAAACAGTACGTCTTAATCAAGAATTTTTGTAAGCAAATATTTACTATCCTTTCGAGAAAACAAGTGGAAAGTTAGTTATGTATACTCTTGCTTTTCTCTGACAACGGAAGCAGTGTATAGAGATTGCTGCAAAACACGCCTGAGAAACAGTATGTTTTTTTCAGAAAAGGATCATTGGCAACCGTATCCTAACTTTAATGCTAACTCTAACCCGTGTGTGGGAAGCATGCCTTTTTCACGCTATTTTCTGAGAGCTGTAGCAAAGGGTACCATTTCCTGTGAAATTCATAAGATAAAGATTTTTCATGTTTACTTACACTTTGAGAAAGCAGCTAGAAAGTGCATTGCTTATACGTTTGCTTTCTCAGAACTGAAGCAGTGTGTACAGTTTTCTGTGAAATGCACATAAGAAAAATTAAGTTCTTTCAAGAAATGTTCTTAGGCAACCTGAACACTAAGGCTAAACGTAAACATAAGATACCCTAGAAATTACGTTGCCTGTATGCTTTCTAGTCTCTCAGAGGTGAAGCAGTGTGTAGATCTCGCTGTAAAACAAGCAAGCAATAGTAAGTTCTTTGATATAGGAGATTCTTTGTCAAACCCAATTGTAACCCTGAGGGTAACCATAAACCTAGCCCTATCTTATGCCATGCATTGTGTATACACTTGCGTTTCTCTGAGAGCTGGAGAAGTGTGTAAACTGCCCTCAAAGACACAAGAGAAATAATAGTGCCTTTATATATGAAGGAGACATTAAGACATTCTCAGATAGGCACAGAATTCAACAAATCTCAGAGAATTCATCAAGACCAGCCCTAAAACAGGTACTCAAAAAAGTGTTACGCACAGAACACCATAATAAAGACTCATGCATAAAAAACAACCAACACCCAAAGAATAAAGGCCAGACATTACAATGGTTCGAGACAGAAATCAAAGCAAGAACATCTAAACCAACAGAATGAACAGTAATCTACCTTATCTATCAATTCTATCAATAAATGTGAATGGCTTAAACTCTCCACTCAAGAGACATACGCTGGCTGACTGGATAAGAAAATAGAGGCCAAGTATATGCTGCCATCAGGAAACACATCTAACCTGCAAGGATGTATATACACTCAAAGTAATAGGGTGGAGATCAGTGTTTCAACAAGTGGAGGCAAAAAGAAGGCTGGCATGGCTGTTCTCATTTCAGATGATTTAGTTTTTAAACCAACAAAGGTAGTGAAAGACAAAGATTGTCATATAAAGGTGAAGGACAAGTTCAACAAGAAGGGACAACAATTTTAAATATTATGCAACCAACTTAGGTGCACCCTGATTCATATAGCAAACCTTACTCGCTCTAAGCAACTTGATTAATAGCAACTCCATAATCACCAGAGATTTCAACACTTCACTGACAGCACAAGAGAGATCCGTTAAAGAGAAAACTAATAAATAATGGACTTAAAAAGAACTCTAGAACAATTGGATCTCACTGACATTTACAGGACATTCTACCCAAAATCCACTAATATATGTTCTTCACCTCAGCTCAGGGGACATTCTCTAATATGGACCATACCCTAGGACACAAAGTAAGCATCAAGAAATTTTAAAAAATAGAAATCATACCGTGTATGTCTCAGATCACAGTGGAATAAAAGAAGAAATCAAACCTAACTGAAAGTCACATTTCAACAAAAAGGGTTGAAACAATCTCCTACTAAATGATTACTTCATAAATGAAGATATCAAGATAGAAATAAGCAGGGTGTGGAGGCTCCATGCCTGTAATTCTTGCACTCTGGGAGGCCGAGCCGGTGGATAACTCAAGATGAGGAGTTCGAAACCAGCCTGAGCAAGATCAACAATCCATCTCTACTATAAAAAGAAAAAAATTAATTGGCCAACTGATACCTATAGAAAATATTAGCCGGGCATGGTGGCACATGTCTGATGTTCTAGCTACTCAGGAGGCTGATGCAGCAGGATTGCTTGAACCCAGGGGTTTTAGGTTGCTGTGAGCTAGGCTGATTCCACGACACTCACTCTAGCATGGGCAACAAAGCGAGACTCTCTCACAACAACAAAAAAAGGCGGAAATAAAAAATTCTATGAGCAAAATGACCGAGAGACATGTTATCAAACCCTCTGTGGCACAGCTAAAGCTGTTCTGAGAGGAAAGTTTATTTCCATAAATGCCTATAACCAAAAGTCAAGGAGATCACAAATACAAAATCTAATGTAACAACTCAATGAACTCGTAAAAGAAGAACACCAACCTCAAATCCAGCAGGAGAACTGAAATCAACAAGACCAAATCAGAACTAAACAAAACTGAAAACAGGGAAGCTATTCAGAAGATTAATAAAACAGAAAGTTGGTTCTTAGAAAAAATACACAAAATTGACTCGCCATTGGCTCGCGCCAAAAGAAAAGCAGAAAAGAGAAATCTCTAATCTACATCAGGAATAAAAAAGGACTATCATAACTCATCCCAAGGAGATACAACATATAATTTATGAATACTTCCAAAATCTGTATGCACACAAACGGGAACATGTGGAGGAAGTGGACAAATTTCTAGAAACACACTGTCTCCCTAGGCTCAAGCAGGAAGAATAGATATCCTCGGACAGACAATCTCAAGAGCTGAAATGTAACAGCAATTAAAAATCTACCTAGCGACTTCCGGGCCCACTCTTGGGCCCAGAACTCGTCCGATGTATAATAAAGCACAGGGTTTCGGCCCCCCAAAAAAAACTACCTAAAATGTCCAATCGAGGGGTTCACACGGAATTTTATCACACTTACAACAAAAGAACTAGTGCCTATTTGCAGAAATTAGTCACAACATGAGAATGGAACCTCCGACACCTTTTATGAAGCAAATATTACTTGATACCAAAGCCAGGAAAGGATGCAACAAAAAAGAAATCTACAGACCAATATCCCTAATGAATATAGATGCAAACAAACAAACATGTTACAAACAACAAAATCATAGCTAACCGAATCCAGACGCTTATCAAAAAAAATAATACATCACGACCAAGTGGACTTCATCCCTGCGATGCAGGGAAGGATACGTTCAACATACGTAAATCTATAACATTCACCACATATACAGAAGCAAAACAAAGACCACGTGATTCTTCAAACGCAGAGAAAGCTTTTTACAAAAGTCAACATCTTTTCAAGATACGAACACTTAATAAAATACATACCTAAAAATGATACAAACCATATATGACAGACCCATAGCCAACATCATATTGAATGAAGAAAAATTGAAAGCATTCCCATTTAGAACGGGAACCAGACAAGGCTGCCCACAAACTCCACTACTATACATCATAGTCGTGGAAGTCATAGCTACGGCAATCAGACAAGAAAGGGCAATTAAAAGTATCCAAATAGGCCGGGCGCGGTGGCTCAAGCCTGTAATCCTAGCATTCTGGGCGGCCGAGGCGGCGGATTGCTCAAGGTCAGGAGTTCAAAACCAGCTTGAGCAAGAGCAACACCCCGTCTCTACATAATAGAAAGAAATTAATTGGCCAACAATATAATATATAAAATTAGCCGGCGTGGTGGCGCATGCCTGTAGTCCCAGCTACTTGGAGGCTGAGGCAGGAGGATTGCTTGAGCCCAGAGTTTGAGGTTGCTGTGAGCTAGGCTGACGCCACGGCACTCACTCTAGCCTGTGCAACAAAGCGAGACTCTGTCTCAAAAAAAAAGTATCCAAATAGGAGCAGAAGAGATCAAACTTTCACTGTTTGCTGATGATATGATATACCCCAAACATTCAACCAAGAAACACCTGGAGCTAATAAATGAATTTAGTAAAGTGTTAGAATACAAAATCAATACACAGATATCAGAGGCATTCATACACGCCAACAATCAAATTGAGAACCATAACAGAGACTCAATTCCCATCAGAATAGCTACAAAGAAATTAAAGTGCCTAGGAATATACTTAATATACGAGGCAAAAGACTGCTACAGGGTGAACTATGAAACACTGAGGAATGAAATAGCAGAGCATGTAAACAGATGGAAATATATAACATGCTCATGGATTGGCAGACTGAACCTCATTAAAATGTTTAAACTACCCAAACTGATTTATACACATAGTAAAATACCTATTAAAATCCCATTAGCATTCTTCACAGATATAGAAAAAATAATTTTATGCTTCGTATGGAACCAAAGAAGACCCCGAATGTGAAAAGCAATTCTAGGTAACATAAACAATGTTGGCGGTATTAATATGCCAGATATCAAACTATATCAATCTGATATTGGAAAAATATAGGAATATTGGCCAGTGGCTCAGATCTGAGAATTTTCATATAAAACCATCCACATATAGCCATCTAATCTTTGACAAAGCAGACAAAAACATACGTTGGGAAGAGTATCCCGTTTCTATAAATGGTGGGAAAAGGATAGACACCTGTAGAATGCTAAAACAGGACCCACACCTTTCACCTCTCACAAAACTCAACTCACGCTGGGTAACAGACTTAAACCTTAGGTACTAGAATTCGAGAAGAAAATTTGGAAACACTCTCATTAACATCGAGTTTATGAAGTCCGCAAATGCAATCACAGCAGCAACAAAAAGAAATAAATGGGACATGATCAAACGGAAAAGCTTCTGCACAGATAAGAAATAGTCATGAAAGTAGACAACCTACAGAATGGGAGAAAATGCATCCTACACATCTGATAAGTGGCTTATTCGAATATACTTAGAACTCACGAATATCAACAAGAAACGTCAAGTAACTCTATTCAAAAGTGGGCAAGGCACTTGAACAGAAACTTTTCTAAAGAAGAAAGCAAGCAAACATGCGAAAATGATCAACATCTCTAATCATCAGGGGAATGCAAATCAAAACCACAGTGAGATATCACTTAACACCAGTGAGAATGGCCTATATGAAAAATTCTCCAAACAATAAATGCTGGCCTGGGTGCCGGAGAAAGGAACTGCTGGTGGGGCTGCAAACCAGTTCTACCTCCGTGGAAAACAATATGGAGATACCTCAAAGCGATACAAGTGGATGTACCCTTTGATCCAGCAATCCCATTACTGGGCATCTATCAAAAGATCCAGTGACACTCTACAAAAAAGACACCTGCAGTCGAATGTTTATAGCAGCAGAATTCATAATTGCAAGACTGTGGAAACAGCTCTAGTGTCCATCGATCCAAGAATAGATTAACAAAATTGGTATACGTATCCCATGGAGTACTATTCAGCTCATAAAACAACGCTGATATAGCACATCTTATATTTTCCTGGTAGAGGTGGAACCTAAATGAAGCTGGAACTAAATTAAGTATCCCAGGAATGGAAAAACAAGCACCATATATACTCACCAGCAAACTGGTATTAACTGATCAGCACCTAAGTGGACACATAGGTATTACAGTGATAGCATATTGGGCAGGTGAGAAGGGGGCGGGGGGCGCGTGTATACATAAATAATGAGTGAGATGTGCACCATCTTGGGGATGGTCACGCTGGAAACACAGACTTGGGGGGGAAAGGGCATTTTTGGAAACCTTAAAAGCCGTACCCACATACTATGCCGAAATAAAAAATAACAGTTCTTCACATACACACACACACACTCACACACACACACACAAAGGAAATAATAGTGAGTCATTTCAAAAAGAATTTCCAAAAGAAAATGTTTAAAGTCACTAAGGAGCCGGGCGTGGTGGCTTACCACTGTAATCCTAGCACTCTGGGAGCCCAATGCGGGCAGATTGCTTGAAGTCAGGAGTTGCAATCCAACCTGAGCAAGTGCAAGACACCATCTCTGCTATAAATAGAAAGAAATTGATTGGCCAATATATAGAAAAAATACAGTCATGGTGGTGCATGCCAGTATTCCCAGATACTCAGGAGGCTGAAGCAGGAGGATCGTTTGAGCCCAGGAGATTAAGGTTGCTGTGAGCTAGGCTGAAGCCAGGGCATGCACTGTAGTTTGGGCAACAAAACGACACTCTCTCTAGTTTGTTTCAAACATACATAACAAACAGTAAACGCTTTCATAAAGAATTTATATAGGCAATCCAAACACATCCTTGCTAGGACGCTCGTGGTCTAGCATTGCTATTCTCTGAGAACTGAAGTAGTGTCTAGAGTTTGCTTTCCAACACACATAACAAATATTAAATGCTTTCAAAAAGAATTTTCATAGGCAATCCAACCACTAACCGTAACTTAGGGAGTGCGCTGTCTAGCACTCTGAGCAAGCAAGGGGTGTGTAGATTTTCTCAGCAAACACAAACTAAAAAAAATAAGTTCTTTCATAGAAAATTTTAATGAGAAAATGTTTACCATCACTTAGAAACAGAAGTTAAAACATGCGTTGTCTAAACCCTTCTGAGAACTGATGCTGTGTGTAGAGATTTCAGTTAAAAGCACATAAGAAACACTACGGTCTTTCAAAAAGAAGTTTCCTGTGCAATACTATCCTTAACGCAAAAGTTAATACTAACCCTATATAACAAAGCACATTGCTTATAGGTTTGCTATTCTGAGAGCTTAAGCAGGGTGCAGAGATTCCTGTCAAAGCCATATAAGGAACAGTAAGTTCTTTCATTAGTAATTGCCATAGTAAAATGTGTACAGTCACTTAGAGAATGCAGCTAGAGTGGATTGTGCTCACGCTTCGTGTTCTCAGAGAACTAAAGCAAAATGTAGACCTTGCCCTCAAATGCACATAAGAAACAGTCAGTCCTTTCATAACGAAGTTTCATCGGCAATCCTAACCTTAACCCTAATACTAACCCTAACACTAGCCTTAACTCCATTCTAGGAAGTTTATTCGCATATAGGCTTGCTATTCTCTGAGAGCTTAAGCAATGGTAAAGTTTCCTGTAAAGACACATAAGAAACAATAAGTTCTTTCATAAACAATTTTCAGGTGTTACTAGGTTGTTATTATGCATAGTATGCTCAATGTTTGTACATGTGTCAGAATTTTTTTTTTCAGGGGTTACTTTTACTACAATTTCAAATCTAAAAAGAAATGGTACCATCTGAAAGGCCATTATTCAGTAATTCCATTTTAAAAGCTTACAGTGAAAACATATGAAGCTAAACTAGACATGGAGCACTGACATATGAAACCATGCGTACACCTGGAAAACGTGTTGTGTGGGACAGCCCTGCAGGGAACCTTACCTTAGTGGCTGTGGTCTGAGCAGTGGATTCCTACAAGCTCTGGATTCAAATCGTGGCGCTGTTATTTCATAGCTGCACAATTTTGCCAAGCATCTTGACCCCTCTTTGAGCCTCAACATGAAAGTGGGGAATTACAGTCTTTGCCTCATGGAGCTCTGGTGAGAATTCAAAGAGACAGCAAATGTATGGGGTTTTGCTCATAGACATAATTAAGTTCTCAAAATTTAGGAGCTATTAACAACATCAATTATTTAACCATTTGAAATCCTGGATCCTGATATCTGAGAGCTCCAACTGAAGTCAGTCCTTTCCTCAGGAAGCCACCTGTCCATCGCCCTGTCAAGGCCGGGGTATGCCTACAATTGGAGCTGTTTCTTCTTTTCTCTATCCCCTCTGTCTTTGCGCCCAGAGCTGCTCAATCAACCTTTGATGAGTGAAGAAATGAAGGAATGGGGGAAAAACCCAGGCAGGATTTGACTGGGCCTTTCCTGCGAAGGAGCAAGAGGGTTCAGGAAATCATTATTATTGTTTCAAATGCCACTGGCCAGGCGGCGGAGTTTCCCTAAATGAAAAAGTACTTGTGTTTGGTAAGTACCTTAAGCTCCCCTACTGTCCGCACTGCTGGGGCAATTAGCCAACACCAGAGCACAAGGGGCTTAGCCCTTCCCCATTTGGCCCAAAATAACCTCCTCCCCCCCTTTGAGCAAATGCTTGGGATACTTTAAACCTTTTCATCTGCCAATTATTGATAAAGAGAAAATGCAAATATCAAGGGGGAATAACAAAGCCAGGCTCCAGCCTGAGCCTCAGCCATGCCACACGCAGCTGTGTGATCCTGGTTGAGTGGCTTTGCCTTTCTGAGTCCCTGTTTTCCCTCTGCAAAGTAGGGACTAAGACTATTCCCATAAAGTGTTCTTATAAGAAAGAGAGACGCAAATAAAATGGTCCCCCATGCGCTGTGCCCCAGCCCCGGCCCAGGTTAATAAGATGCAGCCCCACGGCAAGGGGGCACAGCTGAAAAGGGTTGTCCCAGAGAGGAGCCGCAGGAGGCGCAGCACCCATGCGCAGTCAGCAGCGCCCTGGGGGTTGTGGATGGGTAGGGTGGGTGGAGCCCAGTGCCCTTTGGGGCCCAGATGAAGGAACCAAGGCACAGAGAGGGGGTGTTGAAGGCTCCACCTAGGCCGATCCACAGTAGAAACGCAACGTGTGAGGATGAGAAAAGCCTGCTCGACCCAGCACCCCGCATTTGCCCGGTACCCATGTCCCAGGGAGTCCGTGGGGCCTGGAGGGGAACTCAACAGATCCAGCCAGGCAGAGGTAACCGCTGGCACGAGGAGTGGACTGGACCGATTGCTGGTGAGGGCACGTGGTACTCGATTGTACATTCTAGGATACCTGGCTTACTGTCACGGGTTCCAGCTCTGGCCAGGAGAACACAAGAGGTTCCTAGAGGGCATCCTGAACCAGCGTCCACAAAAAGACCTTGGAAGGCCCAGGCGACAGAGGAGACCTTCCTGCAGGGGCCCAGGACGGTGACCGGCCGGGTGGGGAGGAGCGAGTCAGGCAGGGGCCGAGGTGATGGGCCGGGCGGGGAGGAGCGTGTCAGGCAGGGGCAGAGGACGGTGACAGGCCGGGCGGGAAGGAGCCGGTCAGGCAGGGGCCCAGGACAGTGACGGGTCTGGCCGGAAAGGAGCATGTCAGGCAGGGGCAGAGGAGATGGGCTGGGTAAGGGTTAGGGTTACAGTTAGGGCACAATTCACAATCGCAAAGATGTGGAAGCGACCCGAGTGCCCATCCATCCAGGAGTGCATTAATAAAATGTGGCGCGTGGACACCACGGAGTGCTATTTGGCTATGAGGAGCAGCGGTGAGAGGGCACCTCTCGTGTTCTCCTGGCCAGAGCTGGAACCCGTTCCAGTAAGCCAAGTATCCCAAGAATGGACACACGAGCACCACGTGAGCGCGCTCACCAGCAAATTGGTACGAACGGATGGACACCTAAGTGGACAGAGAGGAATCACCTTCATCGGGTGGGTGTCGGGCGGGCGTGGGGAGGGGATGGGCATACACATCCATTAGGGATGGGGTGGGTGCGCACCAACTGGGGGATGGGCGCACTTGAAGCTCTGACCCGAGGGGGGAGGCGGGGAAAGAGCAATGCACCTGACCTTAACCTTGGTACCCTCACAATAGGCTGGGAGAAAATGAGAAATAAATGAATAAGAAAACAGGGGCTGGGGGGCAGGGGCAATACATGTCACCTCAATGCTTGGACTCCCATCATCTGCTTGGAAAGAGAGAGAAAAGAAAATGCAATAATAGAGATAAGAGACACTTTTTAAGAAAATGAATCCGAAAAGAAAAGTAAAAGGAGGCCTGTGGAGCAGGTCTGGGTGTGACTCCGGATCCCCCAACATCCAGTGCCACCACCAGAGATTCCTACGTGTAGCCCATAGAACCCCAAAAGCAACGGGACGAGTTCTGGTCACATACTCGCTCAAAATGACATCCTGGCCTTCTTCTGGAACTCCTTCCCCTCTCAGACTCTCAAGGTTTCCTCCAGTGTGTCGGTTCCCACAGACCAGACCTTTGGTCTGAGACCTGACAGTCCAGATGGCACGCATGCTGCCCCGTGGCGGCGGTGTCCCGGCTTGGGACAAGAAGGAGGCCCCACGGTGCGGGCTGGGGCGGCAGGCACCGCGGCGGGCGCTGAGGGTGGGGGTGATCCGCCGGACCGCCGCCGCCGCGCTCCCAGCAAGGGGACAGAGCAAGAGGCAAAAAAAGAAAAAAAAAAGCCTCCGGCACCCGGTATTCCCAGGCGGTCTCCCATGCAAGTACTAACCAGGACGGAAGCTGCTTAGCTTCGGAGATCAGAAGAGATGGGAAGCGTTCAGGGTGGTGTGGCCTTAGACGGCGGAGGGCGCCCCTGCCCCGCTCAAGAAGCCGAGTCTCACTGCACTTCCCCGCGATAGCTCTGCCCCGCGCCGGGCCGGGCCTGTTGAGTTCGCCGGCCCGGTCGGGCGGACTCCGGAGGACTGAGGTGAGGGACGGGGCGGGGTGGGGGGCTGTCTACACACACACACACACACACACACACACGATGCGCCTCCACGGCTGGACCCGCCAAGGTGGAGACCTTCCAGCCCCCCTCCTCTCCTCACCTCGCCTCCTTCACCTACCCGCTCCCACTCCCAGGGCGCCGCCGCTGACTGCGCACGCGTGGGGCGCTCGCCCTTTGCCCCCAGCCAGGGGCCGGCCTCGCGCACAACCCCTTTCACCTGCGCCCCCAGCCCTGTGGGTGGGCTGCCGCCTATTCCCCCGGGCCAGGGCTGCGGCACAGCGCATGGGGGAGGCGAGCGAGTGTAGGGGCGTCTCTCGGGATGTGTCCCATGGGTGGGGTGGGGTGGGGTGGGGTGGTTTGGGGGGCGCTGAAGAAATCAGTCCCCTCCATCTCCTACCTCTGGAAAACCCCCAAGCCCTTGGAGAACTGCCGGCACCGCTACCGTGGGGGCCGGGACCCTGCTCTGTGTCCTCCTGTGGCCCAGTCCAAGGGGCCTGGGCCTGGCCGGGGGTGCATTGGACCCCAACCACCCTGGGGTGTGGACTTGCTAAAAGTCGGCGATTAGATATTGGATTCGAGCTTCATTGAGGTCTTTTCACTAATGAATGCACCGAAAAGAGTTTCCTAATCCATCTGTGAGTTCGCCGGCCCTTCCCCAGGGCCTCAGGGAAGACATCAGGCTGCCCCCCCCCACGGCACAGCGGGGGCACGTCCCTGGCACGCGAGCGACTTAGCAATGCCTGCGCCAGACTGCTGCGGCCGCCCTGCTGCCGGGTTCCTGGAGGGCTTCCTGGAAGCAGCGTCCACACCAAGCCCTTGGAAGGCCCAGGCGACGGAGGAGCCGGTCAGGCAGGGGCCGAGGTGGGGAGGAGCGAGTCAGGCAGGGGCCGAGGTGATGGGCCGGGCGGGGAGGAGCGTGTCAGTTTGAAACCCAAACCCTAACCCTAACACTATCGTAGAAGTATATTGAATTTACGCTTGCTTCCTCTGAAAGATAAGTTTCTAGTTTCCTGTGAATCCAACAGAAATAACAGTCTATAACTTCATAAAGAAGTTCCAAAAGCCAAATATTAAAGTGACTTACAAAAATAAATGAGAAATTGCATTGTAATGCAGTTGCTTTTCTCTGAGGAATGAAGCATTTTGTAGAGTTTCGTAGAAAACACACCTAAGGTACAAAAAGTTATTACACAAATAACGTCCCAAGGAAAACATTCACATTGACTTACAAAAGATGCCACAAAGTGCATTCCTTACACCCTTGCAGTTTCTGAGAAGTGAAGCAGTGTGTACAATTCTTAGAAAACAGCGCTAAGTTTCAATGAGTTATATCATACAGATATTATAAAAACACATATTTACAGTTACACAAAGAAGTCACAATGTGCATTGATTATAAACTTGTGTCTCCCAGACAACTGAACAAGTGTTTATAGTTCGCCTTCACATTCATAAAACAACAATAAGGTTCTTTCTAAGGATCTCCATATAGAACCCTACGTGTAAAAACGGCTCAAAACACTAACCCTAACCCTAGCTCTGCCCTTAACCCTTACACGAACCCGAAACCTAACCCTAAACCTAACCGTTCCCCAGGCACTACCACGAAACCCTGATTCTAAGCCTCACCATAGTGCAAAACCCAAACTCTAAAGCTGACACTATCCTAGCAGTACATTGAATACATGTTTGCTTCCTCTGAATGATAAGTGTTTATACTTGCCTGTGAATCGAACAGAAGTAACAGCATATACTTTCATAAAGAATTTCCAAATGCAAACTTTTAGAGTGAGTACACAATGAAGTGAGAAATTGCCTTGAGTAGTGAAGCTGTGTGTAGACTTTCATAGAAAAACTCAAATGAGGTAAAATGAAAAATGACATATATAACTTCCAAAAGTAAATATTTACAGTGACTTACACAAAGAAGCCTCAATGTACATTACTTACACAATTGCTTTTCTCGAAAAACCGAATCAGTGCATAGAGTTCTTGGAAAACAACCCTACGTTTCAATGAATTACATCATAAGGATATTCAAAAGATACATATCTGCAGTTGCATATAGAGTGAGAGGGTGCATTGATAAGAAACTTGAGTTTCCCTCACTACTGAACCAGTGTTCGAAGGTTCCGGTCATATTCGTACATCAAACATAATGTTCGATCTAAGGATATTGATATGGGACCCTAACAATAACGCTAGCTCAAAATAATAACCCGAACCCTTCCTCTGCATTTAACTCTAACCCTAACCTTTACGGTAACCCTAACCCTAACACTACCCTAACCCAAAACCTAACAGTAACCCTAACCCTAACGCTAAACCTATCCTAACGCTAAACATGACCCTGACACTGACCATGACCCTGAACATTACCCTAACCCTGAACCTGATTCTAACGCTGACGCTGACCTTGACCTTGACTCTGACCCGGACCCTAAAGCTAATCATGACACTGACCATGACCTTGACACTAACCATGACCTTGACCCTGAAGCTGACCCTAACCCTGACCCTGACCATGACACTAACACTAACCCTGACCCTGACCCTAAACCTAAAGCCTAACCCTAAGCCTAACCCTAACCCTAACCCTAACCCTAACCCGAACCCTAACCCTAACCCTAACCCTAACCCAAACCCTAACCCTAAACCTAACCCGAACCCTAACACTAACCCTAACCCTAAACCCAACCCCACCCTAACCCTAACCCTAACCCCTAACCCCTAAACCTAACCCTAACCCTAACCCTAATCCAGCCCGTCCTAACTCTAACCCTAACCCTGACCCTGACCCCTAACCCTTATCCTGACCCTTCCCTGAACCTGAGCCTGACACTAACCCTAACCGTATTGCTAACCCTGACCCTAATCCTGACCCTGACCCTGATCCTAACCTTGACCCTAACACTGACCCTAACCCTGACCCTGACCCTGACCCTGACTCTAGCCCTGACCCTAACCCTGACCCTAACCCTGATCCTGATTTTGACCATGACCGTAGCTCTGACCCTAACCCTGACCCTGACCCTAACCCCTAACCCCTAACCCCTGACCCCGACCCTGACCCTGACCCTAACCCTTACCCTAACTGTGTACATTGTTTTGACAAACACATATAAGAAACACACAATTCTTTCATAAATAATTCCCACATTTGCAATGACTTACACAAAGGAGAAAGTAACTTCCTTATATGCTTGTTCTTCTCTGAGAACTAAAAAACTATCTAAAAGATTTTGGTGACCGCATGTAAGAAACATTCAGTTCTTTCATAAAGAACTTCCATATATAAGTGGTTACAGTAAGACAAACCAGATAGAAAGTGCCTTGCTTATATGCTTGTTCTCTGAGTATGGAAGCAAAGTATACGTTGTATTCAAACACGTATATAACAGTCATTTAGTTCTTTCATAAGTCCCCACATGGGTCAATGACTTAGATCAAAAGTTTCTTGCTTATACGGTTGTTCTCTGAGAACTGAAGACTTGTGTACATTGTTTTCACAAACGCATATAAGAAACAGTTTCATATAGAACTTTATGATTGTTTACAATGACATAGACAAAGGAGATAGAAACTACCTTGCTTAGATTTTTGTACTCCTTTAAGAATTGAAACACTTTATACACTGCTTTCAGTAACATCTATAAGAAACATTTAGTTCTTTCATAAAGAACTTTATATATGTTTACAGTGACGTAGACAAAAGAGCTAGAAAGTGCCTTGCTTAAACTCCTCTCTTCTCTGAGAACTGTCTACATAGTTTTCAGAAACACATAGAGGAAACATACATTTCCTTCATAAAGAACTTCCATATGTAAATGTTAACCGTACTTAGAAAAAGGTAAAAAAAAAAGTACCTTGCTTATATGCTTGCTTTTCTCTGTTAACTGAAACAAAATGTACATTGTTTTCACAAACTTATTTAAGGATGTTTTAGTTCTTTCATAAAGAACTTTCATATGTGTGTGTTTGCAGTGATTCAGACAAAGGAGATATAATGTGCAGTGCTTATATGCTTGTTCTCTGAGAATTGAAACACTGTGTAGAGAGATTTTAAAATGCTCTTAAGTATCTTTCAGTTCTTCCATAAAGAACTTTTAAATATAAATGTTTACTGTGACTTAGACAAAGGAGATAGAAAGTGTATTGTTCTTCCCTGAAAACTGTAGTAAAGTGTACAGTACTTTCATAAAGACCTCTCATGTATATATATCCTTACAGTGACTTAGACCAAGTGAAAGTGCCTTACAAACATAAAGACCCTTTCTTCTCTGAGAACTGAAACACTTTTTACATTGTTTTCACAAATGTATTTAAGAAACACTCAGTTGTTTCATATAGAATTCCCATACATAAATGTTTTCAAAGACGTAGACAAAAGAGATAGAATCTGCCTTCCTTATATGTTCTTCTTTAAGAATCGAAGCACTTTGTACACTGTTTTAACTAAAGTATGTAAGAAACAATTCCTTCATTCATACTTTATATATAAAGGTATACGGTGACTTATACAAAGGAGATAGTTCCTTGCTTATACACTTCCTCTTCTCTAAGAACTGTGGAATTGTGTACATAGTTTTGAGAAACACATAAAAGAAACATACAGTTTTTTCAAGAAGAACTTCCAACTAAAATAGCCTCACTTATAACCTTCATCTTCTCTGAGAACTGAAGAATTGTGTACATGGTTTTCAGCAACACATATAAGAAGCATTCAGGAAGGAGGGGAAAATGGTGGAGTAGGGGTGCCCTCCTGGCTCCCTGCTCCCAGAGCGAAAAGTGAAGAAAGCAGATAGCCACACTCGAGCGATCTGCACTTAAACGAGACCAGCTTTGCAAGCCTGCAGACACCCACCAGGAATCGGAGGGATAAGACCATTTGCAGCCTAAAGCAAATGTGAACGGATCATTCTTCGGCAAAACTTGGGGATTTGGAGGCACACATCAGGGAGGGAGCAAGGCGCGGTTTAAGCCGCTGCCGGCTGGCAGTGGCGCCAGCCTTACCCGGTGCAGAGAAACACCCCCTCCTACACCGAGCTCCACTTTCACGTTGGTCGGGAGGTGCCTGAAGTTGGTGAGAAGTGGCAGTGCGGGACTAAGCCGTGTGGAGAGGAGACTAGAGCAGGGAACGCGCTGAGTTCGCCAGAGCACACAGCTGTCACAGATTAAGGCGCGGGAGGGTCCGCGCGCAGCAACCATTCTCCGCGCAGCAGGAACCAGAGCCCACCCAGGAATCTCCCTGCAGAACACTCCCAGGTCAAGGTTAAGGGGAGTTTACACAGAAGGAGGCTTTGACTTTGGATATAGAGGAGGTTTGGGATAGCACTGAGAGGTCAGAGTGTGCAAAGTTAGACTCCTTGATCCATTAGGACCCCCGTCCCTCTGCCCCTCCGGCACTGCTCCTGGCCCTGCATTCCAGCGCTGACTCGGCATTCCAGCGCTGACTTGGGCTCGGGGTTTGGAGAGGAGGTGAAGAGAAAGCGCTGGTACGTGCCACTGCTCCACCAATTTGATATTGAACCGTCACTTGCTGCAGAAGTGGCACTGACTACTTGCTCAGAGAGTGGACCCTGCCTGGACAGGGCAGTGCTACAGGGGAGATTGCCTTTGGCGGATTTAAGGCAGAGAAACATTGCCTTCCATACTCTTCTGCGACCCGGAGCCCCGCCCTGGGCTCCAAAGTCTCTGTCCCAGCCTTGGGGGCAGAGCTGAGGTAGAAACTGTTCTCATTCCTGCCGCTTATCTCCACCTGGGTAATTAAAGAGACAAAAGGCAGGGATAGGTGGGTCCCATTGACTGCCTGCCTGCCTGCTTTTGGTCAGTTTCTCCCTGCACAGGTCTCCTGCGTGCTGTGCCCAGAGTGTGGAGCCCGCCTGGGCAGAGCTGGGCATTGCAGGAGGCAGCCGTCAGTGGTTATAAGGCAGAGATATTTTACAACCTCCACATCCGGGCATTTGGGGCTAGGCCTTTGGCTCCAAAGTTTATATCCCCGCCTTGGGGGTGGAGCTAAGATAGAAACTGCTCCCGTTCCTGCCGCTTATCTCCACCTGTGGAATTAAAGAGTCAGAACACGGGGCCTGGTGGATCTGGCTTCAGGACAATCTCTCACTGCACAGGTCTCCCACGCTCTGTGTCCAGAGTGCATAGCCCGCCTGGGCAGGGCCTACCATAGAAGGAGGCTGCCCTTAGTGGCTATAAGGCAGAGAGACTTTAAGTCTACCACCGTCCTGTGTCTTGTGGCTGAGCCTTCGGCTCCAAAGTCTCTGCCCCCACCTTGGGGGCAGAGCTGAGATAGGGACTGTTCTCATTCCTGTCACTTATCTCCACCTGGGTAATTAAAGAGACAAAAGGCAGGGATAGGTGGGTCCCATTGACTGCCTGCCTTCTTTTGGTCAGTCTCTCCCTGCACAAGTCTCCTGCGCTCTGTGTCCAGAGTGCGGAGCCCGCCTGGGCACGGATAGCCTGGTGGGAGACTGCCCTTAGTGGCTATAAGGCAGAGAGATTTTACGTCCACCACGCTCCAGTGACTTGTGGCTGAGCATTTGGCTCCAAAGTCTCTGTCCCCCGCCTTGGGTGCAGAGCTGAGATAGGAATTGTTCCCATTCCTACCGCTTATCTCCACCTGTGTAATTAAAGGGACAGAAGATGGGATTCCGTGGGATTGGTTATGGGCCTGCCGGCTTCAGGCCAGTCTCTATCTGCACAGGTCTTCTGCGTTCGGTGTCCAGACCCTGGAGTTTGCCTGGGTAGGGCCTAGCCTAGTAGGAATCAGCCTTTGGTGAATACAAGTCACAGAGACGTTACGACCCACACACTCTGGTCGTCACGACTTGGGGCTGGGCCTTCAGTTCCAAAGTTACTAGCCCCGCCTTGGGGGTGGAGCTGAGATAGGAACTGCTCCCGTTCCTGCCATCTATCTCCACCTGTGTAATTAAGGAGACAGAAGATGGGAGGCCGCTGGAACAGCCTGGAGACCAGCAAGAAGGGTAGGGTAACTGGTTGTGTCCCCTCCACTATATCTCAGACTGCTGGCTCCCTAGCAGGTAGAGAGACCTACAGACACCACCCCGGCGACGGCAACCACCAGAGAGCAACTCCACCTACTGGCTCAAACACTAAAAAAGACGTGTGAATACCCAAATGAAAAACTAAAGGAAAGATACAACAACTGAGCAAAATGGGAAGAAATCAGGGAAGGAACTCGGGAAATATGAAGAACCAAATGGAAAACACACCCCCAAAGAGGAGCACCAGCCCCTTAGAAACAGACAACAACCAAAACCTGGCAACTGAAATGACAGAAGAGGAATTTCAAATGTGGATCATAGGAACACTCACTGACCTGCAACAACAACTCGATAACCAACACAAAGAAACCACAAAAAGCCTCCAGGATATGGAACAAAGGTTCACTAAAGAGATCGACACAGTGAAGAAAACTTTAACCGAAGTCCTGGAGATGAAGAATCAGTTAGGGAATTACAAAATACTGTAGAAAGTCTCAAGAACAGGGTAGATCAAACAGAAGAAAGAATTTCAGAGATTGAAGATAACACCTTCCAATTAAATAAATCAGTCACAGAGATAGAGCAGAGAAACCAGAGAAAAGAGCAAAGCTTACAAGAGCTGTGGGATTATGTGAAAAAACCTAACGTGAGGGTCATAGGGTTAGCAGAAGGGGAAGAAGACAACACTCAAGGGTTGGACAAGCTTTTTGAAGATATAATAGAGGAAAATTTCCCAGGCCTTGCTCAAAA
>NW_017968526.1:236061-247574 GCF_000165445.2 Microcebus murinus
TTTGATCTACCCTGTTCTTGAGACTTTGCACTGTATTTTGTTGTTCCTTGAATTGGTTCTTCATTTCCAGGAGTTCGGTTACACTTTTCTTCATTGTGTCTATTTCTTTTCCCATATCCTGGAGGCTTTTTGTGGTTTCTTGGTGTTGGTTATTGAGTTTTTGTTGCAGCTGGGTGAGTGTTCTTATGATCCACTTGCGAAATTCCTCTTCTGTCATATTGGTTGCCTGATTTGGGTTGGTGTCCGTTTCTAGGGGGCTAGTGCTCCTCTTTGGGGGTGTGTTTTCCGTTTGGTTCTTCGTATTTCCTGAGTTCTTTCGCTGATTTTTCCCATGTCGATCAGTTGTTGTTTCTTTCCTTAGGTTATTGTTTGGGTTTCACACACCTTGTTTAGTTTCTGAGGCGTTAGGTGGTGTCTGTGGGTCAGATTGGACCACTCCCTGTATATTGAGTCAGTGGGTGCTGTGGAAAGGCTGTGCAAGATGCCGTCCCTGTCAGTAGGTGGCGTTTGCTTGGAGGAAATGGCTATGCTGTTGATTTTGTGTCCTCTTATCAGCTCTTGTTCTGGGCGGAGCTGGGTTGGGTAAGCCTGCCCTCAGGCCGTTAGCAGGGGTCAAAGTTCTGCCCTCTGCTTCCAGGGAAAGCTGTCAGGGCGGGGCTGGAATGGTCCACACAGGCAGAAAGTTGGGAGTGGGGGTGGGGCTGTCTGAGACCCGCAGTCTGGAGCCGGCCTCGCTTCTTTCCACCCTCCCCAAGTCCGCAGCTACTCCTGGACCTCTGCCAGCAGGGGAGGGGAAACAACAAATCCACCTACCCTTGCCGCTGGTCTCCGGGCTGCTCCAGTGGTCTCAGCTTCCAGTTCTCCTCCGCAGCCTCCTCCCGTGGAGTCCCCCGGGGTCTCAGGTAACCCTCCTTCCGGCCCTCGTCCACTGTATGCTCATCTTCTTGCTTCTTTTTTCTAATTTCTGCTAGAATCTGTCTTTTCTGCAGAGACACTCTGTCTGGCCATGTTATTCGCCCACCATCTTGCTCCTAGTCTCAATTTCTTTAGAGAATTTTTCATTAATTTTCTGTATTTTTCTTGTGGCTTCTTTATGTTGAGTTTCTATTTTCTCTTCAATTCCATTGAGTTTTCTTACAATCCATAATCAGAATTCTTCCTTTGTCAGTTTAATCATATTGTGTAAGCTGGTCTCTATTGATAGAGATCAAATATTTTCTTTTGGGAGTGACTTACCTCTGATCTTTCATGTATCCTGTGTTCTTTCACTGATTCTTTCTCATCAGGCTACTTTGTCAAGAACTCAGTAGGGGGATGGGGCTGGTTTATATTGTCTTAACTCCAAGTCCCTGGAGGGACATTCCTTGACAGTGTTGGGGAGATGCACTCTGGTCCTTTATGTCCTTAGAGTTGTTTTAGCCTCTTGGGTTACCTCTGACCTGTTGTCTTCACCTCTTGCCAAAGGAGATTAGTGAGTTTGGACCCATTGCTTAGTCTCCCAGGTGGTGAATCACTCTTGTGTATGTGACCCCACTGCCCTCCACTAGTTTGCAATGGAAGGCACTGTGTTGGGTTGTAATGTTACCCTCTCTTTTGTTGCTTGCAGTTTGCATGAAAGAGTCAATAATAAAAGTATTTCAATACGTTTGTATTAGGCTCTAAACCCTCAAATGGGGTATACAAGTGTCTCCCACTTTGGGGAATGTCTTGCCACTCCCAAAGGTTACTTGAGCCCTGTTACCACTTTAGGTGGGGTAAGAAGAGTGACAGATATCTACAAGCCTGATGGTGTATAATTGTGTGGTTGCTTGATCTGCTGCTAGGGGAGAGCTGCTAATATGTTATTCAGGGCTTTTTACCACACTTACAAAGCATCTCTGTTAGGGGGTTTCAGTTGGTGCAATTGCTAAGGGTTCTGGCCAAGATTTTCCTTCCCAGACCACAAGCCCCAAAGCTGGCAGTGGCCTGGTCACCAAGGGTGAGCCCTAGTGTTATGTTCTTGTCAGATGATCAAAACCAACCTGTTGGATGGAATCAACAGTCTGTCCCCTTTTGCTTAGTTCCAAAGTCCCCCAGATTCACACCAATTGCACAGAGAAACCGACTTTTCTCCTTTCTCCATGCCTCCAAGGGTGGAGTCTGCCCTGCTGGGCTGGGGAGGGGCATTGCCTGAGACCGCTGCACAAACAAGCCCAGAAAGTGACTTCTCTCATTACTCTGCTCCTCCAAGAGTGGAGCCTGCTCTGCTGGATGGAGGCAGTAGCGCCGCCTGGGTCCATTGCCTGGGCTTGCACTGCTGGACTGAAGAAGGGGAAGTTCTCATATCGGCAATGTGCCACAGCATTTTTAGGCTATGAACTCCCAAAATGATGGCTTCCCACCTACAGAGAGCCAACACTGGAGGTGACTGCTTGGGGGCAGTGGGTGCTGGGGTTTGCAGGCTGTCTCAACAAGCTGCTGCTGTCTCCACTGCTTCCCTGATGCACTATTTCTTGTCAATCCAGTGGGGGATATGTACCCTCTGTTCCACCCTGTGACAGCCAAATCTTTGGTGGTTTCCAAGGGCAGAGCCTCCCTTTCCACTATCACCTCCCTTGTTCTGGTCCTGGAGACCGCCTGAGTCAAGGTGCCTGTCTCCAGACTCCCTCCTGTGGATCTGGGAAGTGTCCACTCAGACCAGTCCCCCACCACACCACACCCAGTGTGTATCTAGCACAGAGCACTGGAGAGTTCAAAATGTTTCCTGCTTTTGTCTCTTCTCCATGCTGCCTGTCATCCCATGCCACAACTTCACACTGACTTCTGGCACTTCCCTGCCTGAGTGGATGTGGAGGTGAGTGGAGGAAGAGTCGTCCTCCTATGGGTCATATCACACTGTCCCACCCAGCTGAGGGTGCAGCCATCCCACACTCTATTCACTATTGTATATCTTGCACTCTACAGACTTTGTGGTGGATTCTCCAATTCATTATTTTTTTTCCCAGCACTTCTTGTCCTGCACTGCTTCTCTGCAGATTCGCAATGCTGTTCCTGTGGGAGAGTGATCCACTCATGTGTAGCTGTCTGCATTCTTTACCTCCTACTCTTGGAGCAGAGAACCAGGTGGTCACTACTAATCCACCATTTTCAGCCCCCTGAAACTTTGAATACAGAGTTTCTGTTTGGGATGATGAAAAAGTTCTGGAAATGGATAGGGTGATTGCACAACACTGTGAGTGCACTCAATGACACTGAATTGTACACTTAAAATGGTTAAAGAAGTAATTTTATGTTATGTATATTTTATATTATTTTTAAAAAACTAGCATAGCCTTGAATTTCTGTTATTGAAATGTTGATCCTCTTTGATTTAGGAGGTAAATTATTACTATAGTAATTATTTCCTATTGAGCAGTTAATATGTGCCAATCACTACACAAAGTGCTTTTTATATGTTGTCATTTAACTTTCATAACAGCCAAGTGAGGAAGTTTTTGTCAGTCCCAGTTTACAGAGGAGGAAATGAAGGCTCAAAAACTTCCATAATATTCCAAAAGTCACATGTGGCTAAGTGAAGTGATGAGCCACAATTATAGCCCACACCTACCTGGATCTGAAGCATGTGTCCCCTGCTCCAGCTCCTGGCTGCCTTGTGGTTGAATCATCTCATGCTACCTGCTGGAACCCAGGGCAGAGCCTGGGCAAGAAACCTGGACAAGGAGACAGCCTTTGGAGTAGAGAGCACTGGTTTTTATCTTACCTTTTATCTTGGTTTAGTGATACGTCAATAATACTGTGTGACATTGGGTGTTTTAACCTCATAAGCCCAGATTCCTTACCTGTAAATTTGACTATCACAAAATCAAAGCAGATACACTATACAAAGTACCTAGCAAGTAGGAAGAGTAGTAATAGCTTCCATTTATTGTCATTGAGTCCACTGTGCCAGGTGTTTCATTATATATATGCCATCTCTTTTAATTATCACAATGACCATCAAAGTAGGTATATTTATCTTTAGTTTACAGAAGAAGAAACTTGGAATCAGGATGGTCTTTCCCAGAGTTTTGCAGTCCTATAAGTGTCAGAGTCCTGCTGTCTATGTGAGTCTATTTGACTCCAAAACTTGTGCTCTCGACCACTTGACTCTCCTACCTCAATGAGCCACAAAGTTAACAAAACACAGGGATGAGATCAAGAATGGAGAGTTTGATGGCAGAGTCCTGAATAGAGTGGGGAGGGAGCTCTGAGCCACAGTTAAGAGAGCAGGGCCATTGGCTGAAAAGAGGTGAAGGTGAGAAAAGCAGGACTGACCATAGTCATGCTGGCAAGGGTGGGGATCCCTTGGGAACCCTTATAGGGTCCTCATGTCCAGGCAAGCATGGGATGAGTGCAGGCAGATGCCTCTGCCTCTGCATCCAGCTCTGGCATTACCTGCTCTGTGCACTCTACAAAGTCAATTAACCTCCCTGACCCACAACTTCTTTCTCTGCAAAAATGTAAATAATAATCCTCATTGCATTGGAGAGTTTATGAGATGATTTGTAAAGTGGATGACCCAGTATTTGGCACACAGTTGATGAGAAATATGTTTAATATGTTCCTAATAGATACAAACTCACGTAGTCCTCACATCATCAGTGTAAAGTAGGAAGTGGCTCTGGTATAAAGGAGCTAAGTAAGTTGCCCGATGTCACTAGGGCTAGTAAGAAGTGATGGGATTCAGATACAAGCAATCTTTTCCAGAATTTGTGTCCTTTAATACTTAGGTTCTACAATGACCAGAAATTTTTCCTTCCCACTGCCCTCTTCATACCTCTCCATCCTAACCATCCCCAAGAAGACAGAAAATCCCCTTGTCAAAAGGCAGGCCCTCCCTGTAAGAGCACCCTGTTTCCAGAACCTCCCCAGACTAAGAGTGTAAAGAGCCTAACAAGATCTAGGATGCTAACATTTGAGGAAATGACTTGAGGACCTTTGACAGATCATTCTCTGCTTGGTATCCCTTTCTTCTTATCTGGTCCATTATAAAAACAGCACATGAGTACCCTGTGTATGTTTATGTTATTCATTAGAGTTGTTATTGCAACACATTTGGGGTATTTCAGGTGTCTCAGCACAGCCTGATGCCCTTTCCCACCCTTAGTTGGACTTGGGGTTTGGCCCCCAGCCAGAACAGCAAAACCAGACACTGGGCGTGGTTGGTCTGACTCAGGCCCTGATGGCATTTCAAAGTTCTACCACCTTCCGTCTTTATACACGGCTCATTTCTCTTGGGCCTCTTGGCTCTCTAAAGACAATGTGGGTGGAGGTTGAGAGCGAAGGTATTTCTGGATTTTGATGTATTTCATGAAGGAATAAGCAGGATGCATTCAGAAAGAAGTTTCTGCAAACCAACTGAGTATTTCAAATAAAATTCTTTAGTGAGATAGGACTGAATGGAACGTTGTCTTTTACTGACAAGCTATTGCAATAGCTTTCATTACAACAGAAGAATATATTTTTCTGCCACTTGGTGATGCGTACATATTCCACACATCTTTTTGGGCAGCCCAGGATGGAATATTGGTACAGGTATTCTGAAGAGAGTAAGAAAATAACATAGATCCCAGGTTAGATGTGCGATGGGGCACGGAATGTCACTAAGCATTCTCTCTCTTCCTTTCTGTACCCCCAGGTAGAGCCTGAGACTTAAAGACCCTTCCACAAAAGGAGTTGTCTTCTCCTAGTGCAACTCACCCTGCCCACAGCACAAACAGACATTTATAGCAAAGGAGCTGTAATGGCCATACTATATTAGGGACTAAGTTATTGAGTATCAGAGATGTATGGGAATTTGGTGGTCACTTATTAAAACCCAATCATTGTACAGATAAGAAATTTGAACTCAGAGAAGTAACATATCCTAGACCATCAGCTGAATTAAGGCCAGAGCTGTTGGCACCAGAGAATTCTGAGTACAGATCTATTCTTTTTTCCCCCAGTGAAGTCATAAAAGTCAACCTTCCATCCCTCCCCTTTATTCTGCCCCTACCTCACCTCCAGTGAAATGTTGAGTATACACTTCTTTGGTCTGGCATGCAAAGTCTGGATATTTGGATTGACAGAAACCCGAATTCCTTCTGCAGATCTTGTCAACAAATTCATCACAGGAGGTGCAAAGTGTAGATTTCCTTGTAGGATCTACATCTTATGTGAGAACCATAGTGTGAGACCAGGGGATGACAAATAGTTGGGAGAAGAAAGAAGGGCCACTGATGCAGGTGTCTGCCTTGAGGCTGGGACCCTGGACTTTTCAGACTTCCCTAGCCAGACTTCTGGAGACTTCTAAGGACCTTCCCTTCTAGGCGGATCTCTCTCTGCAGAGTCTAGGTCTACCAGGGAATCTTGTCTTAGGAGTATGGCACTATCAGGAAGTCCTCTGCTTTCCTCTTTTCAGGATCTGCCTGTAGCTCTGTTTTGTGAAGAGGACACTGAGACAGACATTTAATTGCTGGTAACACCGGGCAAGTTTGGCTGAGAGAGAAGACCCAGGATCCAGTGGGGAAAAAGAAAGAAGAGGATCTCCCTTCTGAGTTATTTACCAAGACCTGGGCCTTGGTTGAGACAAGAAATGCTATTGCTCTCTAATTTGCCCATACATGGACCCCCTGGGATTCCTTATCACCTCTTCCCCTAAAGCTTCCCTCCTCACAATTTTACTAGAGTTAGAGTTGGGTGGACAGCTGCAACAGCAGGGTCCCCAAGAAGCACCAGCCAGAGGCTCAGGGACCTAGACCCAACAAGCACTGTCCTTGTATCTCCTGCTTCTCCAGATCAGGACTTTTAGAACATTACTCCCTGACCCCATCACCCCACTCCCTTTGCCTCTCTGTCATGGGACTCACCATCCATGGGAGACCAGCATGAAACCAGGAAGGCTCCTGAGAGCAGGAGGAACAGAAGCCAGTCCATATATGTTGGAGAAAGCTGTAGAGGCAAAGAGTGATGAGGCAGGCAATCAAGTTCCTGGAAGGACTTAGTAATAGTGAACTGGACAGGGTGTGGGGTGGAGATGAAACTGCAGTTTCTTTCCTGGTCTCTTACTCTGTGAAGTATGTCCTGAGCTGTAAAAGGAACTGTTCATTTATATTTTGGGAGGTCCTGCCTCTAGGAGAGTGGGTGTTCTGCTTCCTCTTCCTATTCAAAAGTCAACCCAAGGCCTCAATCAAGAAATGTGTATATGGAAGAGGTGACTCTAGTATCAAGGGAAGATAAGATAGCTTTACTTTATAGGCATGCAAGTGCATGACACACCCACATGTGTTGGAGTCCCTGACTCAGCCATATCCTATAGCACAGGGCGGATGAAGGGGGAGACCATTCCAGTGAAGAAGAGGAAAAGCTTACTTCAGAGTTTCAATATGTCTGATAAGAGTGGAGTTGGAAACCCCATATTCAATTATCATTTGGAAACAGGTCCAGCACAGGAACCCAAAATATATACATATCAGATTGTTCCAAAAGGTGAGACAGTCACAGAATAGGGAATCTAAGAAGAATATACTCATTAGTTCACAGCTGTGACAAATTGGAGGCATAGAAAATAAAGAAGAGAGTTGGTAATCAAATTTTCAACAATTCAATTTTACTTATATAAACATAAGCAAAGACATTGTATTGAGGAAACCACAGCACCTATTCAAAGGGAAGGCATCTTAAAGGTTGCCAACACTCCAATATGTTTTATTCTTCTCTCATCCACTTCTCTTCCCTCTGACAGCTCATTGATTAATTCCACTTGTTCTTTCCCGTATCTCTTGACTAAGTTATTTTGGGACTATTTCTGTAGACACAACCCAAGCCTAAGTCTCAATTTATTAAACTTGGCTAAAAGAAGTTTCTTTTAATAGTAGTTAGTAGTTCTCTTTTCAAATATGTTACAGGTGAGTTAAAAACATCTCTCTTCAGCCGAGAAGTCCATTCTGAGCCTCACAGCTATAGAACTAAATTCCTTTTAGAACATTTCACAGCATGGTCCACCTAACAAGGCTGTAAGCTGTTCAGAGGCTGAGTCATTCACTATTGACTAGGATGACAGAAGTTATCCCTTCAGTAGCAGCAAACCTGACTCTCCCATTCAAGTACTAACCAGGCCCAACCTTGCTTAGCTTCAAGATCAGATGTGATCAGATGAGATCAGGCACATTCAAGATGGTATAGCCTTAGACAAGCAATCCTGATTCTTAAACACCTTTCAAACAATTGGCATAAAAACTTTAGACATGCAGGGGATTGTAGACCCATATTCATTTAGTGCAAAATCTCAGATAATGTGACAGTGAGGGGCTTGGGAGGGAGAGGAGGAGTATTCAGGGAAGACAAGGTGTATCCAAAGCATGATCAAATGCTTCAGTTCTCTCACTGAAGGATACAGATTTATTTTATCTCTTAAAGAAATGATTTGTTGGTCTAAATTATATCTAAATTATGAAAAGAAATGTGTGATTTGATTTGCTCTAAATAACCGCTCAGGTAAGTATTCCTTGTTAACTACTTCGGTACGAGTGTCGACTATAGTCAGCCACAGATGAACACACACAGTGACTTTAGCAGCCAGCTGTGATATGAAGGCGCACAGCCGATAGTCGATTTTAGCTGACAGCTCTGATATGACTTTTATAATTTTTCATTTAACAAAATAAAATTATGAACATTTAAAAATAACATAATAAAAACATATATGTATATGCTACCTATTCTGATTTACATTACAAGTAAAGCTGCCTGTAAAGTAAAACAAGTTTTCAGTGTTTTCAAGCTTTGACTTCATCACATAAGAGCAAAATGGATTCATCATCAATCCTCAGCACAAACTATCATGCGGGCTATGAGTGCCAGCTGTGGGCAAGGTTTCACAGCCAGTGAGCGCCGCACCGAAGTGGTTAACTAGGTTTCCTCAATTGGATAAACAGGAGGAGGAACACACACTTTAATAGGCCAGACCAACAGGAGTGGGAACCCCAGCTTCCCATACAGACTATTTTGCCTCTCTTAGCCTTAGTTTTCCTCCAAGAAAGGAGAATTATAATACCCACCACAGAGTTGACATGGGCATCAAATGATTTTAAAAGATAATTACCACATATATAATTATATATAAACAATATACACACAGAGAAACTTAAGCCAACCCAAACCAGAAACACTACGCAAGTATGAATTACTGGAGTGCTGAGACAAAATTAGGAAAAATTCTAATATCATTTTAAATATTGAACAATGAGGAAAAAAGAAACAATGGTAGTTTAGAGGAGAGGCAGGAAGAAATGGTGGAATTTGGGGAAATACTTTGACGGCAGAGCCAATAGGACTTGCTGATAGCTTGAATGGGGAGGAGAGAATAAGAAAAGAAATGGGAGTAATCTATGATTACCCCTATTTTTTCAGCATGAACAACTGGAAGTACTGTTCAGGTATTTGTAAGATGGGAAGGACTGTGAGAGCAATTAGTGGCAGGGTTGGCTGGGTGAGGGATGCGTGGAGGACACAATGTGGGAGTTAGATGAAACTTGAACCAAAAGTTTGTTTTTGAACATAAGTTTGAAATGCCATTCAAATGGAAGTAAAAAAGAAGGCAGTTGAACCTCAGAAGGGATTTTAGAGAGGAAGCTAAAGATGTCTGGTTCTTCAGTGTACACAGGGTATTTAGAGGTATGAGATGAGGTAACTGGAGGAGATAATAGGGCAAGAGGGCCGAGGACTGAGCAAGTCATATCAATTCCATATCCTTGAGTTTTGGGCACTGAAAATTTTAAACCTAAAACTCAAGCCACTAGGTATTATTATTCTTAGCAGTATTATTGTTGTTGTTTTGTATAACTTTGTTTTGCTTATTTGCATAGAGGCTGTGCCAAATAAACGCAGTATTTTCTGTCTGGTTTTTGGAATGTAGCCTGTATTCTGACCAACCTGTCTAGTAAGAATTCTCCTGAAGGAGTGGAGTTAGATTTGTGCCTGCTAAGTCTTCTCTGAAGAGAAACCCAGAAGAATAGAGGGCATCAGAATTATGGAAGTACCCAAAAGAGGGCCCCCATTCCAACATCCCCTAAAGCCAGAGTGGTGGCACTGAAGATGGGAGGTAGGACAGGAAACAGAGTGGTAAATGACTGCCAAGTAGTGAGAACCAAAATATAACCCGATAATTAAAAATATATGTGTTAATATCATGGCCCAAATTATGCCCCCTGATACTCGTGATGCTAAAATTTTGACAACTATCAATTTTGGAATTGTGGAGACCTGGGCACTTTGGTGGTACCCAAGCATAGAGTCCTCATAAGAATGCCTGTGGGTGTGTATTCTAGATCTCTGTTTGTGGGAGAAGCTTTGGATGGGGTGGAGAGTGTGGAGGTTACAAAAATCTCATATTCTTGGGGCATGTGTGAGCACACATCCTCCGGAATTCTCAAAGACTTGGAGAAAAGGCTATGTCCTCTTCTATCCTTGGATTTTCATCACTTTGTCACATATTTAACTCTTTGAAATTATAAGAGCTTGGATTCCTTTCCTGAGTGGGTTTATATCTTCTAGGTATACTAATGCCCTCTTTCTCCTTCCTCACCCACTTTTGAATGCTGCCGAGAGTTTTACTGCTGCCTTGTTTAGGTGTGCCTTGTTCCCTTTTCTCAACTGAGTGAGCTTTTCTCCTCTTATCAGCTGCCCATCTGCACTTTAATGATTAAAATATGCCTCAGCTGAAGGCCCAAGAAGACAATGTTCTGTTTCCCTTGACCCCATGTGCTGAGTACCAAGCTGTTCCTATAACGGCCCCAAGCTCATCAGGACTGCACACCACTGAACTATTATTACCACAACCCACCTCCTGGCCTGTCTAGAGCTTCATGAAACTCCCAGGAAGATCCACTATTCTTGCCCCTTCGTGAGAGCAGAGATCCAATGTGACTTCCTCTAGCACTTTTTTTTTCATGATACTTATCAAATTGCCTTTATATAACAAAAGTGGACATCCAAGTTAGATAAGTTTAGATATCCATCCATCAATGTCAACAATACAAAACAGAAAAAAAATCTCTTCCATATCAAATTATCATTTAAAATACCTTAAAATCATAAACTATTAAAATAAGTATTCTAGGACCTTTCCTGAGAAACAAAACCGCGATATATATGGTTATGTGGCCATTTATGAGATGCACAAGCTTTCAAACTGAATGATTAGTACCAAACAAATTAGAGCAAATTCATATTGGAAAAGAGAGGAACGTTCTAAGTGAACATACACCAACATTTTAGTTATTTCTAGTAGGTAACACCTTTTTTTTTTCTGTTTTATTTTCCCAGCTAAAACTTGATTATATTATTTGGGTTCTTCCTTGTTATGTCAGGCTTAAAGAAACTCATTAAATTACTAAAAGGAAGGTAAGACCCTATAGTAAAGTGATTCTAAAGCATCAACACAGATTAAAAGTCCTGATCATCTAAAAGGGTATATATATATATATATATATATATATATATATATATATATATAT
>NW_017968527.1:0-44981 GCF_000165445.2 Microcebus murinus
CATACTGAATGGAAAAACTTAAAGCATTCCCTTAGAACTGGAACAAGACAAGGTTTCCATATCTCCACTTCTGTTACAACATAGTGCTGGAAGTCCTGGGTACAGGCAATCAGAAACAAGAGAGGGGAATTAAGGGCATCCAAATGGGAGCAGAAGAATCAAACTCTCCTTCTTTGCTGATGACATGATATTATACCTAAAACCTAAGGATTCAACCAAGGACTCATTGATCTGATAATGATTTGGTAAAGTCTCAGATCAAATCAATACAAAGAAATCATGGAAGGCATTCATTATACGCAAACAGTAAAGGAGAACCAAATCAAAGATCAATTCCCTCAAATAGCAACAAAGAAAATAAAGTACTGAATATATTAACTAAGGAGGTAAAAAACTCTACAGGAGAACTATGAAACACTGAAGTAGAAATCATCGGGATGTAACAGGTGGAAGAATATACCATGCTCACGGGTCGGCAGAATCAAACATTGTTAAAAATGTCTGACTATCCAGAGTGACCTACAGAGTCAACGCCATCCCTATCAAATACCATCTCGGAGGCGAGCAAGATGGCGGCGAAACACCACCAGACAGATGGTCTCTGCAGAAAAGACGTAGCAGAAATTGAGGAAAGAAGCAAGAAGACAAGCATCCAGCGGACAAGGCGGAAGAGGGGTACCTGGACCCGGAGACTCCACGGGAGGAGGCTGCGGAGGAGAACTGGAGGCTGAGAGCACGGGAGCAGCCGAGACAGCGCAAGGGTAGGTGTATTTGCTGTTTTTTCCCCCCCCCCCCTCCCCTGCATTTGGGACTACTGGTGGGAGACTCCCCAGTGCGGTGGAGAGACCTGCGGGCCAGCCAGCGAGGACCGCCGTGCCAGCCAGCGGTGAGCCTGTAGCAGACGTGCACCCAGGTTCCGAACTTCCTCCAGGCACTCCGTGTGCACAGACCGAGCCGCGCGGCGGCGCCATATTGCCTCTCTTCCCTCCGCAACCCTACCCGGGCTTCCCAGAAACAATACAGCCACAGCCGGAGCACCTCCAGGAACGGACCTTCCATTTGGACGCTACACCTGCTCAGGGAATTGACTGTGAGCTCCCTACCACCGCCTCCCAGGTGCTGCTGGCACCGGTGTTCCAGGGAACAGTGCCGATTCAGAGGCTGAAGAACATAGACCCAGCTTGGGCTCCCTGTGGGTGAATTGGAAACCGGAATATCCTCCTCCCTGGTGGGATACAGTTTGAACTCTGGACCAGAGTCGGACCTGCAGACAGATCCCTGCACCAAGGGCTAGCATTGCCCGTGGCACAGAAGGGTTATACGCGAACAGCCTACTGAGCGTGTGTGTGCCTCCAGGGCGATCGTCTAGAGCAACTTCTTCCCAGGAGGAGGCTTGCACCCACCCAGGTGCGTTCCTTGCAGGACTCCCGCGCATCATAGTCCGGGGAGGGCCTGGTGCTTGTGGTCTGGCCTGCTGGCAGAGGCAGGAGTAGCTGGGAGTTGGAGGAGGGTGGAAAGAAGCGAGGCCCTCCAGACTGCAGGTCTCAGACAGCCCCACCCCCAACGCAGACTTTCTGGCTGAGCTGGACCATTCCAGCCCCGCCCTGAAGCTTTCCCTGGAAGCAGGAGAAGAACTTTGACCTTGCTAACTGCCTGAGGGCGGCTTAGCCAACCAGCTCGCCCAGAACAGAGCTGTTAACGGACAAAAAATCCACAGTATAGCCTGTTCCCCAAGCAAACGCACCTACTGACAGCGACTGGCATCTTGCACAGTCTTTCCACGGCACCCACTGATCATATAACGGAGTGGTCAATTTCACCCACAGACACCCCTATGCTCAGAAACTAAACAAGGTGTGTGAATACCCAAACATACTTAAGGAAAGAAACAAACTGATCGACATGGGAAGAATCAGCGAAAGAACTCAGAAATATGAAGAACAACGGAAAACACACCCCAAAAGAGGAGCACAGCCCCTAGAAAGGGACACCAACCAAATCGGCAACAATATGACAGAAGAGGAATTTCGTATGTATCATAAACCACTCACCAGCTGCAATAACTCAATGAGCACCAAAGAAAACCACAAAAGCCTCAGGATATGGGAAAAAGAAATGACACAATGAAGAAAGTGTAACCGAACTCCTGGAAATGAAGAATCAATTCAGAACTAAAAATACAGTGGAAGTCTCAAGAACAGGGTAGATCAAACAGAAGAAATAATCTCAGAGCTTGATGATAACACCCTCCAATTAAACAAATCAGTCACAGAAATAGGCAGAGAAACAAAGAGAAAGAGCAAAAGCCTACAAGCAAGCTGTGGGATATGTGAAGAAAACCTAATGATGAGGGTCATAGTTACAGAAGGGGAAGAAGACAACACTCAAGGGTTGGACAAGCTGTTTGAAGATATAATAGAGAATTTCCCAGGCCTTGCTCAAATTTTATATACAAGTTCAGAAGCTCGAGGACCCCTGGAGTTCAATGCAAACAGGAAGCATCACAGACTGCAGTCATCAGGCTGACCAAAAAATATCAATAAGAGGCCTTCTAGAGCTGTAAACAAAAAGAAGCAGTAACATACAAGAAAGCCATTCGATAACATCAGACTTTCTAATGAGACTCTACAACAAGGAGAGACTGCATTCATATTGGCTGTGGGTTGTATCATTTTTAGGTAAGCCCTGTCTATGCCTATTTTGTTGAGCGTTATTATCATAAAAGGGTATTGAATTTTGTCAAACGCTTTCTCTGTGTCTATTGAGAGGATCATATGGTCTTTGTTTTTGCTTCTGTTTATATGGTGAATTACATTTATGGATTTGCGTATGTTGAACCCTCCCTGCATCCCTGGGATGAAGCCCATTTGGTTGTGATGGATTATTTTCTTGACAAGCACCTGGATTCAATTGGCTAGGATTCTGTTTACATCTATATTCATAAGGGATATTGGTCTGTAGTTTTCTTTTTTTGTTGCATCCTTTCCTGGTTTTGGTATCAGGGTTATGTTCGTTTCATAAAATGTGTTGGGGAGAATTCCAACCTTCTCAACGTTGTGGAATAATTTCTGCAGGATAGGCACCAGTTCTTCTTTGTAGGTGTGGTAAAATTCGGGTGTGAAACCATCTGGTCCAGGACTTTTCTTTTTAGGAAGATTTTTTATTGCTGTTTAAATTTCAGTACTTGATATTGGTCTGTTCAGGAATTCTATTTCTTCCTGGTTGAGCCTAGGGAGGCTGTGTGTTTCTAAGAAATTGTCCATTTCCTCCACATTTTCCAGTTTGTGTGCATAGAGGTTTTTGTAGTATTCATATATTATATCTTGTATCTCTGTGGCATCAGTTGTAATTTCTCCTTTATTTTTCCTGATGGAGCTTATTAGAGATTTTTCTTTTCTGCTTTTCATTAGTCTAGCCAATGGTGTGTCAATTGTGTTTATTTTTTCAAAGAACCAACTTTTTGTTATATTAATCTTCCGTATAGTTTTCCTGTTGTCAATTTCATTTAGTTCTGATTTGATCTTAATGATTTCACTTCTTCTGCTGGGTGTGGGGTTGGTCTGTTCTTCTTTTTCCAACTCTTTGAGACGATTCATTAGGTTGTCTATTTGTGATTTTTTTAGACTTTTGGATATAGGCATTTATGGAAATAAACTTTCCTCCCAGGATGCTTTAGCTCTGTCCCACAGGTTTCGGTAACTTGCGCCACCTTTGTCGTTTAGTTCAAAGAATCTTTTGATTTCCATCTTGATTTCCTCGTTTATGAAGTGATCATTCAGCAGAAGGTTGTTTAGTTTTTATGACTTTGTGTAGAAGTGAGGACTCCTGTTAGGATTGATTTCTACATTTATTTCATTGTGGTCTGAAAAGATACATGGTATAATTTCTCTTTTTTTTAATTGTTTGAGACTTGCTTTGTGTCCTAGGATATGGTCAATCTTGGAGAATGACCCATGAGCTGATGAGAGGAATGTATATTCACTGGTTTTGGGGTATAATGTCCTGTAAATGTCAGTCAGGCCCATTTGTTCTAGGGTTCTGTTGAAGTCCATTATTTTTGCTGATTTTCTGTTTGGAGGATCTGTCCTGTGCTGTCAGTAGGGTGTTAAAGTGTCCAACTATTATGGTGTTGTTGTTTATCCATTTGTTTAGATCAAGTAGAGTTTGATTTATGACTCTGGGTGCACCAAGGTCGGGTGCATATATATTTAGAATTGTTATGTCTTCTTGTTGAACTGTACCCTTAACCATTATATAGTGACCTTCTTTGTCTTTTATTACTTTTGTTGATTTAAAGACTGAGTTATCTGTAATCAGCACCACCACGCCAGCTTTTTTTGGCTTCCATTTGCTTGAAATATCGTTCTCCACCCCTTTACCTTTAGTCTAATTGCATCCTTGTAGGTTAGATGTGTTTCCTGAAGGCAGCAGATACTTGGCTTGTGTTTTTTTTATCCATTCAGCCAGCCTATGTCTCTTGAGTGGGGAGTTTAAGCCATTCACATTTTTTGAGATAACTGATAGGTGGGGCAGATTTCTGTCCATTATGTTGGCTTGAACTTTGTTGCTTTGTTTTCTCTCTTGAGCCTTTGTGGTATATGGGCTTTGATCTTTAGCTTTGAGTAGATTTTACATTCATGAGTGTTTACTGTGCTAATCCGTGGGTAACACTGTTTTGAGTACTTCTTGAAGGGCTGGTCTTGTCTTGGTGAATTCCCTCAGACATTGCTTATCTGAGAATGTCTTGATTTCTCCTTCATATAGAAAAATTAGTTTTGCAAGGAATAAGATTCTAGGCTGAGCATTGTTCTGTTTCAGAAGTGTGAGAATGGGGCCCCAGGCTCTCCTTGTTTGTAAAGTTTCAGTAGAGAAGTCTAGTGTTATTCGAATTGGCTATCCCTTGTATGTTACTTGTTTCTTTCATCTTACAGCTCTTAGAAGGACCTCTTTAGTTGATATTTTGGTCAGTCTGATGACTGCATGTCGTGACGTCTTCCTGTTTGCATTGAATCTCCCAGGGGTCCTCTGAGCTTCTTGAACTTGTATATCAAGATTTTGAGCAAGGCCTGGGAAATTTTCCTCTATTATATCTTCAAACAGCTTGTCCAACCCTTGAGTGTTGTCTTCTTCCCCTTCTGGCAACCCTATAACCCTTACATTAGGTTTCTTCACATAATCCCACATCTCTTATAGGCTTTGCTCTTTTCTCTTGTTTCTCTGCTCTATCTCTGTGACTGATTTATTTAATTGGAAGGTGTTATCTTCAATCTCTGAGATTCTTTCTTCTGTTTGATCTACCCTGTTCTTGAGGCTTTCCACTGAATTTTGTAGTTCCCTGAATTGATTCTTCATTTCCAGGAGTTCGGTTAAACTTTTCTTCATTGTATCAATTTCTTTAGTGAACTTTTGTTCCAGGTCCTGGAGGCTTTTTGTGGTTTCTTTGTGTTGGTTATTGAGCTGTTCTTGCAGGTGTTGAATTTTTTTATGATCCACATTCGGAATTTCTCTTCTGTCATTTTGGATGCCTGATTTTGGTTGGTGTCCATTTCTAAGGGGCTGGTCCTCCTCTTTGGGGGTGTGGTTTCTGTTTGGTTCTTCATATTTCCGGAGTTCCTTCGCTGATTTCTTCCCATGTCGATCAGTTGTTGCTTCTTTCCTTTAGGTTTTCGTTTGGGTATTCACACACCTTGTTTAGTTTCTGAGCCGGTAGGTGGTGTCTGTGGGTGAGATTCGACCACTCCCTGTATGATGAGTCAGTAGGTGCCGTGAAAAGGGTGTGCAGAATGTCCTCCCTGTCAGTAGGTGGTGCTTGCTTGGAGGAACAGGCTACGCTGTTGTTTTTGTGTCCTGCTATCAGCTCTTGTTCCTGTAGAGAGGCACTCTAGTGCCTCAGGTGGTGGGTGGGGCCCTGGGACTTCCAGGTGTGTCTTTCTTTCCCCCTCAGTGAGGGCTGGTCTGGGAGTGAGTCTGGGCAGAGCTGGGTTCGGTAAGCCTGCCCTCAGTCACCACCAATGTCTTTCGCAGGGGTCAATGTTCTTTTCTCTGGTTCTAGGAGAAGCTGTCAGGGTGAGGCTGGAATGGCCCTGCTCAGCCAGAAAGTCTACGTGTGGGGGTGGGGCTGTCTGAGACCCGCAGTCTGGATCGGGCCTCGCTTCTTTCCACCCTCCCCAACTCTGCAGCTACCCCTGGGCCTCTGCCAGCAGGCCAGACCTCATGCCACGGGCCCTCCCCTGGCTGTGATGCTGGCCAGGAGGTTCTCTGCGCAGGAACGCCACCTGGGCTGGGTGCAAGGCCTCCCTTTGGGAGGAGAGTTGCCCTCTAGGACTCTGATCTGCCCCTGACGGTACACACACCTCAGTAGGCTGTTTACGTATATCTCTTCTGTGCCCTGGGCAATGCGAGACCTGGAATAATGGGATCTGGTCTGCAGGTCTGACCTTTGGGTCCCAGAGTTCAAACTATATGCCCACCAGGGAGAGGAGTGCCAATCTCAATTCCCCCATGGGGAGCCCAAGCTGGGTCTATGTCTCTCTGCCTCAGGGTCTACCCCGTTCTCCTGGGATCACCGTGCCAGCAGCACCTGGGAGGGCTGGCGGGTAGGGAGCTCACCATCTGAGTTCCCCTCAGTCAGCTGTAGGACCCCAAAAGGGAAGGTCCGGTTCCCGTTCCCTGGAGGTGCCTCGGCTGGTGGCTATATTGTCCCTCTCGGCAGCTGCGGATAGGGACTGGGGAGGGGAGAAGGAGGTAATATGGCGCCTGCCACGCGGCTCCGGTCTGTGCACAGGGAAGTGCCCTGCGGGAGTTGGGAGCCTGGTGCCGTGTCCGCTACAAGCTTACCGCTCACTGGCGGCGGCCGTCTCTGGGCTGTTGTCCACAGGTCTCTCCACCTACTGGGGCGCCCACCAGCAGTCCGAGATGCAAGGAAGGGAGAGTTAATCGCTGTACCTACCCTTGCCGCTGGTCTCCAGGCTGCTCCGGCGGTCTCAGCTTCCAGTTCTCCTCTGCAACCTCCTCCTGTGGAGTCTCCCGTGGTCTCAGGTGCCCCTCCTTCTGACCTTCATCCGATGTATGCTCATCTTCTTGCTTCTTTCTTCTAATTTCTGCTAGAATCTATCTTTTCTGCAGAGACACTTTGTATGGCGGTGTTTCTTGTCCGCCATCTTGATTCGGATCCTGCTGGTGGGGATTTAAAATGCAGCAGCCACTTTGTAATAAACAGTTTGGAAGTTTCTTCAAATGTTAAACCAAGTGTTGCACAGTGAGCAGATCTTTGCAAACCTACCCCCAAAGTTTGTGGAAGCTGAGAGGCCAAATAAAGAGGCTGACATATCCAGTTTTTCAGAAAGAAACACTTTTTTTTCAGAAAGAAAATAGGGACTTAATGAACAGAAGCCGTGACAGGCAGCTGCCAGATGATCGATCTCTGTGCCATTATCCCTGAGACCCAGGACTTATATGCCATAGGAAGGAATGTATAGGACAATTGAAATAGCCCCCTGAGGGCTAAGAATACTACATGAACCTGCCTAAGGGCAGGATTTGCCGTAACAGTAATGAAATAGAAATCTCAGAGGCATTCCTCAACAGAAATCAACATGACAGATTAGCATTGAGATGGAGTTGCTTTAGTCTCCACACATAGATTTACTATAGCACCCGGCAATCCAACTCCTCTGTCTCTACCTCCAAAAATGAAAATGTGTCCTCCAAAAGACTTGTATGCAAATCTTCATGGAAGCATTGTTAACAGTAGCCAATAAGAGGAAATAACTCAAATGTCCATCGACTGATGAATGGATTAACAAATATGGCATATCCATACAATGGAATATTTTTAGCCATAAAAAGTAATTAAGACAGAGGAAAGACCAAGTGAAGACACAGGGAGAAAAAAGACATCTATAAACTAAGGAGAGAGGATTCAGAAGAAATCAGCCTTGCCCAACGCCTTGATCTAGAACTTCTAGTCTCAAGAATTGTGAGAAAATAAATTTCTTTTGTTTATATCACCCAATATGTGGTTGCGGTTATGGCGGCCCTAGCCAATTAAAACAGATTTTGCTACTGTTAATTGGAGGGCTATTGTAGCAAATACATAAAAATGTGCAAGTGGCCTTGGATTTGGGTAACGAATGGGTAGAGGCTGGCAGAGTTCTGAGATGCATATTAGAAAGGCCTAGATTGCCTTGAAGACACTGTTGGTAGAAATATAGATGTCAAAGTTGATTTTGGTGAGGGCTCAGAAGAAAAGTGGAGAGCTGTAGAGAAAGCTTCTATTGTTTATATATTTAATATATGTATACACACAAACACAGATATTTGGAACATTTATAAGATTTATATGTGTACATCATCATGAAGAGAATGTCAGTAGAAATATGAATGTTAAAGGAGCTTCTGGGGAGGTCTTGGGTGGATATAAAGAATATGTTATCAGAAACTGGAGGAAAGACAATCTTTATTATAAAGTGGCAAAGAATTTACCATAATAATGTTCTAGTGTTTTGTGGAAAGTAGAACTTTTAAGTGATGAACTGGAAATTTTAACTAAGGACATTTCTAAGCAAAGTATTGCAGGTGTGGGCTAGTTTCTCTTTGTTGCTTATGGTAAAATGTGAGCAGAAGGAGATAATAGAAAAAGGAATTTTTTTTTTTTTTTTGAGACAGAGTCTCACTTTGTTGCCCAGGCTAGAGTGAGTGCCGTGGCGTCAGCCTAGCTCACAGCAACCTCAATCTCCGGGGCTCAGTGATCCTTCTGCCTCAGCCTCCTGAGTAGCTGGGACTACAGGCATGCGCCACCATGCCAGGCTAATTTTTTCTATATATTTTTAGTTAGCCAATTAATTTCTTTCTATTTTTTTAGTAGAGACGGGGTCTCGCTCTTGCTCAGGTTGGTTTTGAACTCTTGACCTTGAGCGATCCTCCCACCTTGGCCTCCCAGAGTGCTAGGATTACAGGCGTGAGCCACCGCACCCAGCCTTGCCCTGCTAGGTTTTGGACTTGCTTAGAACTCTCATTCCTTTCTTCTTTCCAATTCCTCCCCTTTGGAATGAGAATGGCTGTTCTATGCCCATCCCATCATGATATTTTGGACATAGATAACTTGTCTGGTTTCATTGGTTCACTGTCAGAGAGTGAACCAATGAATATTTTGCCTCAGGATATATCATATAACTAGTCTCACTCACTATACCTTATTTAGTTGCTACTTAAATGAGACTTTGGAGTGGGTTAAAATATTTGGGGCTGTTGGGATGGGATGCTTGTATTTGGCATTGGATGCAAAATATATTGTTCCAATGTATATTGCGAATTTTTGGAGGGCCAGGGGGTGGAGTGTTATGGGCTAAATTGTACTCCCCCCCCATTCCTGTGTTGAAGTTCTAATCCTCAGGACCTCAGAATGTGACTGTACTTGGAGACAGGGTCTTTATTGAGGTGATTAAGGTTAAATGAGGTAATTGGGTGGGCCCTAACCCAACATGACTGATGTCCTTATAAGAAGAGAATGCTGAGACACAGACTCACACAGAGGAAACACCATGTGAAGACACAGGGAGGAGATAGTCATCTACAAGCCAAGGAAAGAGACCTCAGAAGAAGCCAAACATGCTGACACCTGGATTTCAGGGCCGCAGGACAGAGAGTCACCGAGGCTGTAATTATCAAAAGTTTTATTGTCTAGCTCGAGCTAGGGTCTGAGCCCCCAGAGTGCCAGCGCAGTGGCCTCTGTGGAGACAAATCTAACCTGCCATTCTGCTTCTGTAAACTCTGCTCGCTCAACCCTACTCCCTCCCCCGCCGGCGCCACTCTGTAACTCCCCAGCCGTTAGTCCTTGGAAATTACTGACCAAGATTAGAAGTTCCCGACATTAGCTAATCTGGTACATGTTTGTGCAAGGTCAAAGCCCATGAAACTTTCCCCCCACCCTGTGACCCCTAGCCACCTGCGTGTGGTTTCTGTCTATAAAAATCCTAAGGAAAAAAAGGTCGGGGCGGCAGCTTCCTTAGCTCGCTTGCTCCTGCGTGCGCTGGTAAATGAATCCTCATGCTATTGCATCAAGTCTCTGGACTCTGAGTCTTTTTTTGAGCGGTCGTCTCTCCCCCACACGGGCTGTACATTTCTGCGGCCCAACACCTCTTCTTCAGGCAGGGACCCCCCTGTGTGCTAGTGACCCTTTTATACCTAAGCTGTTTACACACTGGTCATGCATCCGCCCCACAGTGATTCTTACTTCATCCTGCCCCTGATAGGCCCTAACCTGTTCGGGTCCTAGCTGAGAGACTCCGGTTTCCGCGTTCTTTGTCTTTTTTCTCTGCATCCCATAATGTACTCATAATGCCTTGCGGTTAGCAAGCAAGCAGTAAACAGAAGCTGGAAGGTGTCCATTGTCCTTATAGCCCAGTATCTTACAGATGAACCTCAAAAATTTTATGATAAGTGAAAGAAACTACGCAGGTAAGACCATATATTGTAAGAGTCCATTTATATGCAATGTCTGGAAAAGACCAAATGTATAGACAGAAAGTACATTAGTTGTTGCCAGGGCCTGTGAGTGAGAATGGGGAGTGATTGCCAGCAGGCATGAGTTTTCTTTTGTGGGTAATGGGATATATAATGTTTGGTAATGGGATTTATAATCTTATAAAATTAGATTTTAGCAAAAGTTACACAATTGTTAAAGTTACTAAAAATACTTGAAATGTAATCCTAAAATGAGTGAATTTTATAGCGTGTAAATTATACCTCAATAAAGCTGTATAAAAAAAATTAATGGTTGAGGCCGGGCACAGTGGCTCACGCCTGTAATCCTAGCACTCTGGGAGGCCGAGGTGGGAGGATTGCTTGAGCCCAGGAGTTTCACACTAGCCTAAGCAAGAGCGAGACCCCGTCTCTACAGAAAACAGAAAAATTAGCCAGGCGTGGTGGCGTGTGCCTGTAGTCCCAGCTGCCATGAGGCTAAGGCAGGTGGATGGCTTGAGCCTAGGAGTTTGAGGTTGCTGGGAGGTAGGCTGACACCTCGGCACTCTAGCACTCTAGCTGGGGACACACCAAGACTCTGTCTCAAAGAAAACAAAAAGGTTGAAAAGAACTATTCTAGATGGTATTTTGTAGGAAAACAAAACCATGATTATATTTTATACTTTAATGTACCCAAAAGATATACCTGTAATTGAATATTTAATTTATCAAATTAATAAATATATTTAATATTTTCATTAAATATTTAAACATTTTAAATTTTAAAATTTGAATGACTTTTAATTAATTTTAAAAATTTCCTCTAAACATCTGGGATAATTCCATTCATATTGTGGTAGCATATAAAACTCCATCATCAATTTTTCTCTTATTTCATTTTAGAAAGGGCTTTGAAAGAAGCACAGCAGACTGATAAAAAATTGAGTCAATATTGATAAAATCCTTTAAAGTCAAACTCCCTAATTTTAGAATCCTTTTGTATATCTCATTAATGGACAACCTTTTAGATGTTGGGCTACACAAAGTCCATGGGAAGAGCAGAGGGCGCGGAGCGACTGCGGCCGCACACGTGCGGGCCGGTCTCTGCGGGGCAGCCGGGCCTCCGCCTCGAGCGCGCCCTGCTAGGCCCGAAGCCTGCAGCCTCCGCGGTTCCCGTTCGGCCCCAGACGCCGGTCTTGCCCGCGCCTGGCGGAAGAGCGCGGCTGCGCCTGCCTCCCGCGGGCCGGCCTCCGCACGCCCGGCCTCCGCACGCCCGGCCTCCCGCCGGCGCCCGCGCGCCCTCCTTCGCTCACGCGTGCGGCGGCCGAGTCGCCCCCGCGCCTTGCTCCGCCCGGCGGCAGCTAACGGAAACCTCTCGGAGCCACTGACTGCGTTTGAAGGGCCCGACCGTGCAGAACTGTCCCCATGGGCAGTTACCTGAGCCGGGCTCGCCCCTGCCCGCCGCGCCCCGCTCTGCGCGGCGGGGACCAGCTGGGGACTCCGGGGCGCCTGCGGCCCGCGCACCCCGCTCGCCGTGTTCCCCCGGCCTTCCGGGCCCCCTCCTCGGCCCAGTCCCTGGAGCCGACCCGCAGGCTGTCCTGCCAGGATCGCGCGGCTTCACCCCGTCGGCGGCGGCGCCGGCGGCTCGCTGTAGTCCACAGGCAGCGATGCCCGATGGGGCAGGCCGGGTGTCTGTGCCTGCGGGTCTTTTCCTCGGCGCCCTGGCGGGGCGGTCCGCAGCAGCCAGTGCTGTCCGCTTCCCGCTCCAGGGTGCTCTGCACCTCGGTGATCCTGAAGATGGCATCTGCTAAGGGCAAACTGACGCTCCATGTGGCCTTGGAGCAGTCGGTCGTGTATATGTGGTCCTCACTCACTGACCACCTCTCAAACCCTCATGCAAAGGAGGCCCTGATGAGGGCCCTTAAAGAGAGCAATTACGTGGGAGCCGAGGAGGAGAAAGCCCTGACCACCCCCGAGGACAGGAGCAAAGGGCTAGCAAAGCACCAGGAAGGCCACATGGCCCATGAAAGGCAGGACCGTCCACGAAGGGGCTCAGATGGCGGGGGCAGTGCACAGTCTGCATTTCGGAGCCCGATGGTCAATGGAGTCCTCTGTTCCTTTGTGCCCAGGCCTGGGCCTCTGAAGAGAGACTTCTGGTATAAGAACCCAGCAAACAGCCTGCTTGGGAAATCCCAGGCCTCCTTCACACGCACTTGCAGCAGACAAAATGCCATCAGCAGTTCACACAGTTCCACTGGAAGCTTCCCACTGCTGCAGAAAAGAAGTGGTGCAGGCACCTCTGAGCTCCCCAGCCCAGCCTTATCAGGTTCCCAGGTGACAGAAAGGAGCACCAGTGAGGGAGGCCCTCAGGTTAGCACTTTAGCCTCAGTGGTACCACAAAGGAAGATCAAGCATGAAAGGGTTGTAGATGCTCCCCCAGGGCAGAAACAAAATCAGAGGGATTGGAATCCTCCATTTGACAGTTCCAGGCCCCAGAAGCGCAAGATTTCTCTGCTGCTGCCCTATAGAAGAAATGACCCACTGATCCTGCCCCCATTCCCCCAGCTAGGTTATCGAGTCACTGCTGAAGACCTTGACTTAGAGAAGAGATCAGCGATCCAGTACATCAACCAGGTCTTGAAGGGTAAGACTGAGGCCATATCCACCTGCGGCACTATTCATTCAGCCTTCCCATTCTTCCACTCTGCCTGCATCCAGGGCTTTCCGCACCCGTCCTCCTCCAGTCTCAGCACTCAGTCACAGTGCCATTGCTTCAGGAAGACTGCAGAACTTCCCCAGGGGCCTTCCTGTAATCTGCTGGTGCGACTGCCTGTATGGGCTGTTTTCCTGGCTCTCCTCTTCACTTTGCTTGGCCTAGCTGTAAAGAAATTGGTTCCCTTTCCCTGGCCCACCAGGAGTCTGTTCCCCATACTTTGCTGCTTGGCCCTGGCTGGTTCCTTGGCCAGGCTTTGTAGGAGACGACTGTGAGTCCAGCTTTGCTCTTGAGGGAGCCCAGGAGACCCAGTCAGCTCAGGGAAGCTCTGGTGGTTCCAACAAGATGGTTAAATCTCCCTAGAGATTTCTATTCCCATCCTCCTTTCTGCCAGATCTGCCTCAAAGGTTGGGTGCCTGTGGTCAGGTTGCTTGCAACAGCAGAGGGAAGCCTCGGACAAGTTTGCCTCCATGCAGGAGAAGACAGGATACCCACTGCTGCTGCAGTTGCCTCTTCCTGCCTCTTTCATTTGCTTAATTGGGCCCTTGTCCATCTTTCTTACACAAAAAATCACACACACACACACACACACAGAGGAGTTTTTGTTTATTTACCAAATGTTCATGTGCCTTTTTTCTTTGAATTAGTAGTGGAGGAAGAATTGAATTTTTTTTTTTTTTTTGAGAGAGTCTCACTGGGCTAGACTGTCATGGCATCAGCCTAGCTCACTGCAACTTCAAACTCCTGGGCTCGAGCAATCCTCCTGTCTCAGCCTCCCGAGTAGCTGGGACTACAGGCATGCGCCACCATGCCCGGCTAATTTTTTCTATATATACATTTTTAATTGTCCAGATAATTTCTTTCTATTTTTTAGTAGAGACGGGATCTCGCTCTTGCTCAAGCTGGTCTCGAACTCCTGACCTTGAGCGATCCACCCGCCTTGGCCTCCCAGAGTGCTAGAATCACAGGTGTGAACCACCACTGCCCGGCCTGAATTATTAATATATGTGTGGTGGCATGTTTAGCCAGACTTAACTGTGTTACACTTGCTGTGGCCCAACGAATAAGACAGTCATACCACTTTCTGGCTGTAGGTACTGACTCCTGATTTCTGCATCTTGAGTCTATGGGATGGCAAGCCATGCACAGGCCTCTTCCTTCTGCTTCTCATTTTCCCACTTGACCTCACTGTGGGTTAGATCTGTGGGCCCCAAATCCCAGGCCCCAGACTGGTAGCCATCTGTGGTCTGTTAGGAACCAGGCTGCACAGCAGGATGTGAGCAGGGGGTGAGTGAGTAAAGCTTCCTCTGTATTTACAGCCATCCTCACCACTCGCCTCACCACCTGAGCACCACCTCCTGTCAGATCAGCAGCGCCATTAGATTCTCATAGAGCGAGAACCCTACTGCAAACTGCACATGTGAGGGTCTAGGTTGTGGCTCCTTGTGAGGACCTAATGCCTGATGATCTGAGGCGGAGCTGAGGCGGTGACGCTGGTGCTGGGGAGCAAATACAGAGCATCATTAGCAGAGAGGTTTGACTGCACAGTAAATGTGATGCGCCTGAGTCATCCTAAAACCACCCCTCCCTGGTCCATGGAAAAATTGTCATCCATGGAACCAATCCCTGGTGCCAAAAAGGTTGGGGATCACTGTTCTAATTCACTCAGGCTCTTATTTTTTTTTAAATATTATTTCATTGTTTCTGCTCCCTTTGGGTTTAGTTTGTTCTTTTTTTGGTCAGTTTTTTAAGATAGAAGATTAGGCTAGGGATTTAAGATCTTTCTCTTTTGTAATGATGTTTAAAGCTATACATTTCCCTCTAAGTGCTGCTTTATTGACATCTCAAAAATGTTGATATGTTATGTTTGGATTACATTCTGTTCAATATATTTTCTAATTTCCCTTGTGATTTTTTCTTTGATCCATACATTTAGAAATGTGTTCTTTAACTTCCAAATATTTGGTGATTTTCCCACATTTCTTTCTTTTTTGATTTGTAATTTTATTCCACTGTGGCCTTAAACCTACTTTTAATTATTTCAGTTCTTTTAAATTTATTGGCATATTTTAATGACCAAACAAATATTTTTCCTGGAAAATGTTTCATATGTCCTTGAAAGTGTGTTTTACTGTTTTGATGCAGAGTGTTCTATGTTAGTTAGGTCAAGTTTTTGGATAGTATTATCCAGTTTTTCTTATCCTTACCATATCATGTCTAATTTTTTTCAATCAGCTATTGTGACTGGGCCTTAAAATATTCAACTGTAATTGTCTTATTGTCTATTTCACATTTCAATTCTGTCAATTTTGGCTCCATGGATAGTGGGGCTCTGTTGTTAGCTGCATATAAGTTTTCAATTGCTATATCTTCCTGATTATTGATCCTTTTATCATTCTGAAATATCCCTCTTTCTCTGTAGTAATAAAGCCTTAAAGTCAGCTTTGCCAAATATTACTACAGTTACTTTGGCTCCCTTGTGGATACTGTTTGAAATTAATATCTTTTTCCAGTTGTTTAGTTTTAGCATATTTGTGAGGGTTTTTTTTTTTTTTTTTTTTGAGACAGAGTCTCGCTTTGTTGCCCAGGCTAGAGTGCCATGGCATCAGCCTAGCTCACAGGACCTCAAACTCCTGGGTTCAAGCAATCCTGCTGCCTCAGCCTCCCAAGTAGCTGGGACTACAGGCATGCGCTACCATGCCTGGCTAATTTTTTTCTATATATATTAGTTGGCCAATTCATTTCTTTCTATTTATGGTAGAGATGGGGTCTCACTCTTGCTCAGGCTGGTTTCCAACTCCTGACCTTGAGTAATCCGCCCACTTTGGCCTCCCAGAGTGCTAGGATTATAGGCGTGAGCCACCGTGCCTGTCCTATATTTGTATTTTTTAACCTAAATTGTTTTTCTTAAGTCTGCATATTATTGGATCTTGCTTTTTAAAAAGTCTAATCTCTGCCTTTTTATTTACCATTTTAATATATTTAGATTTAATGTAATTATTGTCATGGCCAGATTTAATTTTTCTGTTTTGTTATTTATTTATTTATCTATTTGTCTTGTGACTTTTATCTCTTTTGCGCCTCTGTTCCTCCTATACTGTCTTTGTTTATGTTAAATAATTTTGTTAGTGTATCATTTTGATTCACCTCCTTTTTTACTTTTTTTTAAGTAAAAAATAAGTTTCATGTGGAACTGGTTCATAAGTGTTCATAGCAGCTTAATTTGTAATAGCCAAAAACTGGAAAGTATCCAGAAGTCCTTCAATGGATTAAACAACTGTGATACTTCCAAAGAAACAAGCTGTTAATACACACAACTTGGATGAATCTCAAGGGAATCGTGATGAGTACATAAAGCCAATCCCAAAAGGTTACATAGCTATGATTCCATTTAAGTAAACTTCTTGAAATAACATAATAATTATAGAAATGGAGAACAGGGTCATCAGGGGTTGGGGAAGGAGTGGGAACAGATGGGTATGGGAATAAAGAGATGTTGCAAGGGAGCCTTTTGGTGATGGATCAGTGCTGTGCATTGATTGCGGTGGTGGTTACCTGAATGCACATATGGTAAAAATGCATAGAATTATCCATACACACACATTCAAACAATGAATGCATGTAAAACTACCCAAATATGAATAAGGTTTGTAGTTTGTACCCATATCATTTTTCTAGTTTTCATACTGTTATTTATGACAACCTTGTCCAGTTTTATTATTGCTTTAAAGTGTTTAATTTGGGATTAGTGATATACCACAGAAATGTACAGGGATGTCCTGTGCACCTTTCATCCAGTGTTGTCATTGTGAATAACTATTCACAATAACTAATAAATAAAGGCATCCTACCACATACTCATCTAATGTAATTGTCAAAGATTGACAGGCCATGAATTATTTCTCCATCTCACTGAGGTTTGAAGGTGGGCAACCCCCACTGGCTAAGTGTCCCTTGCCACACAAGCGAGTGACCTGCCCTGGAACCCGGTGGGCCCTGCCTCTGCTGCAGACCGAGGGGCTTCTGCGGGAAGCACAGAACCCATTCACCCCAGACCACACGCGCGAGCTGTCCCCTGCCTTTCGTCACCACCCGACGCGGGGCGTGCCCAGTTTGCCTGTGGTTCAGGTTCAGCCCCTTGGCTTCCCGTGCGTTGCTTACCCGTGTGGGCTGCGCTGGGGACCGAGGAGCTGCAGGAGGGCCGTGAGGACACACCTCACGCCCCGCCCTCATTGGTGGTTTCCAAATGCTCGCTGTCTGGACGTTAATCTGTGCTAAATTCTATAAAATGAAAAGATGGGTTAAAACCCAAATGCTGTATATTAAGTTGTAATTATGTACAGAGTGAAGCAGTTTTAAACTGTAAAGGGTTTTTTTCAGTGTGTTTTCTGGAATTTTGCCATGGGCTTTGTATTCTATTTATCTTTTTCTCTAGTTACCGGCTTTAGGTTCTTGTAAAGTCCCCCTTCGCCGTTTCGGAAAAATAAATGTCCTCTGAAGTCTTGATTGGTTGGTTGATTGATTGGCTTTATGTACTCTCTTGAGATTCATCCAAGTTGTGTGCATTAACAGCTTGTTTCTTTTTCTTGCTGAAGAGTATCCCGTGGTATGGAGGTAGCACAGTTGTTTAATCCATTGTGAATAACTAATAACTATCATATTTTATATGATATAAAAACCAGAAAATGGACATTGGCACAATACATAGAGCTGATTCAGATTTCACAATTACACCTGCATTCATTCTGTATATTCTCAATAGCTGTGGTCCCCAACCCCCAGGCCAAGAACCAGTACCAGTCTGTGGCCTGTTAGGAACCGGGCTGCACAGCAGGCAGTGAGCCTCGGCCAGTGAGTGAAGCCTCATCTGTATTTATAGCTGCTTTCCATCCCTCGCATCACCGGCTGAGCTCCACCTCCTGTCAGATCAGCAGTGGCATTAGATTCTGAGAGGAGCACGAACCCTACCGTAAACTTCACATTTGAGGGATCTAGGTTGATGCGTGCTATGACAGTCCAATGCCTGATGATCTGAGGCGGAGCTGAGGCGGTGACGCTAGTGCTGGGGAGCAGCTGCAAATATAGATTATCATTAGCAGAGAGGTTTGACTGCGCAGTCAATGTAATGCGCTTGAATCATCCTGAAACCAGCCTCCCACCCCCTGGTCCCTGGAAAATTGTCTTCCATGAAACCAGTCCCCGGTGCCAAAAAGGTTGGGGACCGTTGCTCTATAGCTCTATGCAGTTTTATCACATGTGTAGCCTCATGTAAAAACTACTACACTTAAGATATGTAACTATACCATCATCACAAGATTCCCTTTGTTTGGGGGGGGGTCAGAAGCCACTGTGCTGGGATCTCCCCATGCCTCTGGTGAGGGGCAGGAGACATGGGGCTTCACTGCTGCTGCTGCTGCTGCTGCTGCTGCTGTAGGCATTTGGGGCTCCCTGCTGGTGACCTGGTTGTGGAGTGGTGGTTGGGGTTCTCCACTAGGTCTCTGTTGGGCTTTCCCTTTAGGTTCTACGTTGCAGGCCTCTTTAGTACCAGGTCTTTGGTATGTGGGAGATGGGAAAAAAAAACCCACAGGTTTTCTCATTCCTCAAGTCTTGAGGTTCCTCAAGTCTGTTTTCTTCTTTCCAACTTTCAGAGTCCTATTATTGTTGTCTGTTTAATAGTTTCCACAGTATTTAGTTGTATTGGAGGGGAGGCGAAGGGACAAGTTGGTCTACAGCATGTTCTTGTGGAGCCAGTGACTCTACCAGTGCTCTTTCAGGAGAGGATTTGCTGACCTCACTTAGCTGTTCTGGAGGCCTGAAACCCTAAACTCAGCTTAATGGTGAATGTTCTTGCGGAAGTTGTATGGACTGCATATCTATGTCCTCCTCACCAAGGGCCCCGGCACATCCTGGCACCTGCCTACTCCCATGGTATTTTTATTGTTAGACATTTGTGTTTATAAAATGGTTAAAGAAATTAATTATATTATAAAATTATACATTTCTGTGATCATTTTTATTGTATTCTTGGTCTTTTCTCAAGGCCTATCTTTATTTTTGCTGAAATAATTCTTTCAAGAATTCTTTTAATGAGGCTACATGGAAGGGTGAACACTCTTAATCATTCTATGTCTTCAGTGACTTTATTTAGCCCTCACTTTTGGAAGATAATATGGACAGGTGTAAAGTTTCCAGGGTGACATATAGGCCCCCTTACCACCCTGACATTAGGGCGTGGTCATCTGAAGACACAGCAAGTTTGGGGCAAGTACGTTTCCTTGGGTAAGACTTTGTGTTCTGGTGCGAGGGAACTAGTCATTCAAATGTCAGCTCTCACAAGAGCGGTATGTGTCTTGGGAAAGTGACGGATCCTCTGTTTTCTTACACCTAAAATGGGGATGTTCAGGAAATGTAAGGGTTACAGAGTGCTTTTGTGAGTCCTCTGTGATGCCACGTACTTTCTACCCTCAATACCCCGTTCATTCCTCTTTTGGTAATCACTGTTATTTTTGTCTTTTACAGATGACGGAGCTAAGACCCAGAGCAATTAAATAACAGCCACACTCAGCCTGAACGCCTAGTCTGTACTCTGCACCTGTAGTGCAATATCATATTCCATGTAGGGTCATTTTGATATTTAAATAAGATAATCATCTGGAGTGCTAGCTGTAGTGTCTGATGTATGCTTTGGTGTTGGGTACTGCTGTCTCTTATCGTGAACATGACCTCCTTGCCAGCCCCAGCTATGGCCCACACAGCCCCTTAGAGAATCCTTAGGAATTATGGGTCTGTGGCCTTAGTGATTAGGGGTCTGAGCAGGTCTATGGAAGTCGGAGATTGGAGGGCTGTTCATATGATTCGAGAACATGGGAAGGATCAGTATTCAGAGGTCTTCAGGAATTAGGCTTTGCTGGAGGCAGGAACTAGGCCGACTGGGCTTGGGGACCAATGATTATTTCCCTCGGGGTCAGTGGGGTCAAAAGAGGTCAAATGTAGCTTTTTAAAAAATTGTCTTCCCCCTTCTCTCCCTGCCTTTTATCCAATGTTAAGACTTTCCCATATGAGTGTATGTGTATAAACATATAGCCAGAAGAGGTTGGTTTTGCAGGAGTGGGATGATAGTGCATTCATTTCTCTGTGTTTCACTTTGCTCCCTTAACAGCACATCTAAGAGATCTGCACCAGTCAGCTGACAGAAATCTAGCACATTATTTTAAAACCCTAATCTTAACTCTGAGGCACTATCCCAAACCCTGCCCCTAGGGTTTTGGATCTAAGGCCTTTAACCCTAAGGCTGTAATCCAGAGGTTTTACTCCATGCTAACTCCAGCTGTGACACTAGGGCCCTCACTGTAACACTGGTCCTCATTCCCAGATCCCGCAAACCCTAACTCTTAACTCTGAGGCCCTAATCCATGATGAAATAAACTCCTATTCACTCTGCTGCTTACTATTGAGAGGCACTAGGAATATTTCCCAAAACATCTTTCTATGTGCTCTTTTCTTAATGATTATTTTATTTACTTGGAATGGATTACCAGGAAGGAGATTACTGGGTATAAGGGTGGACGTATTTTACAGCTATTGGACATTGCAAAATTGTTTTCCAGAAAAACTGAAACAAGTTTCCTTCTGTAACATATGAGAGGTCCCATTTTCCTGCGTCATCCCTGAAATAGGATTTATCACTTAGCACTTGTCCCCATTTAAAGTAGCCATTGACCAGGGGAGGTGGGTGGGAGAACAAGTGGCCACCCATTCATTCCCAAACCTAAAAGGACTTGGGTGGGGGTAGGAACTCTTCCTGAGATCTGCATGGGCAGAAAGGAAGGAAGCTCAGGAAGAGAGGTTCTGATATTCGTGCTACAGTTCTCTGTGGGTAGGGCCAGAGCCAGGCCAGGCGGCCGGGCGGCAGGTTGAGCAGGGCGCTGCCTCTGCCTCTCTTGACTTCTGGCATGAGACCTCCGGGTCCGGCCATCAGGTGGGTCCCCGGTGAGCCCAGCCGGACCATGCCACGGGGTGTTTCGGGCGGAGACTGCACCTCTAAGTGAGTCGCCTTTCCTGTTAAAAATGAAAACAAATCTGTTTTATTGGGAGTGGGAAATCCAAGCAAGAAGGGGCAGAATTTGGCAAGAAAGAATGTGGCCAGAAGGAGCTGAAACCTGAAAGAAACTGCAGGGATCGTGGAAAAGGACACAGGAATCCGGGAGACGCGGCAGGAAGCAGGACCCCCTGCAGGGGGTCTACGACACCCGGGCCTGCGCTCCGGCGGGGCGGGGCGGGGCGGGGCGGGGCGGGGCGGGGCCTGCGAGCGCACGGAGAGCCGGTCCTGCTCATTTGCATACGCCCCGCCCCCGCCGGCCGGTCCGGGCTGAATTCCCACCGAATTCCTCTGTCTCTGAATTTGCCCTCAACGCCAAGTCGCAGAGGTCTGTGGCAGCGGTGTTCTCGCCAGAGGAGGACACGAGGAAGGAAGAGGGCTGTCCCAGGACTGCGACCCTCCTTTCCAAAAGCGCCGGGCTGCATTGACACGCGGAGCAAACCTATTTTCAGAGTATCTGAAAATAGAGAAAAGTGGAGAGTTTGTAGAAAAGGAAATGCGGAGGCCACGAGAGAGAACCAGGTAAAAAGAGTAAAGGAGTAATGGCTAGGAAGAGGACTGGCGTCGGAGCGCGAAGAGGGCGCAGGACGAAGAAGCGGGGTGCCGTCACCCCACTCCCGCGCCTTGCTGGTGGGGTTCACCGTGTGGGCGACCAGCCTCCTCCGCGGGAGTCACACTTGGGGAGAAGAGAAGGGGAGCAGAGAGGAAGCCTAGGACAGTGACCAAGGAGGGCGTGGGGCAGCACCAGGGGTTCAAGGAGGTTGGGGCTCAGCCCTGAGGGAAGCAGGGCCTGGGGAGCCTGGCGGTGGGAGCTCCCAGAGGGGCCAGAGAGGGCTCTTTCTGCCTGTGTGGGAGGAGAACACTCACCCTGGAGGGGCTCCCAGAAAGAGGAGGCACAGTCCATGCCAGGGTCCTTTAACCCTCAGTGCCCTCAGGGACACTCCCAAAATTTGTCACTGGCATCTATTTCAGCTCCTCTCCCCTCTGGAGGGAAGAAAACGGGGGAGGCAATGAGAGGGGACCAAGTGAAAGGACTAAAGGCTGGAAAGAGGGATGAGCCTGGGCTAAGCCTGGGCACAGGACAGATCTACCTGATTCAAAATCTGGGAGAAAAATCCAAGATGTTTATAAGGTTTTTGAAGCCAGACACTTTGACTCAACTTTCACTGCTGCTTGTATGCTCTCTGGTCTACTCCACCATCTCAATCCAACAGGGCGCCCACTGGCAAGGCAGCTGCTGGCCTGCAGGCAGGGGCTGCAAGCTTGCTGAGGCCCGGGGCTCTGCTGGATCTGGGTGGACAGAGGCTGGCCGTGACCATCCTCCCCAGGCCCATCCCTGCTGAACAGGAACAGAGAGCCTTAGCGGCAGATCAGAGGAGGTGGAGATCCAGGTACCCGGAGAGGAAAGACCAGGCATCCTTCCCATTGCTCTTGGGAGGATGTTTGAGTCTCTGATCGCTGTTTTAATGAATTGCCACAAATTTAGTGGCTTAAAACACACATTCTCTTGTATTAATAGTTCTGGAGGTCAGAAGTCCCAGTTCGGGTACACTGGGCCTAGCTGAGTTACCCAGGCCTCCAGTCCCCACAGCTCCCCCTCTTGCCTCCTTTCCTACCTTTTCCTCTTCCACTTTTCCTCCACTTCCCCTCATAGACATTCTCACCTAGACCATCCCAGTCCCCTCTGTCCTGCGTTGTCCTGCTCCTTTTCCTGGCCCCTTATCTTTAGGGCACCCATGTAGTTGTCCTACAGGAAGCGGAACTCCGGGCACAAAAAGAAGTGCTAGGGAGCGGTGGGCCTTTCTGCCGGGGTCTCAGGATCTAGGGCGGAGCCCCCCACCGTCTTCCTTCCGCGGCGCTCTACCAGCACCCCCACCCCCTCGCGGCCCCCTCCGCGCCGTCCCCTCCGCCGCCCCTCCGCGCCCCGCCCGCCCCCCGCCGGCCCCCCCGCGGCCCCCGCCGGCCCCCCCCCCGCCGCCCCGCCCCCCCCGCCGGGCCCTCCCTCGCGCCGACCCCCCCTCCGCCGCCCCCCCGCGCCGCCCGCCGCCCCCCGCCGGGCCCCCCCCCGCCGCCCGCCGCCCCGCCCCCGCCGGCCCCGCCGCCCCGCCGCCGGCCGCTGCCCCCCGCCGGCCCCCCGCCGGCCCCCCCGGCCCCCCCGCGCCGCCGCCCCCGCCCCCCCGCCGCCAGCGCGGGGCACATCAGGGCAGCCGGCATCCGGTCCACAGAGAGCCAAATCTCCATCTCGGGTCTAGGAGGGCTGGCTGTCCAGGATGTCCCCTCACCTTCCGCCAGCGACCGCCAGGTGGAGCTGCTGCTTCCTCTCCTGCATCTCTACCCCTTCTCCGGAACCCCGGCCGCAGCGCCTACGGCCTTCCGGGCTGCGCACGCTCCACGCTGGGCTAGCCGAGCCTCCGCAGCTCCGGAGGACTGGACGCTCCGCCCGCAGGAAGGAAGGCCTTGCCCAGAAGTCAGCGCAGCCTGGAGGTGAGCGGCTGGCTGGGAAGGGGAGGGTGGGGGAGGGATTCCCTTCGGGTCCCCTGGTGGGATGGTTCTCAAGGCAGCGGATGCCAGGGGCTGCCTGGAGGCAAGGGATGCCCCTTCTAAGTCCTGCGGGGCCTCGCTGGATTTAGCCTCCCAGAAGCAAAGTACTAGAGCCAGCAGGCACCTCACTAACAGATGAGTAGTAATCTTTACTCCACAGATTCCTGCCTAACGGATGAGCCGTGGTGCACAGCCTAGTGCAGTGCTGGGCTCCTGCAGCCCTGCTCCTCCTCCCCTGGACATGGCAGCACAGAACCACGACACCATGCTGCATGCACATCCCCTGTCTTTGCTGGTCTCAGACTGGCTACCTGGCCAGAGGTGGGGAACGAGGATCCAAGAACTTGAGTCCAGAGACCTCAGAGAGCCCCTTGTCCCGTATCAGGCAGCTCTTGCTGGGGCAGGCCCCTGGGCGACTGGGTCATCCCAGCAGCCTCTGTCCTTGCCAACCCCACTGTTCCAGGGACTAGCCCCCCAGGGATACGTGTCACCTCTCTAGAGGTGGCCGAGGGCAGCCCACGGTGTTCTTTGACAGGGTCTGCTGTCCTCAGCATCAGGCGATGGGTCCAGGAGCTGGATCAGATTGAGGTTTGAGTTTTTGCAGAGACTACTTTGTAGGCTGGGCTGTGGCTTCCATCAGAAAGCATATCGCCTCTGTTGTCTTCCTTTTTATTGCATTGGCGCCATGGAGGATCATTGCCTAGATCCCCTTTTCCTATGTAATTGCAAAGTAGTGAGATTCTGTTGGTCTTCCTAAAGCTACTGCCTGCAGTACTCCTGTACATGCAGCTCTCCCTCATGAGGTACCTGGCACTGTTCTACCTTCATCTTACTCAACCTCACCCTGCCCGGGAGGCCTCTTGGCTGTCGTTTCCTTACCTCCCACGTCAAGTTTTGACATTTGTCTCCTAAATACTTCTAAATTCCCTCAGGTCTTTCCAGATCTCTTGCCACTGTGGAATATGGATATGGACATTAAATATTAGATTAGCCCTTTATGGTAATTTCCTAATTAAAATAACAAGTCCTAAAAAATCTTGCTTATGCCAGTGGTACTTTTCCTACAGAATGGGAAATCCTCAATAAATGAAGGATGTGACTTGCCCAAGAGGTAGCTTTGAAACACGAGGCAGGCCTCTTCATCTTGACTGCCTGCTCCTTCCTCAGGGCCCCTGGTACTGAGAGGCAGTCATGGTTTCTGGGCTTGTACCTGGGGAGGGAAATCAGGCCATGAGCTTACTTGGAATCCCTACTTCACCTCCATAATGTTTTTGCTTATTAATCCCTGATTATTCATTTCTTATAAATCCCTAATTATTAGTAAAGTGTAAAGACAAAGCAGGAGAAAAGCGAGTGAAGGCAAAAGAGGTAAACAGATGCAGAGCCCCACAGAGAGAGATAAAAGGTCAGTGTGTGGTTAAGTCAAAGTAGATTTTTAGCTGAAGCATATTTCTAGAGATAAAGGGGGGTGCTCCATAGTGATTGTCAATGGAAAAAAAGCCAATCTAAAATAATTTTAAAGAGATTTATTCTGAGCCAAATTTGAGGACCATGATCCAGAGCCACTGCCAAGAGGCCTTGAGCTAGTGGACTCACTGTGGTCGGGTTACAGTTTGGTTTTATATATTTCAGGGAGACAGGGGTTACAGGTAAAGTCATAAATCAATACGTGGGAGGCATACATTGGTTTGGCCCCAAAAGGTGGGACATTTCGAAGTGGTGGGGCTTACAGGTTATAGGTGGGTTTAAAGATTCTTTGGTTTGTAATTGGTTAAAGACAAGCTTTGTCTAAAGGCTTGGAATGTTTCAACATAAGAGCTGTTATTAGAGACAAGCCACTGGACATAGATTTGTTGTGTAAATTGAGGACCTGCAGGATTGTCTTGCTTACCTTTAGGCCTGTTAATGGGTTACAAAGGCTGTCTCCAAGGAAGGAAGGGTTCATGATAAGGCCTGTCTGACCTCCCTCCTCCTGGCAGACAATTTAGTTTTAGAATATTCCTTTGGCCACGAGAGGGTCCATTCAGTCAGACGGGGGTCCATTCAGTCAGCTGGTGGGGGGGTGAGCCTTAAAATTTTATTTTAGTTCACATGATGAAGGGGTCAATACAGCATGGAGATGTAACAATTACAAATGTATATACAGATGTTACTAGAGCTTTAAAAAAATAAAGGGAGAAATAGATAAAATCATAGTTGGAGATTTTAATAGTAGAACTAGACAAAAACCTATTAAGAGTAGGGGAGATCTAAGTGACAGTATCTATTACCTAAACCTAATTGACATTTCTAGGACATTTCCATCAATGACTGCAGAACCCCTTTTTAAAAGTGCATATGTGTCATTTACCAAGGTAGATTATATGCTGGGCCATAAACATGTCTCTATAGGTTTCAAGTGATTGAAATTCTACAGGCATATAAGAAAGCACAAAACACACATAGTGTGTTTTGAAAATTTCAAAACACACTATGAAACAACCCATGGGTCAGGGGAAAAAAATCCCAAGGTAAATGAGAAAAGGGTTTGAAACAAATGATAATGAAAACACAACATATTAAAATCTGTGGGTTGCTGCTAAATCTTAGGGGAGAATTTACAACATTGCATGCTTACATTAGGAAACAAGAAAAATCAAGATCAACGATCAAAGCTTCTACCTTAGGAAGATAGAAAAAGGTGCCAAATTAAATGCCAAACAAGCAGAAGAAAAGGAATAATGAAGATTGAAATGGAAATTAATGATACATAAAACAGAGAATAGAGAAAAATCAGTAAAACCAAAAGCTGGTTCTTTCATAATATAAATACAATTGCCAAATACTGTCTAGGCCTAAACTGACATAAGGAAAAAAACCTTTATATAGTTCTATAATCTATTGAAGAAATTGAATTCCTTTCCACAAAAAAGTTCCAGATTCAAATAGCTTTACTTAGGTGAGTTACATTTAAGGAATAAATAATATCTTTCCTACACAAATTCTTTCAGAAAACAAAGGACACATTTAATGAAGCCAGTATTGCTCTATCTAAAAGCAGGTGAATATATTACAAAGGGGGAAAAAAAAGAAACAACTAAAGACCAACGTCACTCATAAATAGACATGAAAATCCTTTTTTTTTTTAGAACAGAAAGACAACTGTTTACACATTTAAACCAGAATGTGATGTGCATCTCAGACAGCTGCTAAGAGATTGTAAAGAAAAAAGAAAAGTCACCATAATTAGACCTCAATTAGAAGACTTGACAGCACCGTTTGTTATATATAGTTTGCCCTAAATTCACCTAGTAATTGGCAAGGCCATCTGTGTTTGCTAATGGATTATACTCAAAAGAAAAAAAAAAAACTTTACATGTGTTCATGATGGAGGATAGTTGTTTTTTTTTTTTAATTTCTGAATATTATGGAGGTAAAAACATTTTGGTTACGTATATTACCTTTGCATCACCCAAGCCAGAGCTACAAGTGTGCCCATCCCAAAGTATGTTCTGCACCCACTAGTTATGAATTTACCCATCCCTTACACCCACCCTCCCACCTTCCCAGCACCCAGTGAATACTACTACTTCCATGTGTATACCCAAGTGTTGATCAGTTAGTACCAATTTGATGGTGAATACATGTGGTGCTTGTTTTTCCATTCTTATGATACTTCACTTCCAATAATGGGCTCTAGCTCCATCTAGGATAACACAAGAGGTGCTAGTTCACCATGGTTTTTTATGGCTGAGTAGTACTCCATAATAGTATACATATGCCACATTTTATTAATCCACTCGTGTATTGATGGGCACTTGGGTTGTTTCCATATCTTTGCAATTGTGAATTGTGCTGCTATAAACATTCGAGTGCAGGTGTCTTTATTATAGAATGACTTTTTTTCCTTTGGGTAGATGCATAGTAGTGGGATTGCTGGATCGAATGGTAGTGCTATTTTTAGCTCTTTGAGATATCTCCAAATTACTTTCCACAGGGGTTGTACTAATTTGCAGTCCCACCAGCAGTGTAAGAGTGTTCCTATCTTCCACATCCACACCAGCATTTGTTGTTTTGGGACTTTTTGATAAAAGCCATTCTCACTGGAGTTAAGTGATATCTCATTGTGGTTTTGATTTGCATTTCCCTGATGATTAGAGATGTTGAGCACTTTTTTATATGTTTGTTGGCCATTAGTCTGTCTTCTTTTGAAAAGTTTCTCTTCATGTCCTTTGCCCACTTTTCAATGAGATTGTTTGATTTTTTCTTGTTGATTTTCCTAAGTTCTGTATAGATTCTTGTTATCAGCCCTTTATCAGATGTATAGCATGTGAATATTTTCTCCCATTCAGGTTGTCTATTTGTTCTAATGATAGTTTCCTTTCTTGTGCAAAAGCTTTTTAATTTGATCATGTCCCATTTATATATTTTTGTTGCTGCTGGGATTGCTTTGGTGGTCTTCTTCATAAATTCTTTGCCTAGGTGGATGTCTGTAAAAGTTTTCACAACATTTTCTTTTAGAATTCTAATGGTATTATTAGACATGAAAATCCTTAACAACTCACTAGCAAATGAAGCCCAATGATATGTAAAAAGATATGACTGTGATGGTTAATTTTATGTGTCAACTTGGCTAGGTAATTGTACACAGATATTTGGTCAAATATTATTGTCAATGTTGTTGTGAAGCTATTTTTTTTTTAGATGACATCAATATTTAAATCAATAGACTTTAAGCAGATTACCCTCCAGAATATGAGTAGGCCTCATTCAATCAGTTGAAAGCCTCAAGAGGAAACAAGCTAACTTCCTGGAGGAAGATATAATTCTGCCAGCAGACTACCTTTGAACTTGAATTACAGCATCAACTCTTCCCTGAATCTACAGCCTGCCAGCCTGCCTTGCAGATTTTGGACTTGCCAACCTCTCCACAATGGAGTCAGCTAATTCCTTAAAATAAATCTCTCTCTCTCTGTTTCTGATTTTGGATTACCGACTGGTGGAAAATCCAGAATGCTTCAAAATACAAAACTTTTGAGTATTGATGTGACATCTTTGCTCTCTCTGATGGTTCAATGTACATGTACTTTGTTTCAGGTCCAAAATTATTAAAAATATTGTATAAAATTACCTTCAGGCTATATGTTTAAGGTATGAAACATACCTTAAACATAGGTGAAACATAAATGAATTTTGTGTTTAGATTTTGCTCCCATCCAATGATATTTTGTTATGTATACACGAATAGTATTCCAAAAAAAAAAAAAAATCTGAAATCAGAAACACTTCTGGTCCCAAGCATATGGGATAAAGGACACCAACCTGTATATCCTATTGGGATCTGTTTCTTTGGAGAACCCTCACTAATACAATGACCAGGTGAGATTTATTCTAGTAATTTAAATATCTATTTACACTAACCATTTTTTAAAATTTCTAAGTATCTTATAAATATTTATACGTACAGATGTCACATACTTATCTTTTTATTAGATCTACAGGTGAAATTTATTTTTTGAAAACACACAGTATCAGAGTGTGGCGGGTGCAGAGACATACTGCCTGGATGCCTGTTCAAGGAAGGACTTGCTGCCCAGTTGTGAGGAGTTTTAGTCAACAGCCTCTGGCTGTCAGCAGCAGGGTTGCCTGAGTGAAGAGAGATGCCTGCTGAGATCAGGCCCTTCCCTGGAGCCTGAGAGACAGTTGTGGGTATAAAGCTGCTTCATCTCAGCAGGGACAACTCTGACAGGTGAGGCTAGTTCTGGAGTCCTATTTGGCTGAGGTTTTGTTGAGCCTGCATGGTGACTTCTCCATGCCCCTCTTGACTTTCCCCTCTACCCCAGCCTTTTTTCTGCTTGCTTCTTTCATAGCTATTCTTCTCTAATATATCCCCTGTACCCCTGACTCCCCATCCTCTGCTCTAGAGCACCTGGGCTGTGACACAGAGAGCACGTATTGTTTTAAACCCTCATTTTAGTTAATTTAGCAGTATTTTGACAAGTCATTTTTCTCTCCTCTCCTCTCCTCTCCTCTCCTCTCCTCTCCTCTCTCTCCTCTCCTCTCCCTCTCTCTCTCCTCTCCTCTCCTCTCCTCTCTCTTCCTCTCTCTCCTCTCTTCTCTCTCTCCTCCCCTCCTCCCCTCCCTCCCTCCCCTCCCCTCCCTCCCCTCCCCTCCTCCCCTCCCCTCCCCTCCTCCTTTTTCTCTTTCTCTTTTCTCTTTTTTTTTTTTTTAGCAGAGTCTCACTCTGTTGCCCAGGGCTAGAGTGCCGTGGCATCAGCCTAGTTCACAGCAACCTCAAACTCTTGGGCTCAAGTGATCCTTCTGCCTCAGCCTCCCGAGTAGCTGGGACCACAGGCATGTGCCACCATGCTTGGCTAATTTTTCCTATGTATTTTTAGTTGTCCAATTAATTTCTTTCTATTTTTAGTAGAGACAGGGTCTCACTCTTGCTCAGGCTTGTCTCAAACTCCTGACCTTGAGCTATCCTCCCGCCTCGGCCTCCCAGAGTGCTAGGATTACAGGCATGAGCCACCACGCCCGACCTATTATATCTTTATATGGCTTTAAATTATTATCTATCATCCATTCATTTAAACCTAAAAAACTTCGTTTAGCATTTCTTGTAGGACATGTCTAATGGCAATAAATTCTCAGCTCTTATTTATTTGGGAATATTTATTTACTAGGAATGTCTTAATTTCTCTCGCTTTGGCAAGGTAGTTTTTCCAGATATAGAATTTTAGTTGACAGGGTTTTTTTCTTTTGATCCTTTAAATATATCATCCTACTGCCATCTGGCCTCCAAGATTGCTGCTGAGAAATCTGTTGATAATCTCATTCAAGATGGCTATATATGACACATCACTCTTTCTTGTTGCTTTCATGATTCTCTTTGCCTCTGTCCTTCAACAGTTTAATTATAGGGTATCTCAGTGTGAGTCACTTTGCGTTTATTCTGGTTAGAATTTGTAGAAATCTGTAAATTTGTAGATCCATCTATTGCCCCAAATTTGGGAATTTTTCAGCCTTTATTCCTTTCAATAATCTTAGGGACATTTTTTCTCTATCCTCCCCTCCTGAAAGTCCCACAATACATATATTGGTCCTCTGGATGATATCCCATAGGATTCTCTAGGCTCTTTTCACTTTTCTAATTTTTTCTTTTTTCTCCTTGTATGTGATCATTTCAATGTGTTGTCTTAAGGTTTGTTGATGCTTTCTTCTAGCTCAAATGTGCTGTTGAACCCATCTAGAAAATTTTTTATTTCTGTTGTTATACTTTTTAGCTCCAGAATTTGTTTGGTTCCAAATTTATACTTTCTGTCTCTTTATTAAAGTTCTCATTATGTCCATGCATTATTTTACCAATGTTCTACAATTATTTGTCCATATTTTACTTTAGCTCTTTAAACGTAAAGACGGTTGTTTTGAAGATTTTGTCCTGTAAATCTAATGGCTGGGCCATATTAGCGATGGTTTCTGTTCATTTATTTTGATCTTATGACTGAGATATACTTTCCTATTTCTTTGTATGACTTTTGATTATTTTGTTGCAAACTGGGCACTTGAATATTATAATGTGGTAATTCCTTAACTCAAATTCTACTCCTTTCCTAGGCTTTGCTGAGCTGATTTTGCTGTTTTGTTTTTGAAGACTATAATAGTTTATTTGTTTAGATCTTTTCCCCACACTATTTAAAAAAAAACAAAACAACCCTGTATTCCTCTTAGGGTGTGATTGTTGAAGTCTCTCTTCCTTTAGCTCATGTTTAGCTAGGGTTTTGATAGAAATTTTCTTGTATGTCTTGAGCAAATATATAAAGAAATCAGAGAAAATACTTTTTCATTCTTTTCAGGTTAACTCTGGGATAGAACACTTAGCCAGGTTTGCACTGAAACTAGGGATCAGCCTGAGGAAAAAATGTAGGGTCTTCTCTGGTCTTTTATGATAATGTATATTGCCTGGCATGTGTGTGACTTTCTAAATTTCCCTGTACACATGAATGCTTTTGAATGTCCTCATTGACCAGCGAATCTTTCACAGAATTTTTTCTTGGGGATTAGGCAGTATAATTCTATGTTTGAAACACAATCTTTTGTCCCAAGGACCTATAGGTTTTTAGTTTGCTTTGTAGTGTTTTTGCAATGCCCACTGCTTTTCAGGCTGAGTTCCAAGTTAGAAAAAACAAAGGTGAACACCTTGCATCACCCCTTCAGGTAACCCCCAAAATTGTTACAACAGACATACCCAGTGATTTGTGAATTGGATGTGCTCTGCTCCCTCTGGGACCACGGACTAAAGTGCCACACTGTGAACACAGACTACCACCAATTCAAGATTGCTGCTAGAAAGTGTGGGAGTGGGTCAAGGGCAAGTAAAAATATTACAACATTTTCCTAGTATTTTCAAGATTCTTTTTTCTTGTTTTAGCATTTGCTGTACATAGTTGACTATTTTCCAGAGTCCTGACAAAATCGACCTCACAGTTACTGCTTGTTTTTCTATAATTCTATAGAGGAATGATAGCTTAGAGTTGCTTAATACACTATTTTTATGATGTAATTCTCTCTTTAAAAAAATAGGCATTTATAATTCTAAAGTTCCCTCTGAGCACTGTTTTAGATGCATCCCATAAGTTTTGGTATGTTGTGGTGTGATTTTCATTGATACGATTTTTCCCTTGTGATTTCTTCATTGCCACATTGATCATTTTATTTTATTTTATTTTATTTTATTGAGACAGAGTCTCGCTTTGTTGTCCAGGCTAGAGTGAGTGCCATGGCATCAGCCTAGCTCACAGCAACCTCAGACTCCTGGGCTCAAGCAATCCTCCTGCCTCAGCCTCCCAAGTAGCTGGGACTACAGGCACGCCACCATGCCTGGCTAATTTTTAAAATATATTTTTAGCTGTCCAGCTAATTTCTTTCTATTTTTAGTAGAGATGGGTCTCCCTCTTGTTCAGGTTGGTCTCGAACTCCAGTCCTCAAGCAATCCTCCCACCTCGGTGTCCCAGAGTGCTAGGATTACAGGCGTGAACCACCGTGCCCGGCTGCCTTTTTGGGTTTTTTTTGTGTGTGTGGAATAGATATCTTTTATTGTATCATTATTTACATATATGTTTTAGTTATTGTATTTGTTGTTGCTCTAGGGATTACAATATGCCCATTCATTTATCACAATATGCTTCAGATTAATACAAAGTTAATTATACTAAAACCCAAATATTTCGTTCTATTATAGCTTCATTTTCTCCCTCTTTCTTTGGCAATAACATATATTATATATTTGTGAGTCTGCCAAACAATATACTTTTATAATTATTGGCACTAGTCCTCAATCAAAGCCTTAAGAGACATCCTTAACATCTCCCTCTCCCTCTCCCTCAGCCTCCTATCTAATTAACTACTAAGACCTATTTATTCTACCATCTAAATAATCTCAAATTATCTACTTCTCTCCACCTCTACTGCTACCATCCTATTATGAACCTTGCCTTCAATGACACCAAACTTTCCCAGTTTTTCTCCTATAGTACACCTGCACTTGCCTTCCCTCTCACTTTATTTCCCTCTATCTGGCTGCCCCAAATGCTGGAGTTCCTCAGGATTCATTCCTATGTTCTTTATTCCTCTTGCTATAATCTGAACCTTCTCCCTGGGATAACTCACCCTCACCCATTGTTGAGAAACTAGAGAAACCGAATGCTCCATAGCAATTCCAAGCAGTTTCTGTGATGTAATGGTCATCACGTTTGCCTGACACAGCAAGTTCAGGCTGAAGTGAAAGCCAATCTGCCACTTGGTACTTAAGAATCAACAGATTCAATTCAGTAATGTCTCGGGGATCCTGAATAGACTTTTTAAAAAGCTCCAATAAATAATTCATACAAAGAATCCAAGGGTGTAGTGCAATGTCACAGCCCCATATGCTGATAAATATTTTCCTTTTGAAAAAACAAATCCCCGACTGCTAATGGCCCCCTGATTATGTCACCTGAGATGCCTATCATAAGCTCAGTACTGTCTTATCAAGTTGGGTGGGAGCAGCAGCAGCAGTTCCTTATGAACTGGAGATGAGATGTATAAGATTAAACTCCAGCAAGCACAGATTCACAAATAATTTGCATAAGTGTGAGGTGTAGGCTCTCACAGTACTTACTCCTGCTGCATTGCTTTACTTTCTGCAAGATGCCCCTAAGGCATATAAAGAATTACCTAATGGACACGGTGTTGTAGAGGGGAAGGACATGCCTCAAATCATGGTTTGGGTGTGGCAAAGTCATAACATGTAAACAAAATGTTTGTACCTCCATAATATCCTAAAATAAAAAATCTTCAAATTAACGTTTCAAGATCTTCAGATATTGGTTTATAAAACTGTAGAAAGTAATGAAGGCTGTTGGGTGAAGAACAAAGACGAGCAATTGCTTTATAACAAATAATAAAATATGCAACAATGCTGCCATCCACCGCTTCAGCATTGTCCTTTAGAGATAATACAATGCATATTTCATGTTTTAAAATAAGAATATGTGATTTATGTGTTATCTTTTTTAAGTAATTTTATATAGATGTATATATCAAATAGCATTTGAATACAAATAAGAATTTCTTATATGTCATATAATAAATAAGAGTCTGTTATATGGTTATAAAAACAAAAAGAATTACCTAAGAGCAGATGATGAAGAATGGAACAATGTCAGCTTGGTTTATGAATGGGTCTGCATGAAATGCTGGCACCTGCTGAAAGTGAGCCACACTATAATCTGAGAACTTTGATCAGTATATCTGAATGTAGCTTTGGGTGAGAGGAGACATGGCTGGATGTATGGCTATACAATGATTTATAGGAAGTAGCTAATGGTTTTTCCAGTTGTTCAGAGACTTGTAAAGGTCTGGGGAAAGCATATATCGACGGATCTCTCAGAATGAACACACAAGGTGAGAATATCTGTGGGCATGTAAATAATCACTAAAGGTCACCTACTTTAAGTTCTTAATACTTACATAAACAAAAAGAAACCCCATCTTATGGATGTCCATCACCCTTCTTCCTTAGCTACTCTAGAGATTACACAGGGGCCTGTGTATAACTGGCAATGGTGCCAGGAATGGAGGCTATGCATAAGCTCAATGGCATGGACTATTTCTCATGAAGCTAATCTGCCTACTACTAGGACTGAGTGTCTAAACTGCCAAAACTAAAAGCCAATATGGAGCCCTTTCTATCCATCATTCTCTGGGGAGACTAGCTAGCTTCCTGGGGGCAGGTTTATGACATTGGGTCCCTTCTGTCATAGAGGGGAAATAAAATTATTGTCACTGTAATAAAGCTTTTTCTAATATGGGTTTGCCTCCCCATCTGCCATGTTTCATCACTATCATATATGGACTTCTGAGATGCCTCATTCACCATTAAGGTATCCAATATAACAATCTCCCAACCAAGAAACTAATTTCAACATAAGAAAAATGTAGCAATAAAGTCCATGTTCATAAAAGGTATTGCTTTTGCTTTTGAACATGAACCACAATGCCTAGGAGCTAGTGGCCTGATAGACTATTTGGATGACCTACTGAAAAGTAAGCCATCTCACAGCTTGGAGACAATATCATATGGGGTTGGAATATTGTGTAGCATGCAGTGTATGCTTTGTATATCTGGTGTAATTTTTCCCCAAATCCAGAATACATGGATGCAGAAAAGAAATGAAGGTGTAGAAGTGGGTGTGAACCCAGTAACCCACTCATGTTTTTCTTCTCATCCTTGGACTCTGCTGCTTTTAAGGTCTTAGTTCCCAAAACAAGGGGTCAACCACAGGACACAACAATGCTTATGAACTTCATCTGGTGGGCTTCTCTTGCTATGATGCTACTGAACTGATAATTAATTAAGAGTATTAATTTCTCATCTGGCATGAATAATCCCAATTATCAAAGGAAATAGGCTTGTTGCTAAACAATGGAGACAAGGAAGACTTATATTTGGAACCAGTAGAATTCTTTGGAGTAATTATGGAGTAATTGCCATGGAGTACAAACATGGAGTACTGCCATGTTTGCTAGTTGACATCATTGGAAAACTATGACATCCAACAAAGATGGTGTCACCTTAGTGACTGCCTCATATCTCCTAGAAGTGAAAATTTGGTTTCTCTCACCAGATAGTGGTTGAAAGAAAAGGTAACACGAACTGGGTCACAGAAAAATGATGTGATTGAAATCAACACCAACAGTGGCCTCATGATCCATTACAGAAATGAACACTATGACTGTTATGAATATTTTTATGCATATATTAACCCATTATTTTCAATTTCTCTCATAGGCCATCAGACTCAGAAATTACTCTTACACTAGATGAAAACAGTGCATTACCTGGAGTTCATAGACTTGAAATGAACACATGACTGGCAGGACTTGTAGCCCCCTTGCTGGAGAGAGGTGAGTGTTGTCTCATGTAAGGTGAAAGCCTGAACTTTGTATGAAAGATACAAATTCATAGAGAAGGGATGCAGAGTGAATTAGGAATAAAAGGTGCCACCTGGAGCCTATTTGTCTGCCCTCCCCAATGGGCTCAGATTTTCAGTGGGGTGGGGGTGGGGGATGGGAGGTGCTGATGACACTGCAGGCTGCATTTCCTTGGCTTCCAGATCCACTGAAGATTACAGGACAGAATCAAGGGATAAGGCAAGCTGCCACTCCCTCCTACTCTGCTTCCAGTGGCACCTGGGGCAGGAGCTGTGTCCTTTCTGCAGCTCCAAGTCGTGTTGGACTGGCCTGCCATGCTGGTTGTGTTTCTTCCAGGTGATCCTACCCAGTGGGTTCCAATAACACTACCTTTTCCTTTTATCAGTCAAGTCTAGGGATGTTAGTGGCTTCAGCCTGCTGCTAAATCTTGGAGATTCCTATATATCCCTGTTTGGATTCTCAGCCCTTTCATCACATATATTGACTATTTCCTGCATTAAATGGTCTCTATTGTAAATAGTTAAAGTTGTTTTTATTTTTCTAGTTAGAAACCAGACCCAGTCTAACAACAGAGTGCTCCCTGACCTCATGAAAATTCAGATGTTGCTTCTGTGATTGCCTTTGGGGTCTTCTTCATAAATTCTTTGCCTAGGCCAATATCTAGAAGAGTATTTCCAACATTTTCTTCCAGAATTCTAATAGTTTCACACCTAATGTTCGTCTGTTACCAAGCATGAGTTGATTTTTGTGAGAGGTGAAAGGTGTGGATCTTGTTTCAGTCTTCTACATGTGGCTATCTAGTTTTCCCAGCACCATTTATTGAATAAGGATTCTTTTCCCCAGTGTATGTTTTCATCTGCTTTGTCGAAGATTAGTTGGCTATATGAGGATGGTTTTATATCTGGGTTCTCTGTTCTGTTCCACTGGCCAATGTTCCTGTTCTTGTGCCAATCACAAGCTTTTTTAATGACTATAGCCTTGTAGTATAGTTTGAAGTCTGGTAAATTGATACCTCCTATTTTGTTTTTATTACCTAGGATTGATTTTGCTATATGGGATCTTCTCTGGTTCCATGTGAAGCGTAAAACTATTTTTTATATATCTGTGAAAAATGATGATGGTATTTTAATAGGGATTGCCTTGACTCTGTAAGTCACTTTGGGTAGTATAGACATTTATTTTAACAATGTTGATTCTGTCGACCCATGAGCATGGTATATTCTTCCACCTGTTTACATCCTCTGCTATTTTCTTCTTCAGTGTTTCATAGTTATCCCTGTAGAGGTCTTTTACCTCCTTAGTTAAATATATTCCTAGGTACTTAATTTTCTTTGTTGCTATTTTGAAGGGAATTGAGTCTTTGATTTGGTTCTCACTTTTACTGTTGTTGGCGTATATGAATGCCTCTGATTTCTTTGTATTGATTTTGTATCCTGAGACTTTATCAAATTCATTTATCAGATCAAGGAGCCTCTTTGTTGAATCCTTGGGGTTTTCTATGTATAACATCATGTCATCAGCAAAGAGTTATAAATAAATATGACCTGATCAAATTAAAAAGCTTTTGCACAGCCAAAGAAACTGTCAGAGCAGACAACCCACAGAATGGGAGAAAATTTTCGCAAGCTACACATCTGATAAAGGGCTGATAACTAGAATCTATTTAGAACTCAGGAAAATCAGCAAGCAAAAAATTAGACAACCCTAGCAAAAAATGGGCAAAGGACATGAACAGAAACTTCTCAAAAGAAGATAGAATGATGGCTAACAAACATATGCAAAAATGCTCAATATCTCTAATCATCAGCGAAATGCAAATCAAAACCACAATGAGATATCACTTAACTCCAGTGAGAATGGCCTTTATCAAAAAGTCCCCAAACAATAAATGTTGGTGTGGATGTGGAGAGATAGGAACACTCCTACGCTGCTGGTGGGACTGCATACTAGTTCAAACTCTGTGGAAAGCAATACAGAGATGCCTTAAAGCGATACAAGTAGATCTACCATTTGATTCAGCAATCCCACTACTGGGCATCTACCCAAAAGATAAAAAGTCACTTTATCAAAAAGACACCTACACTTGAATGTTTACAGCAGCACAATTCACAATTGCAAAGTTGTGGAAACAACCCAAGTGCCCATCAGTTCACGAGTGGATTAATAAAATGTGGTATATATATACCATGGAGTACTATTCAGCTTTAAGAAACAATGGTGAAACAGCATCTCTTATATTATCCTGGGTAGAGTGGAACCCAGTCTACTAAGTGAAGTATCTCAAGAATGGAAAAGCAAGCGCCACATGTACTCATCAGCAAATTGGTATTAATGGATCAACACCTAAGTGGACATATAGGAATAACATTTATTGGGTGTTGGGCAGATGGGAGTGGGGAGGAGGGGATGGGTGTATACAAACATAATGAGTGAGATGTGCAATATTTGGGGGATGGTCACGCTTGAAGCTCTGACTCAAAGGGGGAGGGGGGTCATGGGCAATATACTTAACCTTAACATTTGTACCCCCATAATGTGCTAAAATAAAAAAAAAGAAAATTCAGATGTCATCAGCTTACCCTACTGTCATGAATAGGCTGCCTTTGTAAATGTTATATCTTTGATCAGAGGATCCATAATATTTATTTCTCCAGTTCAGGATTTCTCAAGCTCAGTACTGTTGACATTTTGGGCCAGATAATTCTTTGTTGTAGGGATTATCCTGTGTGTTGCACAATATCGGTTAGCATTTCTGGCCTCTACCTATCAAATGTCTGTATCACCTCCCTCTCAGGGTATGATAAGAAAAATGTCTCCAGCAATTACCAAATGTCCCCTGCTGGGGTGAGGAGTGGAACAAAATTGTCCCTTGTCCCTTGTTGAGAACCACTGCTTTAATTAAAAAGCTGATTTTAAAAAACCCAGCATGGTTATTTCTTTTTCTCCTTTTAAGCAATGCTTTACGTTTGAACTAATCCCTGCCTGTTGTGTTTCAGTATGGTTATAATGGTCTAGTTCAATATAGATGGCTGCAGCCAATCATATATATGATAATTTTATTTTTTCAATCTACACTTGTCAGTCACTTGCCAATACAAAATGTCCATCCTATGTGAAATGTTGCATGTGATACCACAAAGATGTTTCTGAGGTATTCCAACCCATGTGCTGCCATCTTACATGAACATCTTGCTGTATCTATTCATTAATTCAATCCACATTTACTGAGTATTCACAGAGAGTTAGGCTTATTTATAAGCATATGAATGAGCAATTTGAGGACAAAAGTATGGCTTCCAGTCCATCATAATTGGGCATAACAGCATGACATCCACAGCCTAATCAAAATAGTGATTTTTGATATTCTACTCTCCTTCTATGGAAGTAGGTGGAGAGCTCTGTAGGCTCACTGAGTTGAGTTACATTTTTCTATATTTAACTCACAGTTATCTTTATTCAGTAATCATTTTTGTAATCTTGAAATTTATAAACTGTCTTACATTCCCCAAAATCAATCATGTGTATTTTTATTATTCAAATATTTCCTATAGAATTATGTTATAAACTACATTAAATTTGACATATTCTATAGCCTTGTCCTGAATGGTCATGGAATTCTTTTTAGTTCTAAAAAACAGAATCCTTAATATAGTGTCTAGTCTCTGTGTATTCATTATTTTTAACTGGTTGTTCTTGTTTTGCACATGTTCATCCACAATGGAAAAGCATTCCATTGTTCATTACTGACTAAATCCCCTGTAGCTCACTATGCCTGACTGCTTCAACAGTGGTGAGCTGAGAATGGTGATGGAGATGATGAAGGAGCAGTTACAGCCATAAGCTCCTTCATAAATGTAGTAAGATTGTCATCAGTGTTATTCTAACATCCAGAAGCATATTTGGAGGCATTTGAATATGTCAATAACTGTTCATTGAGACTAGAAGGGCACTAGCAGTGGGATACAGAATTACTTGCCAGTGAGAAACTCCTTGACCAGAGGTGTCTGTAAGGGATGGTTGTTTCCTTTTGCTGAGTCCCCACCCAGAAAGGGTCCCAGGAATAGCGAGAGGATAGGACACAGCAGATATCCTGCCCCATCCCCTGGAAAAGTGAAAGCAGTGCAGTTAAAACAAGCACACCCAGTTCTGTGTCCTATGATTGCCTCACCTCCCCTTCCAGCCTTCCATCTCCCTACACCTGCTCCTTCCCCATCACCTTCCTGACTGCTTTTTTCACGTCCTTGTTCCTCAGCGTGTAGATCAGGGGGTTGAGGGTGGGCGCGAGGATCATGTAGAGCACCGCAAGTGCTTTGCTCTGGTCCTGGGAGTAGTTGTCCTTTGGCTGCAGATACAAAAACATTATGGTCCCATAGAAGAGTGAGACCACTATCAGATGGGAGGCGCAAGTCCCAAAAGCCTTTTTCCTTCCTTCTGCTGAGCGCATTTTCACTACTGCCCTGGCAATGCACGCATAGGAGGTCAGGATGATAGAGACAGGCATGCCTAGGATGATCAGCCGGGCGATAAACATTTTGGACTCTGTTGGGCCAGTATCCACACAGGAGAGTTTAACAATGATCAGCAGCTCACAGAAGAAGTGGTCCACATGCCGGTTTCCACACCGAGGCAGCACCATGGCCATTGAGGACTGTAGGAAGGAGTTGGCAAAGCCAGAGGACCAGGACGCTGCCGCCAGGAGGTGACACAGCCTGGGGTGCATGATAGAGGCATAGCGCAGAGGCCAGCAAACGGCAACGTAGCGGTCCACCGCCATCACCGCCAGGAGCACACACTCGGTGGAACCAAGTGCCAAGGCCACCCAGTACTGGACCATGCAGCCGGCATAGCTGATTTGCTTGTTGCCTCCCCACATGTTTACCAGCATCTGGGGCACAATGCTGGTGGTGAAGCAGAGGTCAAGCACAGAGAGGTTTCTGAGAAAGAAGTACATGGGCGTGTGGAGACGAGCATCCAGGATGGAGAGCGAGATGATGGCCACGTTACCCACCAGGGTTACGCTGTAGAACATCACGACAAAGAGAGAGAGGGCCAACTCCAACTTGGGCCTCTGGGAGAAGCCCACCAAGATGAAACCCCCACCGACACTGTCATTAGCTGTTTCCATCTCCTCCTCAGCATTGACCCTGGAGGGAGATCCTAGGCCTCTGGAGTGGATTCAAGGGGAATAGGCAGGTAATTAATACACATAATGGATTTATTGCACAAACATGAGACCTGCATATGACCCAAATTCTATTTTATTCTTGTTTCTTCTTCTCTTTTCCAACTTATTCCCCCCTGCCGCTGGATGAGACCCCAGCAGTTTCCTGGCCTCTGTGGTAATACAAGTATTACAGCCACTCTAAGTCATTAATAGAATCTAAATACACTAATTTGGAGCCCAGTATCATGGATACTCAGAGCCTCATTTAAGAGTGAGGGACTGGGAGGATCAAGATGGTGGACGAGAAACACTGCCAGAAAGAGTGTCTCTGCAGAAAAGACAGATTCTAGCAGAAATTAGAAAAAAGCAGCAAGAAGGCGAGCATACAGTAGACGAGGGCCGGAAGGAGGGGTACCTGAGGCCCCGGGAGACTCCACGAGAGGAGGCTGCAGAGGAGAACTGGTAGCTGAGACCACCGGAGCAGCCCAGAGACCAGCGGGAAGGGTAGGTAGATAAATCACCTTTCCCCTCCCCTGCATTTGGGACTGCTGGTGGGCTCCCCAGCGGGTGGAGAGACCTTCGGACACCAGCCCAGAGATGGCCGCCGCCAGCTAGCGGTGAGCCTGTAGCAGACGTGGCACCAGGCTCCCAACTCCCTCGGGGCACCTCCGTGTGCACAGACCCGAGCCGCGCGGCAGGCGCCATATTGCCTCCTCCTCCCCCCAGCGACCCTACCAGCAGCTGCCCAGAGAGACAATACAGCCACCAGCTGGAGGCACTCCAGGGAATGGGACCTTCCCTTTTGGGACCCTAGGCTGACTAAGGGGAACTCAGACTGTGAGCTCCCTACACGCCAGCCCTCCCAGGTGCTGCTGGCACGGTGATTCCAGGAGAACAGTGCCAACTCAGAGGCTGAGAGACACAGACACAGCTTGGGCTCCCTGTGGGTGAATTGGGACAGGAACTCCTCTCCCTGGTGGGGATACAGTTTGAACTCTGGGACCCAGAGGTCGGACCTGCAGACCAGATCCCCTGAACCGAGGGCTACCATTGCCCGGGACACAGAGGGTATATTTGTGAACAGCCTGCTGAGGTGTGTGTGCCTCCAGGGGCAGATCAGCATCCTAGAGGGCTACCCTCCCACCAAACGGAGGCCATGCGCCCAGCCCAGGTAGCTTTTCTGTGCAGGGAACCTCCCCGCCACCATCACAATCCGGGGAGGCCTGGTGGTGTGTGGTCTGGCCTGCTGGCAGAGGCCCAGGAGTAGCTGGATGCGGAGTTGGGGAGGTTAAGGTGGAAATACGATTACTTTTGCTTTAGAACCTCATTTGAGCTTCTTGTTGTGTCTGAGTACTGCGGTCTTCAGTTACAGCCTCACTCTCTCTCACAGATCCATGTACTTGTCCTGGTTCTTGAAGTTTCAGGGACCTATTAATATTTCTCACTTAAATGAGCTCCACGCTAATTTACCTGACAGCTCTGGTGGTTCCTCTCAGGTTTAATGCAGTTTAGACATGAATTATGGCGTTTGATCCCTTCTTATCTGCTTATAAAGGCGCATTTATATTTTGTTTTTATCTTTAAAGGATGGGTTTGCTCTAGAGGCGCATGGAACTTTAAATTACTCTCACCCAAGCTGATGGGCCGGATGCGTACAGATTTTATTTTCTATACGAAGTTTTGTGGACTTAGTTATAAGCAGGACAGATAAGATTTTAATTATATGGATTATTCAACAGCATCGTGCCTGTTTGATTCCTTCTCTTAAATGCGCATATGCACTCATCTTGCCTTAACTGACATGGATTAAGTTGTTCATTCATATGCACAGCTGACTTTGTTCACTGGCACGCGCCACTGACTCCGGCTGTGGCTCACGCCTGTATCCTAGCTTCTTGGAGGCCTGAGAGGGCAGGGGATGTCAGGTCAGGATTCAAAACGGTGCACGAGTTAATATTACATAGATTAATTGACTGGTTGGGTATTCGAATCTCTAATATCACAAAAAGATCAGACCGGCTGAATTTCTAACAGCTCAGATTAGGTGAAGCACACCAGGCGTATTATCCCAGTGACGATCGATACCGCCCAATGAAAGCAAGGAAGCATCTTCAGTTGGAGAGGAAGGAAAGAAACAAAACTGATTGATATGGCGAAGAAATTTCAGCAAGAACTCAGTTGAGAAGTTGATTGTAGAGTGAAGAATCAAACGGAAAACACATCCAGCAAGACTGGATGCACAGTCAACCCAAGTGAGACTCTGTCCTTTAAAGAAACGAGAAACAACAAAAACCATAGATACATTATTGGAGGTTACCAAATGTCGGCATGTGACAGAGAAGTAGGAATTTCCGTATCCTGTTTGATGAGTAGTAAACATCAATAAAAAGAAAACAAACTCCACCTGAGGCTGGTCGAACACATGCATCTCAATAAGATTTCCTATATCATTCCACACAGAATAGCCAGTACGAAAAAAGCCTCCATGGGATCACATACTCCTTAGAACAATTACTGGTAATTGAACTGAAGAGAAATATGTGCACACGAACTAAATTTTGATCTTTATGATGAGGATTGTAAGTTTTAATTTTGTTTTGTTCTCTGTATAGTTTGACTTCTCCTAATTGGGAGATGCAAAAGTTGAAGATGTATCGAATTATTCATTTGAGGAATCTATGGCTAATTCAGAATACAGTAGGAGTTTAGATTACAGTCTGGAACAGGTGAGTATATTCAAAATCATGATATGTAGTAAGTATATGTCTCATGAGGCTGTTATTTCAGAATTTAGATTAGTACAATACAATAGACGCATTACTGTGTTTTTGGTTCCTAAACATAAATCTAAATTTCACCCTCTAATCATCAGGGAGATATGTTTGTAAAGTAAGCATGCAGAAACAAGAGAGAAATGAAACAGAAGCGATATCGCCTTCCCTAAGTATGCATGTGGTTGTGAGTTGTTGTGTGAGTTTTTATAGTATTTAGAACAGACTGCGTATAATGTCAGTATGCGTTGATCATGTATCAGGGTTACCAGGTGAAAAGGGGAAAGTATGATGTTGGCATGTAAATGTCATCCCATATAGAGTGTATGGATTATAATGTCTGTGATGTGTTTTTTATCTTATTATGTGTTTTGTGATAAGATCATATTTTGGGTAATTTATTATGGTTTTTGCAAAGTGTTTCCAAATTCTTGATTGAATTGAGAATGAAGATATTAGGTATATATTTGGATAAATTTCCAGGCCTTGCTCTATATTTTTATTTTTATATCTCGATGTTTGATTAATTTTCTGAACAAATTATCCTAAAATTCGAAAGCTCAGAGGGGTACCTTACTGCGGGAGATATCCAATTACTTTAGATGGTCAAATCATGCTTGATATGAGTTTTAGTAAGCAGTCACGATTTACTATATTTTGATTCATACAGATGCTGATACTGGAAACCAAAATAACTAAAGAGGCCTATACTGTATTTCATAGGATGACTATAAGACGATATAGAAGCATAACTGACATAAAGCATGTATATCTCTCTCT